>CM053789.1:97031049-97631049 GCA_028749045.1 Cupressus sempervirens | reverse complement strand
CTATACAATGTGCGAGAAGGGGGAAGGATGGAAACCCGATGGAGAAATTCATCACCTAAAGAGGGAAGACCTATTGACTTGACAGGACCAAATATGACGGAACTACGATCTCCACTTTGCAAAATTACTATGGGATTAAAAGTGGGACAACAGTTGGCTCTGACTGGGGACTTGGGTAGAGAATACCCAAGTGAGGGACTCAAAATCTCTGGTTTCGCAAAAGGAAATAAAAGGCGGCAACACAACAAAACTTAAAGCAAAACAAAGAACAAAGGAAAGGAGAAGCAAAAAAGGGAAAGGCTAACTAAAGCACACACAAAACACTAAACCTACTATAATACAATATAGGGGTTACCTGTTTTCAATTCAAAATTTGATAGAGCTTCAAATCCTTACCATTGTAGGTCAGGGGTAGTACTTCACCATCTTCATAGGCCAATTTGAAGGAATTGTTCTCAAATGCTTGATGAATTGTGAAAGGACCTTTCCATAGGTGTCAAACTTTTTATGCATTCCTTTAGGAGCATTTCTCTTGTCCCAGAGCAATATGCTGTCTCCCACCATAAATTTTTGTGGTCTTGTTCTTTTATCAAATAGTTCTCTCACTTGCCGCTGGTGTTGCATAATATGATCAACAATTTCTTCTCTTTCCTCTTTAAGTTTACTTAAATACAACATTCTCTTTTCCAGGCCATCTTTATAGATATCATCTTCAATCACTATCCTGAGTTTGTTTGTGGCCAGCTCCAGAGGTAGAGGTAAACTTGCTTCAGTTCCATACACCAATTCGAAAGGAGATACACCAATTGCTCTCTTGGGTGTCACCCTATCCGCCCAAAGTGCTTCAAAAATTTTCTTGTGCCAGTTCTTTTGATTATCTGAAACTAGCTTCTTAACAATATTTACTAAGTTTTTGTTGCTAGACTCAGCCTGGCCATTCCCTTGAGGAAAATAATCTGATGAATGACCAACATTTATCCCATACTTAAAACAGAAATTTGTAATTTCAATTGAAGAAAAATAGGAAGCATTATCCATTACTAATTTGATAGGAACACCAAACCTGACTAAAATATTCTCCTTTATGAATTCACATACAACTTCAGAAGTGGTCTTCTTCGTAGCTTTGGCCTCCACCCACTTAGTGAAGTAGTCAGTCGCAGTTATTATGTATTGGTGACCAGCACTAGATACTGGATTGATAGGACCAATAAAATCAAGGCCCCATTGCTGAGAAGGTCCTTCGATTACAACAGGCCTCAACGTTAGGGCTGCTAGCTGAGGACGCCTAGAGAACATTTTACATTTTTCACACTTTGAAACCCAAGCATATGCATCTTTAAACATTTTGGGCCAATAGTAACACTGTCTTAATATCTTGAAAGCTGTGACTGAAGAAGAAAAATTTCCACCACAAGCCTCATCATGAAATGTCTTCAACAGCTTTTGTAGCTGTTGTTTATCTACGCATCTAAGAAAGGTGCCATCAATAGCTGTTTTGAAGAGTCTACCATCCCAGATTACATATTTGGCTGCCTTCAGTTTAAGGTCTCTTCTTTGTTTTGCATTGAGGCCTTCGGGACATTCACCATATGTTAAGAAATAGGAGATATTTTCAAACCATGGGTCATAGAGACTTACAGATAACACTAGTTTCTTTTCACTTGGTTCTTCTGACTCACCAGCAATTTTATTTTCTGCAATTGCCTTACATAAAGCATTTCCTCTTACCAGCTTAGTAGGCTTAATCTCTATGTCATATTCTTGTATCTTTGCTATCCATGCTCCTCTGACATTGCAACCTATATCATGTTGAGTCAGTACACTCTTAACTGCTATGTCTGGGACAAAAACTATTGAACGTGAATGCAGGATATAGAACTGAAATTTTTTAAGGGCTTTAACCACTGAAAAAGCATGTTTTTCAATCTGGGAATATTTGAGTTCATGGTTCTTTAGGGGGATGCTCATGAAAGCAATGGGAGCTTGTATTCCTTCCTCATTTTCCTGTACAAGGATAGTTGACAATGTATGTTCAGAAGCATAGCAATAAATAATAAAGTCTCTTTTATAACTTGGATGACACAATACAGGGACATTGGCAATAGCAGTTTTTATATCTTGGAATGCTTGTTTTCCCGCCTCATTCCACTTGAAGTTTGAATTTCCTTTCATCATATCCACTATGTGTTTAGTGGTTTCCATGAAATCAGGTACGAATCTTCTGAGAAAGTTCACCTGACCAAAGAAAGATTTAACCCCTGTTTTACTTGAGGGCAGGCTTAATCTCTGAATAGCTTTCACTCTTTCAGGGTCAATCTTAATACCTTCCTAGGAAACTATATGACCAAGGAGTTTTCCTTCTGTCACACAGAAGATTGACTTCTTAGGATTAAGAGATATCCCATGTTCTCTGCATCTCTGTAACACTTTCCTTAGATCTTCCATATGATCTTTCCTTTTCTTTGAGAACACAGTGAGATCATCTAAGTATATAACTATGATCCGATCTTTCATATCTACAAAGGTTTTACTCATACATCTTTGGAAAGTTGCTCCGGCATTGATCAACCCAAAAGGCATCTTATGATATGCGAATGTACCCAAAGGAGTAGTAAACGCTGTTTTATGTTGATCTTTCTCTTCCACTTCAACCTGGTTGTAACCTGAAAAACCATCAAGCATGGACATCATTTCAGAGCCCGCTACCATTTGCAGTAAATAGTCCATATTAGGAAGAGCAAAATTATCTTTTAGAGACGCTTGGTTCAAATTGCAGAAATCAACACATATCCTTATCTCTCCATTCTTCTTCTTGACGGGCACTATATTAGCTATCCAAGTGGAGTGGTGGATGGGATATATTATTCTTCCTTTCAACATTTTATCTACTTCCTGAAAAATGGCATCTGCAACCTTGGGATTATAATTCCTTTGTTTCTGTCTAAATGGGACTGCATCTGGCTTAAGTGGGATTTGATGTTTTACTTTCCCATCTCTGTAACTCTTCAAGTCTTCATAACTCCATGCAAAGACATCTTTGTATTCTTTGAATAGTTGCTTTGCAACTTCTCTCTCTTCAGGAGTACAACATTTTCCAAGATTAATCATTTTAGGATCATCAACTTCTCCAATGTTCACTCCTTCATATTCACCTGTAGTAGGTCCTTTTTCTATTCTCTTGTTTTATATAAGCATCATGCCCATTGAACAGTTTTTCCAAATCCACAAAATATGGGGGAATGATATTACCTTTCAACTGAACTTCACCGTTTTGATGGTGTTCCGTATTTTCATGTTCAAAGCTGAGCTCATCATTCTCAAGGAACAACTGCAAACTTTTATCATCACTGAAGACTTGCCATGATTTCGTGTTATCTGGGACAGCAGATCGATACACAATTTTAATCTGATACTTTTTGTCTTTGAAGTCTGGATGGGGGAGTAATAGGGAAGCTGAGACCGCTAATGAATCAACTTTAGCATTCATTTCTCTTGGTACTGCTTCAATAGAAAAAGCCTCTAGACCTTCAATTTCGTCCCATACTCTATTTCTATAATTTTTCAGTTTGTGATTTTTAACAGAGTATTGTCCTTTTACCTGTTTTACAATAAGCTCTGCATCACCTTGACCTTTTAAAATCTTTACTCCTCTGTCCTTTGCTGACATGATTCCTAGAAGTAAGGCCTCATATTCCGTAGTGTTATTTGTATTCCCAAATTCTAATTTGAAAGCCAAAGGTTCAAGTTCTCCTTCTGGGGATATCAATACCACACCCGCTCCAGATCCTGCAGAGGCACAACTTCCATCGAATTCCAGTGTCCAAATGCCTAACATATCTTTACTTTCATTGGAAACCTTAGCAACCTGCTCTTCATTTGTTTGTTCATCTAGGTCTCCTTCAGTAAAGAGCATGTAATTACCAAATTCAAGCTCTTGGTACAAAATCTGGGCTTTAGGATCGTCTGACTTTAAAACTATGAATTTAGCCTTTTCTTCAGGTTCCAATTTGATTTTCTTGTTTCCAATGGGTATCACAGCTTGAGACTAGTCTATCTTTATTTCACCCCCTAAATCTTGACAGAAACTTCTACTCAATAATAGTCCATAACTAGCTGGGATGTCAGCTACCAGGATAGTCAACAAGAGCTTCTTCTCGGGATGTGCAGCTAAGGCTACTTGAGCATCTTTAATTTGCCCAAGTAAGGGAACCTGTTTGGCATCCATGGAGTAACACCTTCCATGTACTTTAGTGAGATTAAGTCCTAAGGCTTTGGCTACAGACTGAGGCATAACTTTATCTGAGGCACCTGAATCTATTATGCAGTTACTTAGCTTGCATCCATTGATATACAATGAGTTATAAAAAGGTTCAGGTTTTTGTCTGGGAAATGTTGCTAAGATGGTAGAATCTTCCTGATTGAATAGGTTAGATGTTAAGGTCTCCTCTTCTTTCTCAACCGTCACATTATGATTAAGATTTGGGACATCATTTTACATCTATCTACTAGCTATTTTAACTTAGCAGGGTGAGATTTCAAATAATCGATAGTAGAAATTTGAACCTTTGATTCTTCATAGAATTGAATAAAATCAAAAGATGTCTTGTCTTTACCCATTAAAGCAGAGGACGTCCCTTGATCAGTATGTGCCTTGCTCATAGAAGGATTGGAATTATCTTTGTGAGTGTGAGTAGAGGTCTGATTCTTCATCTTTTGCTCACGAGTCAGCACTGTGTACAAAGTCCCATCAATGGTTGCATAACACTCAGCCTTGGATTCAGAATCCGATTCATATTCTAAAAATAAATTTCCAAAGTCGCCATTTGAGTATGAATCAGGCTCTGAACTAGGACTTGCACTATTCAATTCATTAGTGGATAACAACTGCATCATGCGCGCAGTTTCTGGACAACTAGTACTATCATGGTCTGTAGTCAGATGAAAAACACACATATTTCCCTTTTTGGCCACGGCCTCGATTTGCAACCTAGGTTGTGCACCTTGAAGCTGTGGGAATTTTCCATCGTTGTTCCTTCCTGGTGGATTCTGATAATTCCTCTGGTAAGACTCGTTAAACCCAGGCAATTGTCTCTTCATGGCTGTCAATTCATTTGATAATTTTTGTATCATTTCCTCAGATGATGTGGTATTGCTAGAGCTTCCTTTCGTTTGAATTTCTCGCTTCCATTTTCCTGCGGAAATAAGATCATCTTCGAATTCTATGGCCTTCCTTTGTGCATTTGCTAAATCTGTGGGATGAGCTCTCCTTAGATCATAGTTGATATCCGGAGGCATAGCACTAATGAAGAAAGTCTTCAGGTTACCAGCTGTGGGTCTATCAGCAACGGGAATTCTACTGTTAATCTTATTAAATTTAGCAACGAAATCCCTCATAGCTGGTTGCTTTTTAATCGAAGTCAATTGTGTCAGTAAGGCATGTTCATCTTTCGCAATTTTGAACCTTGCCTCAAATTCAGTTCTCATCGAGTCCCAGTCACTTATGGAATCATTAGGTAAATGGTAGAATCAGTCTGCTACACTCTCTGTAAGGGTCTCTACAAATAATCTTACAGCAACATCTTCATGTTCCACTCCTAATATATGGGTAGCTGCAAAGAAGGCTTTAATGTGTTCATCTGTAGTAACCTTCCCATCACCCGAGAATTTAGGGAAATTCTTCCTTAAACCAGATGGAAGTGGATGATAAGCATTTAATGCTAATGGTCCTGTCGCTGCGGCCCATGGAGCAGCCATGATTGTTCTAGCAACGAACGGAGGAAAATTAACAACAGAGGGAGTGGTGATTCCGTGTAAGGCCAATACCTGACAGGTAAACTGAGAAGCACTAGTGTTCTGATTTCGAACAGGGGAAGGTGGTCTACTTCGACTCTTCTTTTCACCTCTCCACTTTGGAACTTCTAGGATGGGAAAGCCAAGCTCTGTAAGCTTATCAAAAATGGGGTCTTGCCCACCTTGTTCCTTGGTACTTCTTAAGAACCTTTCCAGGATGTTGGGTTTAGTTTATCTCTGAGCCTGTTGTTTAAGTTGTCTTTCTACCCTCTGGATCTCTCTCCTTTGAACAACTCTTTCTAAGGCTTCAACTCTTCTTTCTTCTTCCTCTAATACCTGGCTAGCATTCTGATAGTGTTTAATATTTCTTCTGTCTCTCCAAACAAAAGTATTCAGGGATGAAATAATGTCCTCTTGGTCGTCTTGAAAACCAAGGTTAGGTTGGAGCACTAGAATTATGTTTTCATGAGGTAGTACCATTTTTCTTCATGACATAGGTTTTTTTAATCAAGCGACTGTTCGTCTCCCGAGCAGAGTTGCCAAAAATCTGTTGGTAAATAGATTGTTCTTCTTTTAATTCTTCTCTAAATTTGCCCAATTTGTTATAAAGAACAATTGCACGCAACAGTTGGGAAACTGTTTCTAAGAATATCTAGTTTCCCTCTGAATTAAGGTACAGCTCCCTATATGGAAAATCTTCAGTGAATTATGTCTCAAATCTAATCCCTACTACAAATAAGTTCTTTACCAGAGAACAGTAAAGGAAAACCGAGATTCACCCAGGCAAGTGAAATCTCAAGCAGGATTTAGATGCAATATGCTGTGCTGTGATCTTCACACTCTTATGAATTTCTCAACAAAGCAATCATGATAGATGCAAATATGAAATGCAATGCAAGCTTAACTATGGAGATGAAACAACTAACAGATACTTGTTGTGTTCGAACCCTCACAATCTTATGACTTCTGACACACAACAGAATATCACAATGCTTAAGAAGAAATAGAATGGAATGCATATGAACGAAACACTTTACGGAAATATTTCCCACAACTAGTTTCAACTCTCTGATTGATTTACTAGTTTAATTAAAATGAAATAACAAAATGAAACTATGTTCACTTAATTACTTCAACTTAACATTTAAGGAAATATAACATACAGAAGAAGAAAGTGGATAGTAAAGAAATGGCACAAAACTTAGTTGTCTCTGCAACAAGATTCACACCAAAATTTTGCCGACCCTTCCATTAATCATTTAACCTCATACATATAGAGATGAGAGATGACCGTTACAATAGGAATACCAATCATTTCATCTTCTTAGAAGACAAATGGCAAGATGCCAATTTGTCATTTACAAAATTTATAGAATAAAACAAAAGAAAATGAAAAGGAGACATTATTTTGACTTCTTCCCCTTTTCCATTTTTGCTCTATATGCCCTGGCAGCAACTATAATAGGAATTAGCTCATCATTGCTAGACATGTGTACATTTGTGAATCTTAAGAGCCATTTTGAATGCTCTCGAGCTAATTCCTTTACAGAATTCATCTGACTTGTTAATTTTTCAGCTGCCACATGTATGCATCCGCTCAATGTCTGTAAATCTGTCATTCTATTTTGACTATTAGGAGCGGTGCTTGACAGGTTACTCAAATATACAGAGAAGTTGTTCTTCATCACTTCTATTCCAATCAGAGCCTTTCCTTGACCACTAGTCTGCGGTTCAGAATGCAGTCCTTTCACCAACTCGAAATCTCTCTCCTGAGTCTTCTTTACCTTATCTTCTGTTTCCTTAAGCCCCTTTTCTGCTTCCTGAATCATCTCCTATTTGAATTGCATGCCTTGAAGCCATTCAAACAGGGGCTCATTACCTTTCTTCAGAATCTTCGCTTCAACTGCTTCTTTTGCCTTCATCTGAATGATCATCTTCAGAAGGGAAACACACTCTTCACATCTTCCTCTCTTTGTGGCCAGAGTATGTTGATTAGATGTGAGGTTATCTTTCTCAGTCTCTAGTTGAATGATAACATTTCCAATCTGATCAATCAACATAGCTCCATCTGAATTAAGCTTGTCAATCCATTCCTTCTCGATCTGACCGAAATGTCGGTCCTTTTGCAGCTGGGAGATGAAGGCTTGTACTTCCTCTGTCGCGAGATTTTCAGTAGCAGGTACACCAGTAATAGTTGCCAATGGGACAACTAACTGCCTAATGAACCTCTTAAGCTCTTCTATCTCAGACTTCATTCTGATCTTTGACAACTTGAGATCCTCCAATTGATTTTCTATGATCTCATTACCCAATCTCCATAGGCCCACTTTTGTGTCGTGCTTGGCTTCTCCAAGATCAATAGAATGTAGAGTAAAATCTCCAGGAGTCAAGTCTTCAATTCGCCCTGCCTTACTGGGTTTGGCAATCTCCATGGTTAGATGTCCTGTTTCTGGATGTTGTCCTAGAATTGACAAAGTTTTCTGCTTCTTGGCCTTCACCATGGCAGAAATAGAACGAACTGCCTGAGACACAATGTCCTTTGCAGGAACATTTTCATCCTTTCTTTTCCTTTTTCTTTCCAGTGTGTCTTCAAGCTAGGACTCTGTTCCAATTACCTTAGAAGCTGCTCCTAATGATTCGATGTTGAACATCTTCTTCTTCACTGGAGTCTTCACCATTGTTTCTGCCTAGAAAGGAGTCTAGATGAGCTTGGACCTTTTTCCTCCTCTTGTGTTCCTCCTTTAGCCTTGTCCAATTTAGTGGATTCAGTGCTACTAGAGTCTCCATCTCCAATCTCTACTACCCAAATTGGAGAACCAGGTGGCTTGAAAATGGGAGCCTTCTCAGATAGAATAGGGCTATGATGAGGAGAAGGGATAGGTGTATTCTATGGAGATGGAGATGGGGAAATGTGAGGAATGAAGATTGGAGGAGAACCACTATCTTTTTCCTTATCAGTCTCTATTTCTTCAGCAGTAGACTGGGTCCCAATAACTGGCAGAGAGCCACCTTGACATGTCAGAGATATGGGAATGTTCTTCTCAGGTGGTTGATCTCCTCCTCCTGCAAGCATAACTGGTCCTTGAGTGGCTGCTATTGATACATTGGGTGTGGCACTATGAGAAGAAGTGGGAGTAGCAGAAGCTGGAAATTGTTGAGAAGCTTTGCCCCTACTTCGGCCCTTCTTGGCTGTCCACTCTACCCATTTTCCTGTTCTTTTGATGATCCTAGCCACCATAACATCGAGATCTTCATCTATATTAGTATAGGGCTCTGAACTGACTGGGGTATTTCTCAACTTTGTTAAATATGTATTGCTATACATATTATGGCCATCATCCTCTAGCCCTTCTACATCCAAATTGATACCATAAGTCTTTACTTGATCCACCGTGAATCTAGCAAAGGCACGATCTCTATTCTCCAGCTCATTTTTACAATCTGCCCAGTAGTCCTCTATGGTGGTGATATGTTTGATCGTGCTTCCAATCTAAATCACATCTCGAGCATACCCATTCGGGTCAAACATGGGTCTCAAAACTTCGTACTCTTGTAATTTGAACCTTCTTTCAAATGCTTTCACCATGTTCTTAGCATCTGACCTGGATTCGCAGCTGTAAGCTCCAACCTTTATAGGGAATTCATATCCCTTCTTTCGCAGTCCAACACTCAACGCGTTCAGCTGGAGAGCTTGTCTCACGATCTCCATCAACACGATCATGTCATCCGGGTATCTAGGCATCTTCAAGGGAAACCCATCGAATGCTACAAGATGCAAATAGGAGAAGGATGAAAATTGTATAAAGAAGCAACCAAACTGACTGATTACCGCCATTGCTTCTGGGTTGAATCTCCACTCGGACACCCTTGGAGTTCCTTGCAAATTCTCATAGTGAACGCATCATTAACTTTGATAAAATCTGCATAACTATTTTGTAGCTGCAAGCATGGATAAAATTCATAACTTTTAACATTTTCTGGCGCATCCTCAATTCTAGGAAGGCCTGGCCATAATTGTAAGGAAGCTAGCATATATATGAGGAAGGAAGACATATAAAATGAATTATAAAACTTGGCTGCACTAAGAGCCCTAGATAATTGCTCATTGACCTCAAATGCCCAGTCAATATATTGCGAATCCGAGCAAATAACTTGCACCAAGAAAAAGTATTGCTCTACAAAATTAAAGGCATCTACCTCACCTTTGAGTTGATGCAAAAGAACCAGAATATCCACAATCTCTGGCTTGAGATCAGTGTCAAATAGGGTTTTAGGGACCTTACTCTTGGCTCCCCTTGGTTTCTGGAACCAAGACTTCATGATTTCTTTCCTCCATACCATCTTTTTCAGGGAGAACTTTGACATAGCTCCTCCAACTGTTAGTGTGGAGAACTCCTCACATTCTGGGATTCACAGATAGTTCTCCACTATTTTCCTATCAACTGAAATCAATACACTCTGATCAGGCAACAGAATCTTCTTAGTGTCTGGATTGTAATGATTGATACATTCTACAATCAACTCCTGAGCTTGAACTGCCACAGGAAATCCAACTGCCTCCACCAGTCCACTCTCGCGGAGCTTCTCAGTAATAGGATGAATTGGTTCAGTCCTTATCCTTCTCTAAAAATCTAGAATATCATAGAAGCAGAGTGAAGTATCTGTGATGTTCTGCCATGTTGATCGGACTCCACCCAAACCATCAAATCCAGAGAATCGAGCCATTTAATCAAACAGATGTAGACTATGAAACTTGAAAATGTAAATGATTGCGAGAAATAGCTTTGCAAGTATTGTATTAGCAATGTTCAATCCAACAACATAACGATTTAGAGCAAGAAAATGGTAATTTGAAAATTGGTTATACTGTTCTTTATATAGAAACCTCAATATACCCGTTAGGTTTTCAAAATCCGTGCCACACAAGCAAAATAAATGATCAATCCATTAGACTGATGGTTATAATGGATTCCTCCATGTCTTTTCACTTTTCCATTGGCTTAATGGTAACTTTCTTTATTACTGACTTACTTTCTCGTTTTAACCCTGTTTCGAAAAAACCAAAACGGAGTACTCCCTAGGGCAAAATCTGCTTAGCTAAATTCCACTTGAAACAACCTTATAATTCTAGCTAATTTGCTTCCATTTCTTCTCCAAATGTACCTTGTGATCATGCTCGCAGTTATGATTTTCAGTCAGATGCGGAAGATAGATTTCAAGGGTAGAAAACCTGCCGAGGAGAAATCAGTTTCCATTTGTCCGCTTTACCTTCACTTTAAGTTTTCAAAAAAACCAAAACGGAGTACTTTGTTGGTGGAAATCTGCTCAGCTCGATTCTGCATTTAGACTCCGTTCCAGATGTGACTATTCGCTTTCCTTGTATCCTTTAGGCTTCTTGTGATTAATTTGTTACATAACCAAGCTTGCAAGATTAATTTTCTGGATAATGCGGAAAATCGCCTTTGAAGGTAGAAACTCCGCAAAGGAGAAGGCAATTTCCAATTTTCAACGAAGCCTCCGTTTTGTCTTTTCTATTTTAACTATTTTTCTTTAAGCCTTCGAAAAATTGAAAAAGTACTTCGCTAATGGAAGTGGGGCCCGCTGACTTCCTTTACTTTCTTTAGTTATGCCTATTCTGAAAATTGACTTCTTGGTGCGAAAGCTTGTAAAAGGAGAAGCTCTTTTTCAGTTTTCCGCAAATCTTCCTTTTACTCATCTCAATAGGTTTTAAATCATTCTCGTTGTTGAAACATCCCAAAATTTAGATGATCTTATGCAAAACATAACTCTTCCTTCTGAATTTCATCTTGTAGATTGCATTTTCATTTCTGGCGGAGTTTCACCTTCCGAGTACGAAAGTCCACAGGAGGAGAAGTCAGTTTTGAGTTTTCCGACAATGCCTTTTTTGATCACTTTGGCAATTTTTGAATGATTCTCATGCTAGAATATGATGATAATCAACTGACTTGTACATAACTTCACTCACCTTTCTATTTTGAAATCTACAAATCATATTTATAACTCATTGCGGAATTTTACCTTCAAGGTGAGAAAGTTTGCAAAAGGAGAAGGCAAAATTGAAATTTTTGTCCCTTCATCTTTCTTCATATTCAGTCCGAATGATCTGCAAGTAAATTCATCTGAGGTAGTATCCTTTGAGAATCTCCATCGAGTAAGGATCTAGACTACCCAAATGAACCATGACCATGAGAAAACCCACTCGGCTATACAATGTGCGAGAAGGGGGAAGGATGGAAACCCGATGGAGAAATTCATCACCTAAAGAGGGAAGACCTATTGACTTGACAGGACCAAATATGACGGAACTCCGATCTCCACTTTGCAAAATTACTATGGGATTAAAAGTGGGGCAACAAATTCCAAGTCCGAGAAACTCCTAAAAATTACTTGTTATATGTAGTGATTTGTCACAAACATTTGAATCTTTTCAATCTCATATATCTTTTTCACCTAATCTATTTTCGTGCCAGTTGATTTCATCACCAAATTGAGAGAGTGGACGATGCATGGTGTCCAAAAGATATGATCATATCTAGACTCTACCAATAACTTTGCAGCCTTGCATACTTTCAGATTGTTTTTGACCATTTGGACAACATTATCAAGGTCCACTGACTCTATGGCATCAATGAGAATGCAGGAAATTAATTCTGAATCTTTTACTTGCCCTTCACAATCAATTGCCTTCAAGAACATTGTCCCCTCAGGGCATACACCAATAACATTGATCAATGGACAGTTTCTACAATCTTTTCACCCATCTGAAATGATAGACACACCTGATTGAACCCAAGAATCTTTTATTGGTTGAAGTTCAACCTCGACATTTTTCCTCTCATCATGTAACATGGTAGTGCACAACTTTTCATAACTAGGTGCTTTGTAACTGTGCTTCATTTATTTCTTGCACTATCTCCCTCCAACGGGATGATCTCACTAAATTAAATGAAACACCATTTGCAACTAAACAATGTCCAACTTTGTGATTTGAAACTAAATGATTGTAAATTTATTTTAACTAAGTATTAAATTGATAAATTGTATAGTTCAACTAGGTTAGATACATTGTCAAAATCTATTGATGCATTAATCAAGTTTAATTGTAGTGCTATACAAAGTTGATATAAATCTAGACATTGCAAAGGTCTACTAGACTTTTGGATAACCCCCTCTTTTAATTCATAGTCATCCCATGGAAAATGCATACATGAAGTGAAAAAGAAACAATATTTTTAGAATAAATAGCTACATGTTACATTTCAACTACTAAATAGATGCATATCACTTGACCATATAAGTGTACAACATTCTTGTAAGTTTTCAATGTTAGGTGCATGTACCAACCAAAATATCTAGAAACCATAGACTTACTTGTATTAAGTGGTCCCATCATAGAGTTACACTATTTCACAATGATTTTTGCATCTACTTACACTATACCACCTTCATACTTCACTCATTCTCTATTAAGAGCTCTTTTCACACATAATACAACACCATCATGCTCTTGTTTTCTCTACCCTTCCTTAGAGACATTCTAAAAATGTTTTACACTAATTGTTACATGCATCCTAGTCAACTAGTAGAACATCCTTTCACTCTAGAATTGTGTAGTACAACTGCCTAATCATATTATGTGTTGATTGTATATTAAATCTCTATCCCTTAAATTATCATAGAAAAATCTAAAATATCTTTTAAAATATTTTGAGGAATGAGCTCAATCATCACTTATATAGAAGTGATACTCTATTATAACCTTTCTATCATCCTATGTGCTATCATGTGCATGAATGAGTCCTATGTATACAAAAATTAACACTTGTGTAGTGTGGTAGTACATTTTTTGCACTTTATTTCAAGGTTTTAGTGTATAGTTTTCAAGAAATTCAACAAAACACATAATATTACCCATGGGAAAAAGTGTCCTCACACAACTTGAATTTCTCATCTAACCATGTAGCTCTATGTGTAAGACATATAATCATAAACTAGTTTCTCTTGAATATTTTTCATAAAATCAGCTATGCATCTCCCCTTTTAAACTAACTCATACATGTTTAATTATTTTGCATCATTAACACCATGTGTAACTAAGTTATATTTTCCAACAGAAACTAGTTTTGACCAACTTTTGTGCTATCTAGATGTAGGCATCTATGCAATTGTTGTAAATCACCATATTTAATGCAAAAACCTTTCAAGAAGACCATCTTATAATGAATGCACCCATCAGCTTTTTTATATAGTACATTAGCAATAATTCTTTTATTGAATTTGGAGATACTTGTAAACTACATTCCTGTGGAACATTGTTAGTGTGAAAAGTTTAACATATATAATGATAAATATCATAATACATAGAAAAATCAACATGGACCCTCCAATAACATGTAGTGCATGTATAATTTATCTTAACAAAGAATGGTTTTGTCATCTCATAAAATATGTGGCTAATTTTAATTGAATGAAATCTTTGAAGAAATTGTTCATAAAATTATGCTTTTTCATATCCAAATAATGTTCCACATGTGGCTTGCAATTTCAAATTCCACTTCACCTTTTGAAAATATCATTTTTTTAGGTAAAGCCCTTGTGTTGTGATGCCACAAATTTTCAATTAATGTTCTTAGTCCATTAACAATAACCTTATCCTTGTGTTGGAGTCTACCCAAGAATGACCAAAGAGAATTGTTGTTAGGATCCCCAATTTTTTCCCACCTCTCTAAGGTTTTGTGTAATGTTGTTCTATGTATCCTTTATGACTTATTTTTTTTTCCTACTATATGAGATTTTATCATTTGGTCTCCCATTGTGGTTGATGTGAGGACACGTCAAGGAACATTAGTGTCTTGAGTGTGTGATTTTGTACCAATGGCTTGGTATGCATTGAAGATAGTTCTTCACTACTATATTTAGATGTTCTTAACCCCAAAAATCTCATTATCTCTCTAAATTTCAGAATTTTTCAACAGAAATGTGGCATTTTCTAGTTTGATTTAATTTATCATAGTTAATGAAAATATTTTTAAAAATTATTTTGTAATTTATTTCAAATATTTTATCATACATTAGCATCAAAATACTTTTATCAATGCCAATTATAAACTTTGGTTTTCTATGAATTATTTTAGGAGGTGATAACATAAGTGTAGTCTCGTCATTTTCATTACTTGCATTGCATGCATTTATTATATCAAATTGAAATTTTGTATTAGGTGCATTGTATTTTTCATAATCATTTCAATTGGTGTATGTTGAACATTTTTGTTTTTTTAATTAGGTGGTGTTTTTGTCACATTAACATCAATTGGTACATGCTCTTGATTTTTATTTGCTACAATAAGTGTATTTATCATGTCAATTTTAATTGTTACATTTTCATCACTTATGCATTTGATGATGTAGCTTCATATAAACTCCTCATATGCTCCCTTTGTTGTTCCTTTGTTGTATCTTGGTTTTTAATCCTTCCTATCTTATTCTTTCCCATTGTAGAGTGTTGATTGTCACACAAACAATATCATGATCAAAATGCACAATCAACTAGAAAAAAGAAAAAAAAACAATGGCATCATTATTCTTTAATTTGAAGTAAAACAATAAATTGAAAAATAACTCAAATTAGTGGTTTTTTTATAGTGTTAAGTCAAAATGATACACTAACATCAAGACACTGATAAAAAGACAAAATTAATCATTTCCAAGAAATAAAAATAAAAATATGAAGACCTATTATAGAAAAACATGGGAGATGGCACTAAGACCTTCAAGAAGATAAAATGATGTTTTTTAGGCCATTGTGAATTTTATATATTGAAATTTTTAGTGACCCAATTGAGTTCTGAAGACTTTAATCCAACATCCATAGTATATTATATCTCAACCAGATTTTGAAGATCTAAAAGAAATTATACAAAATCAAATCAAATTATGTACAACTAGGAACTAAAGAGGAGGTGGGAAGAGAGAGGGAAAGGGAGAGGTTAAGGGTTAGGGCTGAGAGAGAGAGAGAGAGAGAGAGAGAGAGAGAGAGAGAGAGAGAGAGAGAGAGAGAGAGAGAGAGAGAGAGAGTTCCTAAAGGATATGTCCTAGCCCCCAACAAATAACCACACAGCGGAAACACAAAAACAAGATACAAGTCTAATACAAAAATGACTCTTTATTCATAAAATAGTTGATTACATGAAATGTGTTGGACTATAAGGCCTTCTTAGTTATGGTCAAATAGAAAGCAAGTAATAGTTTTGCAATACCCCTCAAGATCCAACCCAAACCCTAGCTAGTCTAGATAAACCACAGACAGAAATAAAAATTACATGCAAATATAAAAAATATTGGAAAATAATAGGTCACACAAAAAAGAACATAAGGCACCCAAGATTTAACATGGTTCACCCAATCCTTGGGCTATGTCCACCAAACAACAACTTCGATATTATTACTATCCAGTGATTACAACCTGATTATAATCTGTAATCCCTTAGAACTCAATATCACCACAAGAACCAAGTTTTTCATCACAACAATGAAGCAATCCCTAACCATAAGCTCTTTTATACAAGTATTTTTACCACTTTAGGGTTATAATTAATAATTACATTTCTTGATAAAATTTATGAAGTATGTGAAACACTTTCTTGATTAGTCACCACAAACTAACAAAACCTCCAAGGAAGATCTAAAATTGTGCTCATAAGCTCACCAAGCAATTTCCTTATTTCCCAAGCCTCAACTACTAGCTCATCTCAAACTTTACCCAATATCTAGGTGTAAATTACCTCACATTCGGCACTCTATCCACACACTTAGGAAAACTTCACTCACTTAGCTACTCCATCTTCTCCATGCTGGATCCCACACTCTATCATGACTCACTCCATTGAATGAAATTCTTAAAGACTCCACAAGACCCCCTTAATTATACCCAACTAAGCCACAAGTTGGTGTAGTGCTTGCCCTCATTCACATCTTTTCTAGACATATTGTTGTTGTTATTATTAGGCTATGATAGACTAGTTTTATGTTGATGGATTAGTGGTATTGTTTTGAGACTATCAGACAGTATGTTATGGACTCAGTGGTTACATGATGAGATCATTTAGACTTTACATATCATGTATGCATGATGATCATTATATTGCTTTCAGTTATTGTTGATGATTAGTTAGATGGTTTATTATCTCATGTGTTTTATTATGGATACTTACCCCATACTTGCATGTGTATGGTGTGCATATTTTCTTATTGTATGGCGTTTTCGATGTGGTTAGGAAGGGAGTCATAGTCACCTGCATAGTCAGGATCTACACTATGCACTACTTCCTGCCATTGTTTGTTTAGTTTAGCATTATATATATTGTATGTACATGCATGGTTTTTCTGCAGGTTGCAGGTACCGGGTATCGACTTCCCTGAATTGTCAAGATGAGCATACCCTATTATACTATCTCATTGATAAGAGAAGGGAGATAAATTCTCAAGTCCAAATCCCAAACCCTTAAACCATTTGTCCTAGTGAAGTAGGACAAGTATCTAGATATTTTACCCACCGAATGTGTTGGATGACATAATTCGTGATTTTTTTAACCCTTTAGACTGATTTTGAGTGAATTGCTCATTGATGGGTTTTCATATTCTATCTTTGAGGTCTATGGTGAATTTTCTATTAATTAAGTCTTAATAAAAAGATTTAATTAATTAATTAATTATTTTGGAGAAAATTAATATAAAATATCATCATCCTTGATATTTTGATTATAATTAATTAAATGTGAATTAATTGAGGAAAAAGGATTAAATAAAAGAAAATTAGAAATTAAAATTAATAATAATAAAATAATAATAATAAAGTAATAAATAAATAATACTAATAAAAGTTATAAAAATTAAAATGAAAGTTACAAAGATTTAAATAGGAATTATATAAAAATTAAATTAGAGCTATAAGCTTGCATGGGAGTTAACGCACCCTTTTTATTTCTCATATGTCAACAGCCCAGGGGTTAGTGCATCAATTAAGCACATGGTGTCTACAACCCTATGACTCATCTAGAAGGTTGGGAAAGAAACATGCTTAGTTGGTGACACCTTCTACCTATTTCTAGAGACATTCTAGGTGTTTCCTGAGAGCTCTTTATATTCAGGCATTCCTAGAAGCTTAGAGATAGCGTTTGGACAGAAATTGGAGCATTGGAGGACTCAAGAACTTTGAAGAAGCGAGGAGCTTGCTCTGTGGGTTTTCTGAGGGAGAGTGAATTAGCATCAAAATTTGGGTAGATTCTTGTGATTTTACTTATGCTATTTCTGTATCTTGCATCCCCTATCTTCTTCGTGTCTTCCATATGTCTTTTGAGAATTTTTCCTATTTTAATTCTATGTATTCTCAATATGGGTAGTTACATTTATTTGAGAGTCTTATATGCATAGATCTGAAAAGATCACGGGGCTAGGGTTTAAATTGTAGCAAAATCCATTAGATTAATATTTGGATAAATTTGAGATTAAAAGTTTATAGAAAAATTTTAAAAATTAGAATTTCTAAATAAGCTGTGTATATACATGTTTATATGCTGTGATGTTTTAAACTCTGCATGTATATATATACACACACACATATATATATACACATATATATACCTTCATATATATATATATATATATATATATTTATTTAATTAAAAATTGAATAACATACCATTAATCGAAAACGTTTTGAAAAAATGTTAAACTTTATTAAAATTGAAATCGTATACTGGCAAATGGAAAATCGCTTATGCAATTTTAAAAAAAGTTATATGCATTGAATGGGGGGGATGAGACCCATGCCCCCATGCCCACTGCAGTCGCAGTGTACCGGCTGTAGCAAGTACTATGATGGCAAGGGTACATAGTACCCGCTGATGTCGTAGGCCCTGTGACCGCAGGGTCCTGCATATCGCCGGTGGTACACACTGATATATATATGTGTGTCGATTCATATGAATTCAACTTTCATTGTTATTAAATTTTCATATGTTATATGGTATAAATCGAAATTATTAATTCAATTTTATAAAATGCAATAATAATAATTATTTATATATGTATGTATATATATATTTAAATATATATATATATATATATAAATGTAATATGTAAATATGTTATTAATAATTTGAATTAATATTATATAATTGATAAATGATTTATATCAAAGGTTCATTTTTATAATGGTGAACTCTTGTATAATTTTCAAGATTTAATTAATTGTTTTATAAAGTATATGAAATTTAATTGATAGTTTGGTGGGGGATGTTTTCAAACAAAGATTATAATTAGAAGATGGATTTTTAAAGAAAACTTTTATTCATCCAAAACAATACATGTGTTAGGAAAACTGTACAAAATGTTCCTCCATTCATTCTCCAAACTTGGAAACATAAATTGAGACCTCTACATTTAATTCAATGATGTAAATTTAGCAAAACCAAAACATGTGTTTTCATTGTGTATTCTTTATGCGATTGTTTTGGATTTTGGGTTGACTAGTGTTGACCAATTATAGGACGTCTACCAGAGGCTTGGGGATTATGTGATTGTGATGTCATGATGATGTTTTAATCTCGATCTTTATAAACCCAACCATGGTTATGTGATGGAATGCTCTATGTATTGGTTTAAATTATTGATTGTTATAGTTGAGATTCTTATGTATGAGACAGTTGACTTAACCATTTTTGGTCATCGATCAGTTATCCTTGGTTATTTTCTAGTTGTCATGATGGGACTGTAATGTGGATTTATTCTTGATAATGTCATGTTGTGACTTGTTTGACTCAACCATTTTGGAGTCTTCGATTAGTATGATTGAGATATATTTTGGTTATTGAAAACCATTGGATACTTTTGATTATCAGTGATACTTCAGTTGCCAATAGAGAGTTGTTGTGATCATGATTTTCTATGGATGCTTGCTCATGGAGATTTGATGCTTTTATGCATATTTTATGGTTTTATTATGGATTATCTTTTGTGATTTTGAGATTTATGATTCCATGAGCTTAGGGTAGGATATCTGCATGTAGTGTCGGGAAGTGGCTTGCAATGGGGGCCGGGGCCCTAAGACGCTGCCAGGGTAACTCATTGTAAGTTGGATTAATAAGTGAAAACATTCACACCTAATACTAACTGAATGAACCTAAAAAGATAAGTGTTTTTTTCTCTCCCATGCCTTGAGTGCTTGTATAGACTAGGACGGGAGTAGAGAGAATCCATGATTGTGACCTTGCATTTCATAGTATGCCTCATCTGTATGAGAGGATACTAGTGGCTGCATGAGATCAGTATGGACGCGTGGAGTTTAGCTAACTGCCAGGGTAACTTGTATGTGATAAATGCGATGACACTTTCTCGCTTGCATAGTAGGTTCCTAAATGTCATTGTGTGCCTCTAGGGTTAGATGTCAGTTTTGTGATGGAACCTTTGAGTTAGTATAATTTTAGGATTCCTGGACTTATGGAGATTTGTGCTATGTGTTTTTGGATAGCTTGTTTGGGACTTGAGATTATCTCCTTAGCACAGTGGGAGTGGACCACTTAGGTACCACACAAATGGGTGGTAGTGTTTTTTCCACTCTTATCATTTGAGATCTATTGACACATCATGGATAATGCGTCCTTCATGATGGTGGATATGTATCCTTTCATTGATGATTGGCATATGTTAGATGATGTTATCTTATGCTTATTTTTGCATGTTAGATTACTTTCTACATATGATACAGTATATGTTAGGAGTGACATTCCTACTATGTTAATAACGATGATCTCTTCGGTGATTTGGAATGTTACACACGGAGGGATGGCTAGGGCCCACGATGGTCTAATGATGCTATTAATGGTTGGGAGGAACCGTGTACTTAGTTTATTATGTTTGATCTTTATTATGGATGTATATGTCTTCTATGATGATGTATCATGAGATTATCTTTACTTTGATGTAGCATGGATTAGAATAGGATGATGTACCTTATTTCACATATGTATATTCTTTTAAGCTTTTCATACCTTGTGACATGTACAGTGGATGATTGAGCATTTGAAATGTAATGTATAAACATTGGACTTATCATTATTATTTCATGTGGATGTTGCACTAGATGGATTCATGTATGTTAGTTGTTTTAGATGTAATTCAACGTTAAGGGATCCTTAAAGAATGTAACCAGTTGTGTATGTTATGTTTACTTTCAGATGGACATTTCTATTGCTTCCATTATGGTGCATAAGTTATATGTGGTATTTATTTTCATGTTAAAAAATAAAAAATAAAAAAAAATGCTACCAAATTTAGTGAAATTCTAGGTTAATTCTTTGGATCCCTTGGCGGGGCATTACAGTTGGCCTATGCCAATACAAATTAAAATAAACCCTTACATTAAATTCCCACTTAAACCTTAAGTCGACTCACAACAAAAATTAAATTTCAAGGTCGGCTCACACAAGAGACCAAACATAGACAACTTAGGTAACACATAAACTGAGTGTTAGAAGTAACCTTTGAGTATCAACAACTCCATCAAGCATAATTGAGCCCCTCCATTGACTAAGCATAACTCTACCAAGAATAATCCCATTATTTTTAAATATTTCTACAATATTTTTGAAATTATAATGGTCTTATCCTTTGACTAGGGTAGGAAATTTGAATTAAAGCCTACATACAGGCGTGAAATACCTTGAAAAACCCTAGTATTACTTTAAAAATTCTTTGGTAGGATTTTTTCTTTGTTAATCCTAAATTTTTGCAAAATAGGGCTATTTCTCTGAGTTGTGTCTCTACTTAACCCATGGTTTTATCCTAGTTAGCTCTCGTCCTATGTAAATTGTGTCTTTTTAACCCAAGTGATGAGTTATTGAGACAACCATTGATCTTCTTAAAGATCCATGGCTTATGGTTTCTCACAATTTGAAGTTGCAGTGTGTATAACCAAAGTGAGAATGTGATGAGTTGACACCTGTCTTGTGGGACCAAAGAAACACAACAATCAATAGTTTTAACAATATCCCTTAGATCTTGCTAAGATCAATGATTCTTGTTTTCTCACAAAATAAAGATGTTCAAAGTTTATCTAATGCAATATAGCGAGGGTTTGACATATGTACAGTGTGGGCCAATAAAAGAATCCTTCAAATGCTTTCTCATCATATGCCATCTACCATGCCACAATTGGTTCTCAAGTTAGACTAGTCTTCTCTCCTGGTTATTTCTTGATCATTGATTAGATTGAAGATCAAGGGATATTGCAACCTCACAAAATGAAAGTGTTTAAATTTTAAGAAGTGAGAGAATGTGAGGGATCACTATGTGTCCATGTAGGTTGCCAAAGGATGGAGTAATATGCAATGTTTGCGATCTTTGATCAAAGAGAAGATCATGATACTCATAGTGTTGCATAGTGAAGATGCAAGCTATTTAAAATGTGCAATAATAAAAGAAGGTCATAAGTGTCCTAGTGGGCCTGCATTACATTAAATGCTCTAAAGAATGAGAATCTTTCATAGTCATAGATTCAAATGAAGATCTATGGTGGTCATATTAGCATAAAGGTAACATGAAGGTTGTTTAACCAAGGACAAAATGTGAGGGAGTGATATGTGGAGTTGTGGGTCCAAATTTTGTTCCATGTTGCAAAAGTGATGATTGTCATAATAAAGTACCATATTAAATGTTTTGATTCTCTTTTAGCATTATGTATAACAGCATTGATATCTTTTCCCAAATTTCAGAACAAAAGGTTCACTTTCTTTCCTTCATTGTTCATAAAAAGGCATGAGATAAATACATTAACAAACTGGGATGATGACATTTTGGCCATGATGAATGAAAAAGTAAGCAATATAATAAGAAATGATGACAATTTTTTATTTGTAGATTTTTTATCAAACTTGACAAAGGCCAGGAATTTTTATAAACATTTTATCTCTAAGGAAAAATATCTTAAGAATGAATAGAGAGATATTTTTAGCAAATAGAAAGAAGTCATCAATTATGACATGCTTGATGACCTAATATATGATAAATGGGTGGCCAAGTATGTATCAATGATAGAATCTTCATAGGTGGCATCAGATGGTAAACTATAATACAAATCAACAACTATTAAAGAACTAGAATTTGTTGACAAACGTGTTCACAAATTTCTTAGGAAGTTGAACCCAAGATAATAGAGATAGATGAGACAAGTCCTCAACTAACACAA
Source organism: Cupressus sempervirens (assembly GCA_028749045.1). NCBI lineage: Eukaryota > Viridiplantae > Streptophyta > Pinopsida > Cupressales > Cupressaceae > Cupressus > Cupressus sempervirens. Next base: position 97,607,993 of record CM053789.1, on the reverse strand, counting down.
GGAGTAAAGGACATAATACCAGAGGTGGTTGAGGCAAAAAATAATTGTCACTTGCAAATACTAAAGAATAAGATCAATACATAACAAATGAACAAAAGGTGGTCCCATAACCCAAAGAAGAGTAGAAAGATAAAGATAAATCATTAGATGTTATGTAGGAGCAAAAATAGAACATGCCCCACCACAAAGTAGTTGGAAGAAAACTACATTGTTATCAAGAAAAAATGCCATTAGTGTTTTCAATTTCCTCAGGCAATAAAGAAAATAACGTTTTTTCCTTGTCTGTAAATCTTTTGTTTTGAGGACAATTGTTTTTTATGCTTTACAACTTAAGCTTGTTGCAACTCATGCTATATATGTGAGTTCTTAATGTTAGAGGAGGGTCCAAGATTCATTTTTCTAAACTAAGTTTTGTTGATGTTTTGAGTCAAGCCGTAGTGTTGTATATTTTTGCTCCAAAGTTTGAATATAAATTCAATAGTGGCTTGTCTAGTAGAGTTTTTTTCTAACAGGGATGTTCATTGAATTATATATAATTTCAAATAAGTAAATACAAAATGCAGAAAGCTAGTTGTTCATTCTACATCTTGTCTCTTCTTTTAGCTCTATTTTTTTCTATGAGATTTAATGGAAAAGTTTATTAAATTTCAGTTATAATTCATTCTAAATTATATTTTAGTTTAGTTTTTCTAATAATCTAATGGGTTATGTAAATGCTTAATGTAAATTTAAAGATATTTATAGTTTTCATTGAAGATTTTGATAAGTATGAGGTTTGGAAATGAAACCTAATAATATTTTCACAAAGTGCTAAGATAGAAATAGAAGTAGATGTCTAATTCCTATGAGTTTATAGCCCAATAGATAAGGCATTGATCATCCTTTGAAGTCGATCTAGTTTGGAATATTTTATATGGTCCAAAAATTCATATAAATCAATCATTTACTATTCTTTTATTGAGGTTTTGAAACATCAACCCATACTTGATTCATGGAGTTCAAGGGTTTGATAAAATAGCTATTTGTCATCACTTTTACTATCCTAGAGTTAGAAGAATTAGGGATGAATAATTTTTTATTTTGGAATCTATGCTAAGAGTTTGAGTTTAAAGTGAATAAAAAGTGAATTTCTAGGTATACTAGCTTGAATCTTGTCAATTTGGGGATCTTCACCTTAGTCCCAACTAACTTCTAGATGGGAAAGTGTACCTCAAATTTTGGGTGCTTTGGTCTCTCTTGATGTGGCCAAGTGTGTAGAAATGGAGGAGTGAGATTCCTCAGCTGCCAAGGATAGTTCAATTTTTGAATTTTGAAATATGGTCATCCAAAGAGTGTTTTTGTAATTGGAGAAAGTTCTATCTCCAAATTGTAAGTAGGGAACTTATTTATCACCGATATGGGTATTGTTGTAAATATCGATGCTTTAATTTTTTTTTGTATTTAGTGATGATTTTGGGTTTTATTTTTTATTCTTTTTCGATTGAGCTTTTGAATTAGTTTTTATTTAATAAATATATTCAATGGCTTGTCCACTTTCACAGAACAAAAAAGTGCATCCAACTCCACAACCATAATGAGAACATGTAGATCCAAGACCAAATCCACATCAACAACAATATGTAACTCCTTAGCAACACATACCAAACTCTCAATGCCAACAATCTCATTACTTAGAACAAGATGATTTGCAACATATAAATAATCACCTACACCAATTAGATCATCCACGATCAAGTGTTCTACAATTTCCTTGTCATACTTGACCAATTGACCATGAAAACCAATATACATCCTAACATTAGTGTTCGTAAATAGATTTTTCCTTTGTTGTTTCTTGTGAAAATATGACTCTTAATGCCTCAAATTAGGAATAATATTTGAATACAACAGTTGAAAAGCTACTCTATGATTACTAGCTTCTCTCTGAATTGGCAGGTATAACTCCCTATGTGAATGATGTTCAAGGAATTATGTTTTGTTCCTAAAACTAATGAGGGGTATGCTCTTAACCTAAGAGCAGAAGAGGAAAACCAAATTAATCCTAACTAGAACTTAATTCAGGCAAGAACTTCTCAATACTGAAATAGATTCACGTACCCACACATCTTATGAATCCATAAATCTATTCGCATAAGGCTAGAATAAGCCAAAATTCAAATCTAAACTATAACTAATAAATCAGGAATGTTAAAAAAATCTTTTAGCCAAATGAATCATAACAATACTTATCACATCCATTCATGATCTTGAAAATAGGGGAAAGAAGCTCTGTTCCTCCTTAATTCTCTGTAAAATGAAAAGGAAACATGGACTGAACACAATACCTAATGGAACAGAAAATGATTGACATAAAATACCATTTAATTGACTCTACGATAAAAAGTACTTCACACCAAAAATTTGCTGACTTTTTATTAATCATTCAACTTAATACATATAGGGTTGAGAGATGACCGTTACAATAGGAATTTAAATTAGTTCATCCTCTGAGGATGAAAAATGCAATGATGCTAGTTTTTCGTATTACAAAATTTACAAAATTTGCAAAATTTACATCAGAAAATGAAAATGGAGTGTCAAATGAATTACTTAGACTTCTTTCCCTTTTCATTTTTTTCTATATATGCCTTAGTAGCTACTATAATTGGGATCATTTCTTTGTTACTAGGCACATGTACATTAGTGAATCTTAAGAGCCACTTTGAATGCTCTCAAGCCAACTCCTTCATCGCATTTAGCTGACTTGTCAATTCTCCAGCAACCACATGCATGTATCCACCAAGTGTCTGCAACTCTACCACTCTATCTTGACTACTTGAAGTCATTCCAGATAGATTGCTCAAGTATGTGGAGAAATTGTTCTTCATTACTTCTACTCCGATGAGAGCTTTCCCTTTCCCACTAGTTTGTGGGTTAGTGTGTAATCCTCACATGAGTTTAAATGCTTTGTCTTGGATCTTCTTCACCTTTTCCCTTATTTCTTTGAGTCCTTCTTCAGCCTCTTGAATCATCTCCTGCTTAAATTGCATGTTTTGAAGCCATTCAAACAGAGGCTCAATCCCTTTCTTAAAAATATTCACTTCAACTACCCTTGTTTACTTCATTTGGATGACCATATTCAAGAGAGAAATACATTCATCACACCTTGCCTTCTCTATGGCCAAAGTGTTGTGATTAGATATGATATTATTCTTCTCAATTTCCAATCAAAGGATAACATTTCCAATTTGATCAATCAGAGCATTTCCAATTGCATTAAGTTTTTTAATCCATTCTCTTCCGATCTGGCCAAAATGTCTATCCTTCTAAAGCTATGAGATGAAGGCTTGCACTTTTTCTGCTATAGGGTTCTCTGTAGTAGGCACACCAATAATGGTTGCCAATGGAACAACCAATTGCCTGATAAATTTTTTCAATTCTTCAATCTCAGCCTTCATTCTTATTTTTGACAATTTGAGGTTCTCCAATTGTTCTTCTATCACCTCATTACTTGATCTCCATAGGCCCACCTTTGTATCATGCCTAGCCTCTCCAAGATCAATTGAATGTAGAGTGAAATCATCAAGTGTCATGTCCTCAGTTCTCCCTACTTTGTTTGGCTTTGCTACCTCCATTGTTAAGTCTCCTATTTCTGGATCTTGTCCAAGTATTGATAAAGCCTTCTACTTCTTAGCGTTCACTACTATAGATCCAGAGCAAACTGCTTGAGACACAATATCCTTTTTAGGGATAATCTCCTCTTTCCTCTTTCTCTTTCGTTCTAAGGTATCTTCTAGCTAGGACTCTGTGCTAATTACTTTAGAAGCAGCCCCAAGTGACTCTATACTAAACATCTTCTTCCTCACTGGAGTCATTGGCACTAAAGTTGCAGAAAAAGGATTCTTAGGATACTGAAATAGAAGCTTAGAAGAACTCGAGGCTTTCTCTTGCTCTTGAGTTTTCCTTGCAGCTTCGTCAGATTTAGTGGATTCACTGCTACTACTCTATTCATCCTCGATCTCTACTATCTGAATGGGGGAACCAGTTGGCTTCAAAAAGGGAGTGCTTGCAGATGGACTAGGGCTATGATGAGGACATGGAATAGCAGCCACATTAGGAGGTGAAACTAGAGCAGTAACACCATCTTTTAGCTCTTCGGTTCTCTTTTCTTTGGTGCTAGCTTGGGCTCCAATAACTGGTAGAGGAATGCCTTGGCAAGTTGGAGCTATTGAAATGTTCTTCTCCAGGGGTTGGTCACCTCCTCCTACAGATTGAGCAGGTCCTTGAGTAGTCATGGTTGTAACACTAGGTGTGGCACTTTGAGAAGAAGTGGGAGTAGTAGGAGCTGGAGAAGCTTGATTAGTCTTGCTCCTACTCTAGCCCTTTTTCACTATCCACTCAACCCATTTTTTAGTTCTTTTGACAATCTGGTCAAATATGTATTACTATACATATTTATTACTATACAATCTGGTTCTTTTGACTTCTTAGTTTGGTCAAATATGTATTACTATACATATTTTTCCCATCATCCTCTAGCCCTTCCACCTCTAAGTTAATGCCATATGTCTTTATTTGCTCTATTGTAAATCTTGCAAAAGCTCGATCTCGGCTTTCCAACTCATTTTTACAATTCACCCAATAATCTTCCACAGTTGTAACATGCTTAATCACGCTTCCAATTTGAAGCACATCTCTAGCATACCCATTTGGGTCAAACATAGGCCTCACCACTTCATATTCTTCTAATTTGAACTTGTTCTCGAATGCCTTGAGCATGTTTTCAGCATCTGATCGAGACTCACAACTGTATGCCCCAACTTTTATGGGAAATTTGTATCCCTTTTTCTTCAAACTGGCACTCAGCACATTCACCTGGATTACTTGTCTCACAATCTCAATGAGCACAATCATGTCATCTGGATATCTAGGTAGCTTCAGAGGAAATCCATCGAAAGCTACAAGACACAAATATGAAAAGGATGAGAATTGGATGAAATAACTACCCAACTGACTAATGGCCACCATCGCTTCTAAGCTAAATCTCCTCTCTAAACACCCTTGTAGTTCCTTGTAAAGCCTCATTGTAAATGCATCATTAACTCTGATATACTCTACATAACTATTCTGTAATTGTAAGCATGGGTAAAACTCATAACTCTTTACATCATCTAGAAAATTCTCTATTCTAGGAAGGCCTATATCATGAAAGAGGACATATAAAATGAATTATAGAACTTGGCTACACTGAGAACCCTAGATAGATGCTCACTTACCTCGTACACCCAGTCAACATATTGTCTATCCGAGCAGATAATTTGCACCAAAAAGAAGTATTGTTCTACAAAGTTAAGGGCTTCAACCTCACCTTTCAATCAATGTAAAAGAACTAGAATATCCACAATCTCGGGCTTGAGATTAGTGCCAAAAAGGGTTTTAGGAACTTTAATTTTAGCTCCTCTTGGGACACACCATCTTTTTTAGAGAGAATTTAGATATAGCTCCTCCAATTGATAATTTAGAGAACTCCTCTCTTTCTAGAATCTGCAAAAAATTGACTACTGCTTTCCTATCAATTGAGATTAACACTGTTTGATTAGGTAGTAAAATTTGCTTTGTATCTGGGTTATAGTGATTGATACATTCAATAATTAGCTTTGGGGCTTGTACTGCTATGAGAAATCCTGCTGCTTCTACTAGCCCACTTCTTCAAAGTTTCTCTATTATGGGATGGATTGGTTCCATCCTCAACCTTCTTTGGAAATCTTGCATGTCAAAGAAATAGAGTGAAGTGTCTGTGATATTCTACCATGTAGATTTGATTCTACCCAATCCATCAAATCTAGCAAATCTTGTTGCCATCTCGACTGAGGTAGAGATAAATTAGAAATCTTAAAACTCAAAACAAGATACTTTGTAATTGTGAGGATTTCAAAATCAATAATCAACTTAATAGCATAGCATGAGTAAGTAGTAGTTTGAAAATCCGTTATGTTCATCTATACATAGAAACTCCAATCCACCTGTTAATCTTTAAAATGTGCACCACACAAATGAATTAAATGATAAATCCATTAGATTAGTAAATATGGAGGTTACAATAGATTCTTTGTTTTCTTTTCACTATTTCCATTGGCCCAATAGTTATTTTCCTTTATTACAACTTACTTTCCCATTTTCCACCAAGCTGTGGAGAATTAAGAACAAAGCACTTTGTGAGTAAAATTTTGCTTAGCTAGAATTTGAATAGAATACCTTCCTCAAAGTGATCAACATGCTTCCCTTACCATTTTTAGCCTCCTATAATTTATTCATCAAATAACCATGCTTTCAAGATTGATCTTCTGCTGGATACGAAAAACTGCCATCAAGGGTAGAAACCCCATAGAGGAAAAGATGATTTCCACTTTTCCACCTTTGCCCTCGTTTTACCTTCTCTCCCCTAACCAATTTACTTTAAGCCTTTGAAAAATATAAAACTAACTTCACAAGTGAAAGGTGGGACCCACTATCTCACTTTATTCTTTTACAAACTCCTTTTCAAAAAACTAACTTCTTGGTTCGAAACCTGCCAAGGAGAAGTTGTTTAGAAGTTTTCTATTGATGCCCTTTTTAATCATCTTAGTGAGTTTTGAAAGATTCTTGTAGAGAAAACATGGTAACACTTGAATTTTATATCCATAACATAATTTTATTCTCTTCATTTAAGCTTGAGAATCGCATTTGGGAATCTTGGCGGAGTTTCATCTTCCAAACCAGCCAAGGAGAAGATGAAACTAGATTTTTTGCCAGTTCAACTTTCTATAAGTTTGAAACAAAATGACTTGTAAGTAAGTTCATCTAAAGTAAAATAATTTAAGAATATCCATTGAGCAAGGTCCTAAACTACTCCAAAGACTCATGATGATAAACAAAACTCACCCGGCCATACAATACGAGAGAAGGAAAAGATGAAAACCCGATGGAGATACTTATCACTTGAGGAAGAAAAGGGGTAACCGAATCAACTAAACTAAACAAAATACAAGCTAATCTCCACTTTGCAAAATTGGTAGATGACCTGAAAAGTGAGGCAACATTTGGATTTGACTGGGGACTTGGGTAGAGTATAGCCAAGCAAGGAACTTAGAATCTCTGGTTTCACAAAGGAAATAAAGGTGGTAACAAAACAAAAATAAGGCAGGACAAACAAGGGGATGAAAGGGAAGGAAAACCTAACTAGGAAAACATAACAAGAACTAAACATAAGTATAATACAATACAAGCGTTACCTATTTTCAGTTTGCAATTTGATAGAGCTTGAGATCCTTACCATTATAAGTCAGGGGTAATACTTCACCATCTTCATATCCCAACTTGAAAGAATTGTTTTTGAATGCTTGTTGAATTCTAAATGTACCCTTCCATAGAGCATCAAAAATTTTATGCATTCCTTTTGAGGCCTTTCTTTTCTCCCAAAGCAACACCATGACTCCTACCATAAACTTTATGGGTCTTGTTATTTTATCAAAAAGCTCTTTCACTCGCATCTGATGCTGTGTAATGTGGTCTACAGTCTCTCTCCTTTCTTCTTCAAGTTTTCTCAGATATAAGATCCTCTTCTCTAGACCATCCTTATAGACATCATCCTCAATTACTTCTTTGATTTTGTTCGTGGATAACTCCAAAGGTAGGGGTAGGTTGTCTTTAGTTCCATAAACCAGTTCAAAAGGGGATATACCAATTGCCCTCTTGGGTGTCACTCTATCTGCCCAGAGTGCCTCATGAATCTTTTTGTGCCAAGTTTTCTAATTATCTGAGACTAGCTTCTTAACAATATTAATTAAATTCTTATTGCTAGAATATGCCTGTCCATTCCCCTAAGGGAAATAATTAGATGAATGACCAACAGTGATCCCATACTCAAAACATAAATCAATAGTTTTGATTGAAGAAAAATGAGATGCATTATCCATTACTAATTTAATAGGAACACCAAACCTGACCAAAATGTTTTATTTTATGAATTCACACACCACCTCAGAAGTAGTCTTCTTTATAGCTTTAGTTTCTACCCATTTAGTGAAGTAATTAGTTGCAGTTATTATATACTAATGACCAACATTGGATGTAGGGCTAAATAGGACCAACAAAGTCAAGACCCCACTGTTGAAAAGGCCCTTCGATGATAACAGGTCTCAAAGGTAAAGAAGCTAATTAAGGATGTCTGGAGAACATCTTGCACTTTTCACACTTTGCTACCCATGCATATGCATCTTTAAACATCCCAGGCCAATAATAACACTGCCTTAATATTTTAAATGTTGTGACTAAAGAAGAGAAATTTCCCCCACAAGCTTCATCATGGAATGTCTTCAACAACCTTTCTTGTTATTGTTTATCTAGACATCTAAGGAAAGTACCATCAATAGCCCTTTTGTAAAGCTTATCATCCTAGATGACATACTTAGCCACTTTTAGTTTTAGATCTCTTCTTTTCTTTGCATTTAGGCCCTCTAGACATTCACTATACATTAACAGGTAAGAGATGTTTTCAAACCATGGATCGTAGAGACCTATGGCTAACACCAATTGTTTTTCACTCGATTCTTCTGACCTTCTAGTGATTTTGTTTTTTGCAATTGCCTTGCATAGAGCATTCCCTCTTATCAACTTGGTAGGCTTAATCTCTATATCTTATTCTTGTATTTTTGCTACCCACACTCCTCTGACATTGCAACCTATATCGTATTGTGTTAATACACTCTTTACTGCTACATTTGGGACAAAAACTATTGAATGTGAATGCTAACATAGAACAAAAAATGTCTAAGAGCCTTGACCATTGAGAAAGCATTTTTTTCAATTTGTGAATATTTGAGTTCATGGTTCTTTAAAGGTATGCTCATAAAAGCAATAGGAGCTTGTACTCCTTCATCATTCTCCTGCATAAGAATAGCTGACAATGTGGATTCAGAAGCATATCAATAAATGATAAAGTCCCACTTATAATTTGGATGACATAGTATTGGAGCATTAGCAGTAGCAATTTTTATATTATGAAAAGCTCACTTCCCCACCTCATTCCATTTGAAATTTGAATTCACTTTCATCATATCCACTATATGTTTTGTAGTTTCTATGAAATTAGGAACAAATCTTCTGAGAAAATTCACCTACCCAAAGAAATATTTAACCCTTGTTTTGTTAGAGGGTAGGCTTAGTCTCTGAATAGCTTCCACTCTTTCAAGGTTGACACTAATGCCTTCCTAGGACACTATATGGCCAAGGAGCTTTCCTTTTGTCACATAGAATATTGACTTCCTTGGGTTGAGAGATATCCCATGTTCTCGACACCTTTGTAACACCTTCCTCAAATCTCCTATATTATTTTTTCTTTTTCTTGAGAACACAGTGAGGTCATCTAGGTATGTGACTATGATTCAGTCTTTTAAATCAGCAAATGTGTTACTCATGCATCTCTAGAATGTAGCACCAGTGTTGATAAGTCCAAAAGGAATTCTTCAATATGAAAATGTACCCCAAGGGGTAGTGAATGTTGTCTTATGTTGGTCCTTCTCCTCTACTTCAATTTGATTATAACCCAAGAAGCTATCAAGCATAGACATCATTTTAGATCCTGCAACTATTTGCAATAAATGGTCCATATTAGGAAGAGCAAAGTTGTCTTTCAGGGATGCCTAATTTAAGTTGTAGAAATCAACATAGATTCTTATTTCTCCATTCCTTTTTCTAAAAGGTACTATGTTGGCTATCTAGGTGGAATGATGAATGGGATAAATAATTCTTGCTTTTAGCATCTTATCTACTTCTCAAAATATGGCATTAGCGACTTTAGGATTATAGTTCCTTTGTTTCTATCAGAAAGGGGTTGCATCAAGATTTAGTGGGATCTCATGTTTTACCTTCCCATTTTTATAACTTTTAAAATCTTCATAGCTCCCAGCGAAAACATCTTTGTATTCCATAAAGAGATTCTTTGTGGCCTTTTTCTCTTCGAGTGAAAAACACTTCCCAATGTTAATTAGTTTGGGATTATGAATGTCTCCAATGTTAACTCCTTCATATTCACCCATTTTTGGCCCCTTTTCTACTCTCTTCTACTTTATGTAAGCATAATGTCTATTAAACAATTTTTCTAAGGCCACAAAATATGGGGGAATAATATTGCCTTCCAAGTAAACTTCTCTATTTTGACTCATCTTCTCAATTACATTAGAGCTTTCATGATCACTTCCACTGAACTCATGTTCAAAACTAGACTTGTCATTTTCTAAAAACATCTGCAAACTCTTATCATCACTGAAGACTTGCCAGGATTCTATGTTATCTGGGATAGTGGATCGATATACAATTTCAATCTGATACTTTTTTTCTTTGAAATCTGGATGAGCGAGTAATAAAGAGGTGGAGACCACTAAGGAGTTAGATTTGGTATTCATCTCCCTTAGAACTAATTCAATAGAAAAATTATCTAGACCTTCAATCTCATGCCAGACTCTATTCATGTAATTTTTTAGCTTGTGGTTTTTAATAGAATACTACCCTTTTACTTGCTTTACAATCAACTCGACATCACCTTGAGCTTTTAAAATATTTATCCCTCTCTCTTTTGCTGACATTATCCCTAGTAATAAGGATTCATATTCTACAGTATTATTTGTATTCCCAAATTCCAATTTAAAAGCCATAGGTTCTAGTTCTCCTTCTAGGGATATCAATACCACACCCGCTTTGAATCCTGAAGAAGCACAACTTCCATTGAATTCAAGCATCCAAATATTTGATATATTGGAAATTCTATCACCTCAATTTTCATTTGTTTTTCCATTTATGTCTTCTTCAGTAAACAACATATAGTTACCGAATTCTAGTTCTTGATATAGAATTTGAGCTTTAGGATCATCTGACTTCAAAACTATGAACTTTTCTTTTTCTTCAGGTTCTAGTTTCACTTTCTTATTCCTAATAGGTATTGCTACTTGGGACCAATCTAGTTTTATTTCTCCTCCTAAGTCATGACAGAAACTTCTACTTAACAGAAGTCCATAGCTTGCTGGGATATTAGCTACTAGGATAGTCAATAGGAGCTTCTTTTTTGGATGTGAAGCTAAAGGTACCTAAGCATCTTTAATTTGTTTGAGTAAGGGAACTTGTTTGGCATCCATTAAATAGAATCTTCCATTCAGTTTAGTAAGATTGAGACCCAAAACTTTAGCTACAGAATAAGGCATAACATTATCCGACGCACCTAAATCTATTATACAATTACTAAGTTTACACCCATTGATGTACAATGAGATATAAAAAGGTTTAGGCCTTTGCCTAGGAGAGGTTGATAATACTATGGAATCTTCTTGATTAAAGAAACTAGATGTTAAGGTTTCATCTTCTTTTTCAACCATTACATTATAATCAACATCTGATGAGCTTCCTCTACATCGGTCTACAAGTCTTTTTAACTCGGAAGGGTGTGATTTTAAATAATCAAAAGTGGAAATTTGAATTTTTGACTCCTCACAAAACTAAATGAAATCAAAGGATGTCTTGTCCTTACCTATTTTTGAAGTAGATGCTCCTTGATCAGTATGTACATTTCTTGTTGAAGGACCGAAGTCATTCTTGTGAGTGTGACTAGAGGTTTGGTTCTTTAACGTTTGTCCATGGGTAAGCACTGTGTATGAAGTCCCATCAATGGTTGCATAACAATCACCTTTTGGTTTAGAATCCAATTCATATTCTAAAAATAAATTTCTAGAGTCACCATTTGAACAAGAATTAGGTTCTGAACATGAAGCTGCAGTATTTAATTCATTAGTAGATAACAACTACACCATACAAGTAGTCTCTGGACAATTCTCACTATCATGATCTATGGTCAAATGAAAGACACACACATTTCCTTTTTTTGGTGCTGCTTTGAATTGAAACCTAGGTTGTGAACTTGTAAGCTATAGAAATCTACTTTTATTGCTTCTTCCTAGTGAGTTTTGGTAATTCCACTGATAAGAGCTATTAAATCCAGGTAATTTCTTTTTCATTGCTACTAGTTCATTAGACAACTTCTGAATCATCACTTTTGATGATGTGGTATTACTAGAACTCCCTTTAGTTTGAAGTTCTCATTTCCATTTTCCCACGGAAATTAAATCATGCTCACATTCGATAGCTTTCTTCTATGCATTAGCCAGATTAGTGGGACATGCTCTTCTTAGATCATAATTGATATCTGGAGGCATAACACTAATAAAGAAAGTTTTAGATTACCAAGTGTGGGTCTATCAACAGTAGGAATTTTGCTATTAATCTTATTGAAATTGGCAATGAAATCCCTCATGCTCATAGTTGGTTGCTTCTTAATTGAAGTCAACTGTGTTAGCTAGGCATGTTAATCTTCTACAATTTTGAATCTAGCCTCAAATTCAATTCTCATTGTGTCCCAATTAGTTATTAAGCCATCAGGTAGATGATAAAACCAATTTGCTGCACTATCTATGAGTGTTCCTATGAACAATCTTATAGCAACATCTTCATGTCCCACTCCTAAGATATGAGTAGCTGCAAAGAAAGCCTTAATGTGTTCATCTCTAGTGACTTTTCCATCACCTGAGAATTTAGGAAAATTCTTCCTTGAGCCAGCCGAAAGTGGGTGGTAACCATTTAGTGCTAATGGTCCTATTGTTGTGGCCCATGGAGCAGCCATGATTGTTCTAGCAATATATGGCCGAAAATTAACAACTAGAGGGGCAGTAACTCCGTGAAGTGCTAACACCTAACAAGTGGAATGTGAAGTGCTGGCATCCTGATTTCTAATAGGGGAAGGGGGTCTACTCTAACTTTTACCTTTAACTTACCGCTTTGGGATGTCTAAAATAGGAAAGCCGAGCTCTGCAAGTTTATCAAAGGTGGAATCTTGCCCACCCTGTTCCTTGGTACTTTTGAGGAACCTAAATTGTTCCAGGATGTTGGGTCTAGTTTATCTCTAAGCTTATTGTCTTAATTATCTTCCTTCTCTCCAGATATCTCTCGTTTGAACAACTCTTTCAAAGGCTTAAGCTCTTCTTTCTTCTTCCTCTAATACCCGGCTAGCATTTCGATAATGTTCAGTGTTCCTTATGTGCCTCCAAAAAAAATGTGTTAAGGGATGAAATTATGTCCTCTTGGTTGTCTTGAAAACCAAGGTTAGGTTGGAGCACTGGGATTATGTTTTCATGAGGTAGTACCATTTTCCCTCATGACATAGGCTTTCTAGTCAAGTGACTATTCGTCTCCCTAGCAGAATAGACAAAAATTTGTTCATAAACAAATTTTTCCTTTCTTGTTTCTTGTGAAAATATGACTCTTAATGCCTCAAATTAGGAATAATATCTTAATACAATAGTTGAAAAGCCACTCTATGATTACTAGCCTCTCTCTGAATTGGTAGGTATAGCTCCCTATGTGAATAATGTTCAAGGAATTATGTTTTGTTCCTAAAACTAATGCAGGGTATGCTCTTAACCTGAGAGCAAAAGAGGAAAACCAAATTAATCCTAACTAGAACTTAATTCAGGCAAGAAAAAATTCTCAATACTGAAACAGATTCATGTACCCACACATCTTATGAATCTATAAATCTATTCGCATAAGGCTAGAATAAGCCAAAATCCAAATCTAAACTATAACTAATAAATTATGAATGCTAACAAAATCTTTTAGCCGAATGAATCATAACAATACTTATCACATCCATTCATGATCTTGAAAATAGGGGAAAGAAGCTCTGTTCCTCCTTAATTCTCTGTAAAATGAAAAGGAAACATGGACTAAACACAATACCTACTAGAACAAAAAATGATTGACATAAAATACCATTTAATTGACTCTGCAACAAAAAGTACTTCACACCAAAAAATTTCTGACCTTTCATTAATCATTCAACTTCATACATATAGAGTTGAGAGATGACTGTTACAATAGGAATTTAAATCAGTTCATCTTCTAAGGATGACAAATGGCAAGATGCCAGTTTGTCGTATAACAAAATTTACAAAAATTGCTAAATCTCCTCTTCGGACACCCTTGGAGTTCCCTGCAAAGCCTCATTGTAAATGCATCATTAACTCTGATATACTTTGCATAAATATTTTGTAACTACAAGCATGGGTAAAACTCATAACTCTTTCCATCATCTGGAAAATTCTCTATTCTAGGAAGGCCCAACCATAATTGTAGGGAAGATATATCAAGAAAGAAGACATATAAAATGAATTTTAGAACTTGGATGCACTGAGAGCCCTAGACAGATGCTTACTTACCTCATACGCCCAATCAACATATTGTGTATCCAAGAAAATAATTTGCACCAAAAAGAAGTATTGTTCTACAAAGTTAATGGCTTCAACCTCACCTTTCAATTGATGCAAAAGAACTAGAATGTCCACAATCTCAGGCTTGAGATCAGTGCCAAAAAGGGTTTTAGGAACTTTACTTTTAGCTCCTCTTGGCTTTTGGAACCAATAACTCATGATCTCCTTTCGCTACACCATCTTCTTCAGAGAGAATTTAGACAATTAGCAAGGTTAGGAATAATCTTAGCAACAACCTCAAGTTACTCTATAGGTTCTTCATCAAACTTCTCAAACTAATCAACAAAACCAATCTTTTCCATCTCGACCTTGTTATGCCATCTTCTATCTTGAGCAAGTCTTCTAATCGGCCAGACAACCCTCTTTAGGATCAGTAGACTCCAGATCCATAAACATCTATAGAACTCAACCATCCATTCCTTAACTTGATCAACAAAACTAGCTTCCAACTGAGTAGATATCTCTAAACACCTCTTCTCCACCATATCATAGAGATTCCTAGTCATCCTAGACCCAATCTTCTCAGATCCATCTTCCAAGATCTTTGCAAACACTTTGGAACAAATCCTTTCACGCACCTTGTGACAAACCAAAATTTATTATAAGTCAGATCAAAACCTGCCACCTCAAATGAAAAATCATGAACAAATCACAAGTACAAGAACATAGATTTGCAATACACATCACACAAAATCTACGTAATCATGTTCCAACAAGATCAACCTTCCATCTTTGCATCTATTGATCCATCTGCAAGTCCTCTAAAATTGTAAGTTAGAACCATGATTTGCCACCTCACAATATGTAGGATGCCAAAAAGAAAAATCTAGCTCAAGATCAAGATATTCTGAGATCAACTTCTCCAACCCATGGTACTGGTGCAAATTGCCTTAACTTTGGCAATCTGTCCTCACACTTAGGGAAACTGTTCTCTGACACCATTTGACATAGTGCAAAGTAGGAGAATCCCCAAAGGAAATATCCTAGCTCCAAAAAAAAACCACACAATGGAAACACAACAACAAGATATAAGATATGATACCAAAATAACTCTTTATTCATAAAATAACTGATTACATGCAATGTGTTGGGCTGTAAGGCCTTCTTGGTTATGGCCAAATGCAAAGCAAGTAATAGTTCTACAAAATACCTCAAGATCAAACCCAAACCCTAGCTAGTCAAGATCTAGATTCTTGTAGAAACCTCTAAGGAAGATCTAAACTTGTGCTTGTAAGTCAACCAAGTAATCTCCTTATTTCCCAAGCCTCAACTACTAGCTCTTCTCAAACCATACCCAAGATCCACATGTAAATTACCTCACATTTGGTGCCTTTTCCACACACTTAAAAAAAAATTCTCACTTAGCTACTCCATCATGACTCACTCCATTGAATGAAATTCCTAAGGACTCTACAAGAACCCCTTACTTATACCCAACTAAGCCACAAGTCAGCCTAGCTGAATACAAATTAAAATAAACCCTTACATTAAATTCCCACTTAAGCCATAAGTTGGCTCACAACAAAAATTAAATACAACCAAACTAAATTACAAGGTCAACTCACACTAGAGACTGAAGATAGACAACTCAGGCAACACAAAAGATGAGTGTCAGAAACAATCCTTGAATATCAGCAACTCCACCAAGCATAATCAATCCACTTAATTAATCAAGCCACTTGATCAACACAACAACCAAACCATGCAATAAACTAAGCTCCCTAGTATATGTCAAGTTCTAATCCTCCACAAATTGAGTTTCTCTAGCAACCAAACTCCTTCAAAGACCAAGCAACTTGAGAAACACTATAACCAAGCTTCATTGAGCTCCCAATGTATGTTGAGTTCCCTCAATAATCATTGAGTGCCTTCGATGACTAAGTACCCCAAGATATATTGAGCTCCTTTGAAAATTGAGCACCTCAAGGATCACTAAGTCCTTTCATCCCCTAATTTCTCAACCAAGAACTGCCAAGAGATGACTGAGTAACCTCTATCGAGCACCTCTTCTTTAGCCAAATATCAGTCCAAGTACCCTCAAAAGAAACTACCAAGTTTCCTCCCATGAACTCTAAATTAGCCACCAAGATAACCTAAGATGCTCCTACATCATAGAGAGAGAGAGAGAGAGAGAGAGAGGTGGTTAAGGGCTAGAGAGAAAGGGGTTAGGGGTTAGAGATAGAGGTCTGGGGTTATAGAGAGGGGCTAGTAATTACAAAGAGAGGGTTAGTGGTTAGTGAGGGAAAGAGAGGTTAGGGGTTATGGAGAGAGTGAGGATAATGATATACATAACCCAACCACGATATATAGATAACTAAAAGATATGACTTTAGTTCTCCTAAACCCAACTAGGTTATGCAAAACTAGGAGGGAGAGAAGGGTTAGGGGTTAGGGAGAGAGATGTGGGGTTAGGGGTTAGGAGTTTGGGGAGTAGGGAGAGAGAGAGAGAGAGAGAGATGCATGTATATATACATATAGACATTTATATATATATGTGTGTGTGTGTGTATACATATATATAGATATATATATCTACTTAAATAAAATATAATTTTTAATTATATATGTAGAAAAATTCATTTATAAATATACATACATATATACAAGATAACATTAAGACTCTAATCTCCACAACCTAATTAGGTATTTAATATCATAATAATCTGACCATGTTATGAAAATATAGAAAATATACTTCAGGCTTTCAAAACCCAACCCGATCAAGCTATGGCTTGGTAATAGCCTTGGAAAATGACCCAACCAATTGGGAGCTCATTTTCCCTCCAATTTGGTTGGTTTAGACTTTTTTTTCATTTTTAAAGATGAATTCTCATATTTTCCTTCATTTGGTTTGCAAATGATGAAGTGGGTATCTCTAAAATAACCATCATAATCTCACATGTCTTCTTAGCTTTCTAATCATATAATTTTTATTTTTAGACAAAATTAGTATTGTAAACTTTAAATTTTTTTACTAGTGTCTTTATAGTCCTCACATAAATATGTTTACCTTCTTTTTAATATCTTTTGATATAAAAAAATAAAAATAAAAAATAAATTAGATATTATTATTATATGTATTTGTTTCTATACACCTTATAAAAAAATCATTTTTGACTATTTTGATGCAAGTTATGCCTATTACATAAATAGGTACCAAAATTTTAGTATGCAACCACTTCAAAAATTATAAAAAAATACTCATTAGAAAATTACAAAAGAAATACAAAACTCCTAGATATCACTCTTAACTATCATCCTACCAAAGGGATTTGCAAACTACAAAATATAATTGTCTTTGTGGAACTTATCGAAGCAACTATGCTGTGTTTTTCTAAAAATATGAGGACGATTTTTTTTGGGCACGGAATTTTTGACCCACCTAATGTCATCCATTTAAAAAAAAACAACTTTTTTAGTTTATAAAGTAGATTTAGAGTACTACATTTTTAATCTCTTACACATCTTGTCATTTTTAGTGGATGATCCTCAAATATTTCATCCAATTCTAGGTTTTCTTGATTTTAGAAAAATGGTGTCCACTTATACCCCCATTTTTGTTCACCAACTTGGTGAAATTACCCATAAATAGTTGTGTTTGTCATCTGTATTTGGTAAACATGGATCTATATATTATAGGAAACTCAAAACACCTTGAAACACCTTATTAGAACATGGAAGTGATAAAATAGGTGATCCTATATTAATTTTTTTTTGACAATCTTAGACTCTTATCTTCTCTTGTAGTCCACTTCAACTCTTTCCTATTGCCTCTCATTATTTTAGTTAAGAGTCAACAAATACTACCAAAACTTTTGGCAAATTTTCTATAAAATCTATCCAACCCATGAAAAGATTGGACCTCTATAGCACCCCTTAGGCTACTAGGCCTATCGAGGATAGTTGTCACATTCTATGGATCCATTTTTAGACCTTTTGCTAAATCTACAAATCCAAGATACTTAACTCCCTATAAAATTGCACCTCTTTAGATTAATAAACAATTTATCTTCTCTTAGCCTCTTAAATATCCTACAAATATGCATTATATGTTCCTCCAATTTATTACTGAAAATCAAATTACCATCTAGAAAAATAATGAAAAACTTACCTAAAATCTCTTTCAATACCTTATTCATGAGCTGCATGAATGTTCTTTTTACATTGGTCACCCCAAAGGACATGACTAACTAGTCATAAAAGCCCCTTTGTCTTGAAGGTTGTCTTCCATTAATCTCATTCTCTAATCTAGATTTGGCTATATTCACTCTTTAGATCTATCTTTATGAAATATACAATCCACTCAATTAAGCCATGATGTCATTCATCCCACACATTAAAATCTATAGTTAGTAGTGATCTTATTGATAGCTCAAGAATTTATACATATTCTTCATTCCTCATTTTTCTTTCGTGCTACTACTACTGTTACAACACATGAACTCAAACTCTCTCAAATTAACCCCTTCCATAACAACTCTTTACTTTCTACTGATGTCATTCTACATGCTAACTTATTTGGTAAACTATCCCTTGAAACAACCCCATATAGTGATTGATCTTTCTCATTGGTGGTAATGCATTAGGTGCATTATTAGATACAATATCCTGAAACTCATCCAAAAAATCTACAACTTTGATAGGTACATCTTCTTCTTCCTCTTCACCAGCTTTTGGAATTAAATAAATATAGATATTCCCACGCCTCATACCTTATAAAAAATTCTCTTCACAACTAAACATATTCTAGATTTATACATATTTTTTCTTCTAATTCCTCCAATGGCTTTAACTTGTGTGAAACTCCATCCTTTCTCAAATAATGTGTATTTTCATACCCATCATGTACTACATGATGATCAAATCTCTAGGGCCTCCCTAATAATACATGAAAAACACCCATAAGAATGGTAGATCACATAACACCTCATCATGATAGCTCCCAATCTTGAATTTTACAAGACATTGTTTATTTACCAAAGCCTTATGATCCTTCAACAACCAAGTAATCCGATTGGGATTTAGATGCTTCTTTCTCTCTAATATCAACTTAATAACATTATTTAAGGAAACAAGATTATTATGTTACCACTATCAATAATGAAATTGAATATTTTACCAGTACATTTGCATTTGGTGTGAAATAAACTATTTCTTTGTACAAGTTTATTCTCATCACTTAGTAAGCTTCTTCTAGTAACTAGGACTTCACCTCTTTCAACATATTTAGAATTTGATGACTTAGCATCTTCATCTACATAAACAACTCATTCATTCCCCTTGGATCTTATATTATTCCTCTCTTGATGTTGAGGACACTCATATAATCTCTATGTCCTTTTCCATAATGGAAACAAATTCCAAGAAAAGCTCCTTTGCCTGGTCCTTTTCGTCTTTTGCTTCCTTTGTAACTCCTATTACTTTGATCACATACATTATTAAAATTATTTTCCCTTTAATTCTAACCACTATTGAACTCATCATTCTCTATTTAATCCTCATTTCAACATCCATAGGATTGTTCACTAGATCTTCCACCATGACCTCTTGAACCTTCATTTCTTTCAAAAGTCTTTTAAAAATTTCTATCTACCATTAATGCAAATCAATACTCTTATTCATTATTGGTCATTCTAACTAGTGTCAACTCATCCTGAATACTTGTCCTTAACTCATTGAGGTAGTTAGTAACTTTTCCCTTATTATCTTCTACGTGGCCTATTTTAATGAGAGTTCAACATAAATCTTATTTATATTCCTGAAAAAATCTTCCTTTATTTAACCCTTCAATTTTCCTCAATACTGATGCATTGCAAGGTAGGAAAATCCCCAAAGGAGATGTCCTAGCTCCTAGCAAATAATCACATAGTGGAAATACAATAATAATGCAAGATCCAATACCAAATTACAATAATTTATTCATAAAATAACTATTACATGCAATGTGCTAGTCTATAATGCCTTCTTAGTTACAACCAAATACAAAAAAATTACAATAATGGTTCTACAAGATCCATCAAGATCAAACCCAAACACTAGCTAGTCCAAATCCACACTCTGGTAGAAACCTCCAAGGAAGATCTCAACTTGTGCTCACAAGCCCACCAAGCAATCTCTTTTTTTTCCAAGCCCCAAACCTAGCTCTGCCTCAAATTTATCCAAGATCCAAATGTAAAATTCCTTGCATTTGACACTCTTTCCACACACTCACAACTTTATCACAATCCTATTGTAAACTGCCTCACATTCAATGCTTTGTCCACAGACATAGGAAAACTCACCCTTTAGTTTCTCCCACACTCATTCCTCCTCCTCTAAATGAATCATTCCATGAATAAATGACTAAAATACTCCACAAGACCCCCTAAATATAAAAATCTAAGCCACAAGTCAGCCCAGAATGCTAAAAACTAAATAAACCTAACATTACATACTTGAAGAGCCACAAGGTGGCCTCCAATAGTAATTAAATGTCCAAAAATTGATACCTGAGAAAAATCACAATATCTCCTAGCCTCGATTGAATTAGAAAATTTTCTTCGAACTAAAGGTAGTGATTTAGGTCCTCTATAACCCCTTAAGTTAGCCAAGGCTGATTCATTAAGGATATCTTCCCATTAATCTCAGCAGTCATGCATAGAAACTCGTCACACAAACTAACAGAACTCAATGTTCTAGGAGAATTTCCATATCTCGCAACTTATAATGAATTAGGATTTGGTACCTTAACCATGGATAGTACTCTAGGCCCTCTTCAATCCTTTAACTTTTCATCCTCTAACTTGTTACACAAAATTAGTTACATGGCCTGCAATAGGTACTCAAAAACTAGAAAACATATCTCTAGCAGCAAGGTAAAACGGCTCAAAACTCAACTCAATCCATACAATCTTTATGTAATCATGAGGAAAGGTTCTCCAATGTGTCTCTAACACATCCCTAACCATGAAAATCATAACTCCACCAAAATCCAAGCTCGATACTCCTACATCAAATACATCTAGCTCATAATCAACAAGAATGAATTATATATTTAATTTCTCCACCATCTTATCCCATCTCTTGATTTTATCCTTTCCTCTTCAATTTTTCTCCAACTGAATCTACTACCACCAAGTTTTTGTAGGACCATTCATTTTGGCCTTTACAAATTTACCCTTCTCAAGATCTTTGATATCTTCATACTCAAAATATCCTTGTGTATTATTGCTTCAATCAATCATCTCCTCTAACTTAAGAATTTCCAAAAACATGTGGAATTCAGTCTTAGGTCTTTTTCTAATCTTAGAAATGGCCCTAAAAACCCATCATCCTCAGGATCCCTAGCTACTTCTACTCCATCACGTTCAACATGTCATCTTTATATTCTTCCTTACTTTCATCTCTTACACAATTATTTATTCCTCTATGTTGTTCCTCTTGTAATTCTTGCACTTGTCTTTGAAGGGCTCTAAAACCCTCTTTTGTCACACTTGTATCTATTCCATCATGGTTTCTTTGTAGGGGCATTTTCACACTTATTACTCAAACCCACAACCATAGTTTTAGTAAAAAATGCCTCATTTTTGAAGATCTATGTACACACTTGGGAACTTCATTTTTTATACCACTTGATGAAGGTTACTACTCTTATTAACACAAATACATACAATACAATAGAGAAGTAATAACACTTTTCAAAAATAGGAAATTGGCTTCTTATTATCTCCAAAAAAATGGAATTATAATATTTAGAAATATGCCATACAAAGTCATATGACAATTTTTTGTACAATATTTTTAAAGCCATATCCACCATATACATCCCTAGAACTCCTTGACAATCAACAAGTCTTCCTTATATAGGGAATTTTAACCTCCCAAGAAGGTTCTATAAAGTTTAACCCCAAATTTTAAGGTTGAAAAACTCCAAGATATTATTATTTATATTTTATTACATTAGAATTGGCCCCAATCAACTTTAGAACTCAAAATAGAATTTGAAGGAAATTTATTTTGTAATAATTTGGTATAGCTCTGATACCATGTAAGAATTTGCCTAAGGCAATAATTCGATGACAAGATCAAGAAGCTCAATAGATAGCACAAGAGAGACTAATGATGATCAAATGAGAATCTCAATAATTATCAAGATGATAATGGATATTTGATAATTGGATATGAGATCATAGAAGAGCCTTGTATAGAAAGGCAACTAAAATGACTAGGAGTTAGCAAAGAGATAATCATCACAACTAAGCACATATCCACCAATAGCGGATTATCCTCCATTATGCATGAAATCATGTACAACAATGAGAGGATAAGAATACAAAGGTGTATCCCATAAAGAGATATAGTAGAAAACATGTGATCAATTAGAGTGCAAACAACTATGTTATCTACATGACAACTCATATGAATATGCAAACTCCTAGGTGTCTACATGACAACTAATATGCTAAAGCATTAACCTTAGTAAACTAAAGTAAACTGTAAATGATAAATACTTATTTACATCAACACCCCCCCTTAAGTGCAACTTAGGGGCATGGACTTAAGCTCACAAAAGCTAGATGAAAATGCATGATGGGACTAGGCTACTAGGCCATGTTAGGTACCCATGTACAAACTACAAGTGCAAAAAATATGCAATACAATCACTCATAAAGTGGAGAAAGAGAGAAAACCACATGGGAGAAACCCCCTCCAAAAAGAGAGATAAGTACAATAAAAGAAAATGTGAGACAAGAAGACCTCATGTAAGGAAAAGATCCCTCCCATAAGAAAGAAGGGAGAAGTCAAGTGACTCCCCTTACTAAAATATCACGCACCCCCAAGAGATCTCAAAAATGGATATACTTGACCTTAGTGAAGGGTTTGGTGAAGATGTCAGCAACTTGCTCTACTATAGGACAATAACTCAACTCAATGACCTACTCATGTATTATCTCTTTGATGTAGTGCATATGAAACTCAACGTGTTTGGTCTGTTGATGTTGAATTGAATGTTTTGAGATCTCAATAGCACTTTGATTATCAAAATAAATACTGTAGACTATGGAAATTTGAACCCAAAATCCTTTAGGATATGTCATAGCCATATAGCCTCTGTAGCTATAGTAACAATCCCTTGATACTCAGCCTCAGTTGAAGAAAGAGCAATATTATTTTGCTTCTTACTCTACCAACAAATGGGTCCAAGACCAACATGAAACATGTAACCTGAAGTAGATTTGCAGGAATCAAGATCTCCTACATAATTTGAGTTTGTGTATCCAACCAACTAAAGTTTAGTACATGCTACATAGTGTATCCCATGTGTATGTGTACCCTATATAGTGCAAGATGCATTTAGTAGCCTTACAATAAAGCTCATGTGGCACTTGCATGAAGCAAGAAACCATGCCAACTACAAAAGCTATGTCAGGGTGTGTATGTGTCAAGTAAATGAGACTCCTAACCAACAGTCTATACAATGTAGCATCAACAAGTGGAGTGGAACACTTGGCCTCTAACTAAATAGCTGAAAGAAAGGGAGTAGGTGTAGGCTTACAATCACTCATGTGAAAGTGAGAAAGTAAATCAAGAGCATACTTGAGTTGAGAAAGTGTGATCCTAGCTAAAGACTGTGATCTCAATACCAAGGAAATAATGAAGTAAACCCAAGTCTGTCATAGGGAATCTATCCTGCAAAGAAGTCTTGACTCTAGCAATGATGGATGAAGTACTTCCTATAATGATCAAGTCATCTACATAAAGCACAAGTATCAAGTGTGAGTCATCCCTCTAAAGAATGTAGACATTCGAATCTGAATGACACCTGGTGAATCCTGCTAAGAGTAGGAAGGAATCCATCTTGGCATACCAAGCCATAGGAGCTTACTTAAGGCCATAGATAAACTTCCTCAACCTAGAAGCGATAGTAAAATCCTATATGAATCCTT
Organism: Cupressus sempervirens; assembly: GCA_028749045.1. Classification (NCBI taxonomy): domain Eukaryota; kingdom Viridiplantae; phylum Streptophyta; class Pinopsida; order Cupressales; family Cupressaceae; genus Cupressus; species Cupressus sempervirens. The sequence continues at coordinate 97,583,740 of CM053789.1, read as the reverse complement.
GAGGTTGCTCCATATATATCTCTTCAAGAAGATCCTCATTGAGGAAAACACTTTTCACATCCATCTGATGTACAACCCAACCATGAGCTACAACAATAGCTAGTGTCAAACTAATGAAGCTCATCTTAGCTATTGGTGCAAAGGTCTCAATATAGTCAATACCAAGAATCTATGAGAAAACTTTGGCAACAATTTTAGCCTTATACTTATCCACATTTTCATCCACTGCAAACTTGGTCCAATAGATCCACTTATATTGAACCAACTTTCTTCCCTTAGGAAGAGGAACTAAGTCCTAGGTGTTGTTTTTCATTAAAGAGTTATATTCTTCCTCCTTGGCCTTTTCCCATTTAGGAACCCCTGATGCTTGCTTAAATGATTATGGATTAGAAGAAATGGCAATATATGCATGTGGAAATGATTTGTGTTGTGCCCTTTTCCTCCTAGTATCTGAAGGATTCCCCACCAATGAACCTACTAAATCAAGTGTTTGTTGTGCCCAACAAGGTCTAGTGGAAGAAGAAAAAGGAATATCCTCAACTGTTTGTGGACCCTATGAAGTTGGTTTCTTGTGAGTCAAAGTTGAAGAAATATCATCTTCCAATTCACTATCATCACTATCATCACTTTCCATGAAGGAGAAAGGAGGAGTTGAAGGAGCCAAATTTGGACAAGTTTCTTCAAATTAAACACTCCTCTCAAAGAAAATTTCATGTGTCTTTGGATCCATGAGTTTTTATGCCTTAAGATGGTCAGGATATCCAACAAATATACAAGGTTTACTTTGAGGTTCCAATGCCTTCCTTTTTTGTGGAGGTATCCCAGCCCATATTGGACAACCAAAAACTCTAAAGCGTTTTACACTTGGTTTTCTTCCACACCAAGGTTCAAAAGGTGTAATTCCATCCAAGGCCTTATGGGGACTTCTTTTCTGGATGTAATTGGCACAACACATAGATTCTGCCCAAAAAAATTGATCTAGAGACTTATATTGTAGCATACAAGTGGTAATTTCCTTAAGGGTTCTATTATTCCTTTCAAAAACACCATTTTTTTGTGGAGTGTATGCAATTAAATGTTGAAGATCAATACCCTCATGAGTACAAAATTTTATAAGCCTTGAGTTCGCATACTCCCTTCCATTATTTGTTTGAAGAATCTTGATGGATTTCCCTAATTGCTTCTCAACTTGAGATTTGAAGGTGATAAATTGATCAAACACTTCACTCTTATGACAAAGAAAGAAGACCCAAGTGTAGCATGAAAAGTCATCAATGAAGGTGAGAACATAGCAAGCCTTTCCAAATGATGGCACTAGAAATGGACTAGCTACATCACTATGAACCAATTTAAGAACAACTACTACTCTCCAAGACTTCTCCTTGTCAAACTTCTCTTTAGGATGCTTGCCTACTTCACAAACCGTACATACACCCTCTAAATACTTGAATTGAGGTAGACCCATGACCATATCCTTGTTGCTAATTTGTTGAAGGTAATGATAATTGAGATGTCCAAATCTCTCATGCCATACTTTACTTTGTGAATTTGAGTGGGTCAACAAGGCAAGGGAACTGGAGTTAGGCACAAAATTAGAAAAAGAATAGTCTTGTATCATGATTAGCCTTTCCAATTTCTACCATAGAATCACCCTTTAGATTTTTCACCACAACTGAATCAAGAAGGAACTCCAATTTGTTGCCACATCCATAGTGAGTGATTTGGTAGATTGAAAGGAGGTTAGTGCTAAGGTTAGGAACATGAAGAACATCCTTGAAAACTCTATTGTCCAACTCAACATTCCCTTTTCCTTCAACGTCTACTTGTGTGTCATTTTCCACATAGATGTAAGGTACATGTGATGGTTTCAAAGAGGAAAAATGCTCCCTTGAAGTACCCATATGATGTGTAGCTCCTAAATCAAGAACCCATTCCTCAGAATTGTTTGTACTTGCTACCAAAGCTTTTCCCTTACCATTTGAAGTGGATGAAGATCCCTTATCCTTATAAGCATTTGGCACAAAAATTTTATGTTTCCTCATTATGTTTAGCAACTCATCAATTTTCTTATCCTTACACTCATGTTCATCATGACCAATCTTCATACAATAGGCACAAGTTTTCTTCTCCCTTTTGTTGAAGTTGTTCCCCTTCTTATTATTTTTGGAAAAAACTTGCCTTGTTGTGAGGAAGGTTGTTGTGTGGAGGAAGATTTATGTGTAGAGGAAAATTGTTGTCTATCATCTTGTGGCTTAGCCTTCCACTATTTTTGCTTCATGTTGGAATTTTTACTACCTTAATTTCCTTTATTAGCTACCAAGGCTTTGGAATTGGAAGATTGGAGAATTTCCATACTCACTAACATTTCATGTTCTAAGACCAACATTCCTGAAAATGACTCAAATGAAGGCTTAGTGAAGGTAATTCCCATCATTAACTTTTGAGTATTATAATTTGAAACAAAAGTCGCATATTCAAGAGAAAGATGAGTCATCACATGTTTGATCAACCTTCCATCCTCGATGGGTTCACCACAATCCTTAAGCTCTTCCCTATACATGTCTACTTGTGTAAGATAAGCTTTGATGGTGGCAATATTCCTAGGATCCAATTTGAGAAGATTGTCCTCAATGGTGTAGGCCATATCTTCATCTACTATCCCATACAATGCTTCAAGTTTATTCCAAAATTATATTGGATTGGTAATGTTCCTGATGTGATATTTGATAGGATCTATGCTATTATTTAGCAAGGTTCCTAAGGCCATCTCTTGTTTTGATTCCCAGTCTTCTTTATGAGACTCATCAGCATCATCATTGGGTTTCTTTGCAGCACCAGTTACATAACCTAGTAAACCTTTTTCAACTAATGGTTCTTTTATCTTTTCTTTCCAAGTAGCATAATTATGTGGTGTTAATTTAGAAAAAGAACCCATAATGCAAAATAAAGAGCTCAATATCAAGGAGTTGTAAGAACACAAGATACACCCCCCTTTTCACTCAATCAAAGAATTCCCACCCCAAAAAGAGATGATTTGGCACTTTATATTTAGTGTAGGTACAATAGCCACTTACAAATTTTGGGCCAATGTGGAACTTTGATATTTGATATTTACAATTGAAAATATGAAGCTATATATGACTCAACAAGATAAGACACAAGACCTCTCAAGGATCTAATTAGTTACATGCCAAAATAAGCCAAAAATGACCAAATGTTGAAAGTACTATGTCTACTCAAAATTACTCCAAACTAATACCAGATCTAGAAAGTAAACAAAAAATTATGCACTTTCAAAAAAATAGCACCTAATATGTGTCCAGATGAGCCTAAATGAAGCCTTTGAAGTTGCAAAAATTGGGATTTGTGATTTTTAGAAAAATTTGGGAACAGGGATTGAAAACAACCTACAACAATGTGTAGATCACGAAATTCTACCCCAAAACAAAAAAAAAATTGCTAAAAAAAAGGAGTTTGTATGGGGGAAATATCGTTGTTTGAAAATCACCTTTGTAATTATTTTTCCTTAATCATTGTTGTCACACCTCCAAAAATCAAATGACTCTAGATTTCACCTTAGATGTCCAATTTTAATTAAACAAAAGTTGATTTGGGGGTTTTCTGACCTTCTAAATGTGATACCAACATCTAATTTGCACCAACAAGCTCTAACCTCGACCTGCAAAAAAAAAAAAAAAAAACTCTCTAATGGCTATACAATGAAACTCCTATAGCTCTGATACCATGTAAGAATTTTCCTAAGGTAATAATTCAACACCAAGATCAAAAAGCTCAATAGATAGCACAAGAGAGACTAATGGTGATCAAATGAGAATCTCAATAATGATCAAGATGATAATGGATATCTGATAATTGGATATGAGATCATAAAAGAGCCTTGTATATAAAGGCAACTAGAATGACTAGGAGTTAGCAAATAGATATTAATCACAACTAAGAACATGTCCACCAATAGTGGATTATTCTCCATTGTGCATGAATGTACTTGCAACGATGAAAGGATAAGAATACAGAGGTGTATCTCGTAAGGAGGTGTAGTAGACAACATGTGCTCAATTGGAGTGCAAACAACTATGTTGTCTACATGAAAATTCATATGAATATGCAAACTCCTAGGTTTCTACATGAAAACTAATATGCTAAAGAATTAACCTAAGTAAAATTAAGTAAAGTGTAAATAGTAAATACTTATTTACACCAACACATTTTCACTCATTTTAAGTAACACAACTTCTGAAGACCATGACACATTGCCAGTTGCTCTTATTAGATATTATGACCCTATTTTAGAAATTTCACAAACTTCTCTCTAACATCACATTTATTCAAGATCTAGAAATCTAAGGTTTTAATCCATTTAGAGCCTGCAAATCTTTCAAAATTGAGCTCAAAGTTTTTGTACCCTATTGCCAGTATTTTTTTTTTTAAATATCTTGAAAACTAGACTTGTTCTTGCATCAAACATTTACTGGTAGACTAACATATCTAAAATGAACCTCCAAGAAATACATTAGAAAATTATGAGCTCAAACAACCAACTTACTAAAAATAGTAACCTTGCAAAAATAGTAAATCCACACTGAGGTAGCCTTTATTTACAAGAAAAACCAGATAATATTTTTTGGTGATGCAAGATTTCTCATATGCTTAGGAGCTCCCAAATCATTTCACATGTTCTCATTTCCATAAAAACTCTATCTTACCCCTCCCTCAATTTTAAGAAGCAGAGGAATAGAAGCCCCAACCATAGCTATTGGATTGACTCTATTTCCTCTAGATTTAATCAATCACGTTTGTCTTATAGTGTCTTCATATTCTCATATGACTAGTTAAGAGTGATTCCTACTTAGATTGATCCATCCAATTTTCTAATCACAAGAATTAGTTTTTTTTCCTTGGAAGTTTATGTGAGTAACATGCCATGAAATTAACAAGTTGTTGACATTATGACACACCATACCTTTTAGATGTTGAAGATAGTTTTACAAACCATGGGTACATACCTAATTATATATATATATATATATATCTTGGTGCCTTAGCTAATTTAGAAGAGGGGAGAGGAGTTCATTTAATAGAGGATATGCTACTAAATATTCTATAGGATGGAACAAGATGAAAATATCCATGTGAATTTTAATTTTCTCTTGAATAACACATTGTCTCAATCCTTTGAAGTGTTTAATCTTATATCCAAAATCATGCATTCCTTGCATATATCTATGTTTTTCCATTTTGTCTCATTCTTCTTGTTTCATGATGTTGCTAGAATATCTCAAATATATAATTTACATTTACTTTTCTTTGAGGTTTAAATTATTAGAAATCAACTATGTTTGTTTCCACTATTATTGCATCACAGGATGTGCTTGTATTAGTTCATTGCAACCTATTGAAGAAATTAGTAGATATTGGATGTGCATGCTTATATTAGATGGATTTTGAGGTTTCCCTCATTTCATTTCAATAAATTAGTATTCTATCATGGAATGATAGAGGGAATATAAAGTTCTTTGTCTCACTTTTTTTGATAAAAAGATCATTATTTATAAATTATGAAAGATGAATTGACCATCATTATGAAATTTGTATAACTATTAGACAAAAAATGCATACACATTTATCCTCATCCACATATACATATATAGATTTCATCAAACTTTCCAAAGTCTTAAACATATCCAAGTTCTATATCAAAAGTCATGTTTCATATACAAAATTTAGGATATTTTCCATAAGAGTAACTTATTCCTAAAGAACCTTATATAATTTTTCATTTACCATTGTAACTCATAGATTCACGTCTACAAGAATATTTTCAATCCTAACTTTCATAGCTCAAAACTTTTTTTTAAATATTGGATTTCATAAGACAATTTTTTAAAATTACTCCAAAAAATTCTCAATCAAATAAGAATTAACATGTATGCAATCTTTATTACTATCTTGGATCTAATAGGCTAGGTATGACCATATGACAATATATGTCAAGTAATATACAACATCCACATGAAAGCTTATGTATGAATTGTGACGAGAAATATTACTTTGCAAAATTTCTAACAATGTTTAGGAATAACACCAAAAATAAATATTTAAGATAAAATACCAAATAAAAAATACACAATACCTAATCAGACATCAATATACCCTAGGAAAATAACACAATCTCAAAATCTTCAAAAATAATGTATAATTTGACAATTAAAAATATTTCAAAATGCTTATCATGTTAGAAAGAATGCTGATGATACTACATTAGTGGAGTATCCTAATCATTGAGGAGTACTGATATGTTGCATCCATGATTGGATTTATCATTGATGCTAATATAGTAGTAATTCTATAAAGACTTGAAGAATAGCAGTCAGTAATCTTAGTATGCGCACAAACTAAGAATGTTTTAGATGATGTGTAGTGGAGGATATGTTCCTAAGGTTATTTTGATGCATGGTTAAGAGGACTAAGTTTGACTCAATGAGGTATAGAAGTTACACTTGATTCACTAGAAGTAGTACAGAAACAAAGTATTGGAAAATAGAGTTCTAATGATCTATCGCTATCTTTCAACTAAGATGTAATGAAGAGATGCATAGTTCCACAGTGATAGATGACCATCATGTGATGATGTCAGCATGCGTGCAAGATTTGGTTTCACATCTATGAAGTTTTGTATAGACTATGAGCTGACAGTGCTATTGTAATTGTGAATTAGTTAACTATCTTATTTTAATTAATTGGGAAAGCCTAAAGCCCAAAACAAGGAATTATTATGAAGATATGGTATAAAGGAAAGTTGTTTTCCTTTCTTGTGATGCGATTTTAATTTAGAGGATCAAGTGGAATATGAAATATTAGTGCATAGTGTGCGAAGGAGCTGAATTCTTGTTGAATGCATATAAGGGATCCAAGAGATCAATGGATGTGCAATATGAGATTTGGTTACAAGATCTGAAGGAGTAGAAGTCTAGTTGATAGGATGAAGACATAGGAAGGAAGTACATTTTAGTTTTATTATTCTGCAAGGAATAATACAAAGATAATTTGGATAGTGGGTTCTTTGATCTTAACCTTGAAGCTATTTGGGTAGTTGGTCCAGCTTTCTTCCACAACTCATATTAGGGTTGGTACAACTCTTGACAGGGTTGGAATCTCTAGAACAAGGTTTCAAAGTCTCCTAATAGGGGCTCATATATACTAAATGTTGTAACAAACTCCTAATAGGGTCTATCCTCTAACAAGGAATATTTATATATTAGTACATCATCTTGTGGATACCATCCCAACTCGGGTTTTCCCTCTGATCAAGGGTTTCCCTAGTTAACATATCTAGTGTTAATTATGTATGAGTATCTTGTTGTGATTTAGTTAACATTACTCATTTGGTTAAGATTTTTTAAAGTAAATGATTGTGATAATAGTTTTATAATTGATTCAACACCCCCCCCCCATCAGTTATATCAGTGAACGATATATTCTAAAAATTAGTATCAGAGGATTAGGTCCTTAAGGATAAGGCTTAATAGCTTTGGGAGATCAATGATGAATATGTTTAGGAAGGATATTCTAAGATTTGATGGGGGCCAACTATGATAGTTGGAAGGAAAAGATGAAGATTCATCTACCATGCATGGGTCCAGGATATTGGCTCTCAGTGAAAGCTAAGAAGATAGTTTTTGAAGAATCAAAGTTAGAGGAATGTAGTGAGGGAGAAAGAGATTTTTTCATGTGTAACATGAGAGCTAGAGAAGCCCTATTGTCAGCTCTTCTAGAGAATGAATACAATGAGGTAAAGACATTTCAAACTTCTCATGAAATTTGGAAAGTGTTAGAAGTTACTTTTGTAGGTGATGATCATGCAAAAAGAATGAAATCAAAAATTTAGATTTGTGCATTTCAAGATGCTAAGATGATGGAAGATGAATCCATAAGAGGTTATGTCAGTAGAATATCATAAATAATTGTAGGTATTCAATCTCTTGGTGGAACTAAACAAGATGATGAGGTTATATGGAAGATCTTCAAAAGTTTATCACCACCATTCAAGAAAATAACTTAGATGATTCATCTAGTAATGCCTTGCACCAAAGATTTCACAAAGGAAGCATTTCTTAGAAGATTAGAATCTATAGAAGTAAAGATGAGACAGTTTACAGAATTAGCCAGAGTTGAGACAACTTTTAGTGCTCTGAGCATTCAACCTAATCTGTTAAGAAGTACAAGTGCAAGAGAAGACTTTTAAAATAGTAGTAGATTTGAAGAAGATAAAAAGATTGAAGAAGGAATATCACTTTTGGTAAGAAGAGAGAAATATGGTGATTAAATCTTCAAGTGTTGGACTTGTGATGAATATGGTCATCATGCATCTAAATGTCCTACAAGAGAGCAAAATTTTAGAGGAATATTTGAACCTAGAAGAGATAAGGATAGAAATTGTTTATATGCTAATGATGATGAAGAATCTAATGAAAAAGGATCATAATGAAAGTGGTCCAAGGCACCCTGACCATCTCCCATGGAATTTTGGGTCATGATTAGTAGGTTTTTAAGTCATATTAGATTAGAGATTTAGTTATTTCATATCATGTTATTAGGTGGTCAAATTAAGGTCATGTTGACCAATTTCTTGTTTTAAGTATTATGGGTCAAAGTGAGTCAAAAGTGGGAATATTCCATACAAGGGCATAATTGGAGTATAATGTAGTGTTAGGATGTCTTGATGTGATGATAGACCTATTTAGGGTTCTTGGAAAGTATATTTATGGTACCTGGAAAGTATCATTCTTATTGTTCAAACTTCTTAAAGGAGGTGAAATGTCTTTTTATTATTATAAAACAATGTAATCTCGTATAGTAGAGTGAGAGCTGAGAGTAGAGAGGAAATGTAGTGTAGAAACATGCAGGTTATTGTGTATATCTTTGTATAAGACAAGTCTATTTTGTTTTATGAAAATTTACATAAGTTGGTAGTTGATGATAAGGGTAAAAGCACAAACCTGTGTCACCTTTTATAAAGAAATGGGATATCAGAATGTGATAGTTCAACATTAATGACAAAAAAATGGTATTTGTGTTTAAAATATGAAGATGATGTAAATTGATGAAATGTGTGGAATTGGATGAATTTTATGCCTATAAGTTTTTTTTTTTTTTGAGTAAGAATTTATTCATTTTATTTTATTTTGAAGTCCCTTTTTTAACTATAAAAATATAGGGTGTAGTTCCTGTAAACAATTATGTAAATCATCTTTTTTTGTTTTGCTTTGAAAATATCTTATAGATGACATGTATAGCTAGTGAACAAAAAAAGAAATAATTATTTTTTATGTATATTTTCTTTGTTATAAGTACTCAAGTTTGACCTTATCAGAATCCAACTATTTTTTCCCCCCGTCAAAACTTCCCTATCAAATCTATGCCTTCTTGAAAAAAAATTACATATTCATGAAGAGGATTATCTCCTCTAGAGATAAATATAATTTTAATTTTAATTTTTGATATAATTTACTATTCTTTTTCCCTTTTTGAGGGAGCATCTTCTGAAATGTTGAAATATTGACTTATAATATTTTGAGATTATAACATATTATAACTAATCCAAACACTCAAAAAATTATAAAATGATGATATTGAATTTGAGATCTATAAAAGGGTATTTTTAGTTTTTGAAAAAAATTGAGTTTCGATAGAGAAATGAGATTTGACCAAACAGGTTTTGGTATCATAAACGGTGACACAGATTTATTCTTCTCTAATATCTTGTGGTTATGGTAACTATTACATTGCCTTATGAATATTAATGAAGGCTTAGAATTAATACTAATGTAACACTTATATTCATCATCACTGGTTGTATGGGTTATGCTTTATATTCATAGTTAGAATAGAAAAATACTTGCCATATCGGGTTCACTAATTATATTACCTACTCATTAACATTGTATAGATATTGGGAGGACTTAATGGTGTCATTGTTGTTTTAGTTTGCCTATTTTTATTAATTGAATACCTTTATGTTGGTTCCTTGTTTTGGAGAAGCTATGAATCAGCATATTGACTACTATTACAAACAAAAAAAAGTGAATTAGCAACCTAAAATCCCATGGCAGATGTGAATAGATGCTCGAAGGTTGGTCTACTTCCTTGGTGTGTTAAGAAACATTTCCAAAGACTAGAGTGACTGAGATATGGAAGGTTGGGAAGTAATCACCATATGCAACAAGAGAACCTATATTATAACAAGGGTTGGAGATTCTACCATTTACCAATGATTGGAAGCCTGGAAGCCAAAAGTTTGATATTGACTTCGACAAGGTAATGTGTAAGGAAGTGTATTTTTTATTGTTCTTTGGAGAGTAGGTGAGTTTGAGTGAATAGATATGTTGGCTTATTTGTTTAGACTTGAGCCTACAAATTATATATATCTGATGGAATAGTGAGAATTTGTAATCTTAGAATTATTTCAATATCAGTAAGAGATATCTCAATATGCTTTTAGTTTAAGAGAAGCTTTAAATAACTTAAGTTCTTAACCACATTATAAGGTAGGCTATAAGGTAGAGTCTCATAGGGAGAGTTGGTATTGATGTTTTGAAGCCCACTATGATGTGTAGAACCTTTGCATGTTATAATCTATTTATTAGTAATGAATTGGGCCTTTGTTGAAGTAATTTGAACTATGGTGTTGATAAAGATCCTAGAGGTGCAAGATGATGGAGGTTTTGTGTGGTGAGGTGTGAGAGGTTGGTGTGTGGCTATGTGAAGGTATAGGTAGAGACAACTAGAATAGGTGAGAATGGTAGAATGAATAAGACATTCACCTTGTCTCTAACCTTGGAGAATCCTAAGGGATAGCATATGATATGCTTGGTAGGCTTGGAAGAAGTATAGCTAAAGAATTAGTAAAAAATATAGTTATCACCTCTATCCTTACATCAAAAAGTGATGATGAATTAGGATTTGTGGCTATTAAGGAAGATAATCTTGATAGAGAAATTAGAGAAGAGAGAGTTCTAGTTACCCAAGTTGAGAAGAAATTAGACTAGATAACTGATAGTAGATGTTCACGTTATGTGACTAGTGATATGAACAAATTTATCAAGTTCAAAAATCATGATGGAGGTATTGTTAGAGTTGGTAACAATGCAACCTGTCATATTACAGGGATTGGATCTATTAACCTTGATGGTAAAACTAACAATGATGCTGTTTACTTTGTTCATGGTTTGAAATATAATTTGTTAAGTGTTGGACAGTTGGTAGACAAGGGATATCTATTGCAACTCATAGAGAAGACTTGCATTATCAAAGACAAAGATGGTAAGCTAATTGGTACTAGAACTAGATCTAGAGGTAATGTATTTTAGCTAAATCCTACTAAAATAACATGTTTGATTGCAAAGGTTGACAATAGTTGGTTATGGCATAGAAGGTTCTATCATATAAACTTTGATAATATTGTGAGGTTAGCAGTACATTTGCAGTGAGAGATTTGCCAAAGATTATTAAGCCCACTAATGTTATCTACAACGAATGTATTTTGGCTTCGTAGAGGAAAGTGTCTTTTCCTAGCAAGAAGTTCTATACTATAGAAAAATTGGAAATTATTCACATAGATTTGAGTGGTTTTGCAAGAACAAGAGGATTCTATGGTGAAAAACATTTTATGATTTCACTAGGATGATGTGGGTAGCATTTATTAAAGAGAAGTCTGAAGCTTTTGAGAAATTCAAGATATTTAAGAATAGAGTTTTAAATGAATTTGGAGTCAAGATTAACTATTTGAGATTAGATAGAGGAGAGTTTGCATAGATAGAGAATTCAACATGTTCTGTGAAGAGAATGAAATCAAAATATAGTTATCTTCACCTAGAACACCTGAACAGAATGGGATTGCTAAAAGAAGGAATAAGTTAGTAGCATAAGCAGCATGAGCGATGTTATTTGAGAATGATGTCTCAAAGAAATTTTGGAGAGAAGTAGTTAATACTGCAATGTATACTCTAAATAGAGTACAGATCAAGAAAGGTACGAGCAAGACACCCTATGAGTTATGGTTTACTCACACACAATCAGTCAAGTATTTTAGAATATTTGGAAGTAAGTGCTACATAAAGAGAGATGATCATATTGGTAAGTTTGATCCTAGAAGCAATTGAGGTATGTTACTCGGTTACTCATTGAAAAGTAAAGCATATAGATGTTTCAACTATAGAACTAAGACATTAGTCAAGTGTGCAAATGTAAGGATTGGTGAAAAGTTTTGCACTAAAGAGAAGATGGTAGATTGTAATTTTGATGAAGAAGAGGATAACTCTAGAATTGTTAGACAAAATGCTAAAGTTCTTTTTAAGACTAACAATGACTTGCAAAATGATGTATCTATTGAGCATAGAGAAGAACATAGATCTAAACGTAGAGAAGAGATAAGAGTTGAGATGCTAACTTCTACTTCTAGCAGAAAAATGATAAAGAATTATCATATTATGTATTTATCTAAGATTAGATTTGTCAAAGGTACAACATATGGTAATTTGTATTTAAGAAAAATTGATGATGGTTTATTTATCATTGTAATATTTGTTGATGACATAATATTTGGAGGAAATGATAAAGAAAGTGATAGGTTTGCTGAAGAGATGAAAAATGAATTTGAAATGAGCATGATAGGAGAAATGTTCAATTTTTCCTAGGATTGTAGATTGCATAGAACAAAGATGTGAATTTATTTCACAAACCAAGTACTTGAAAGATTTGTTGAAAAGATTTGGTTTAGAAAGTTGCAAACCTATAGGTACACCCACAATAACTAGTCACAAGTTATCTAGTAAAGATGAAGCACCTATAGTTGAGCAGAAGAAGTATAGATCTATGATTAGAGGATTGCAATATTTGACTCACACCAAACCAGATATAGAAAATGCAGATGCGACTGTGGCAAGATTCCAAGCTGATCCAAATGAGTATCATTATGCAGTAGTAAAAAGGATATTCAGATATTTGAAGGGTACATCTGATTATGGTATTTGGTATGATAGATCAAGTGACTTCACTTTGTGTGCATATACTAACACAGATTGGGCAGGGAGTATGGATGATAGAAAGAACACTAGTGGTGGATCACTCCTTAAACGAAGATTGGTTTCTTGGTTGAGAAAGAAACAAGACTATATATCTCAAAGTACAATTGAGTCAAAGTATGTTGCAACAATAAATAAGTGTAATCAAGTTATGTGGATGAAACAAATATTGAATGATATTGGAATTGAGTTTATAGAACCCCTTATCATTTACTATGATAATGCAAGTACAATATGTCTAAGTATCCATTATTGCATTATAAGAAAAAGCACATATCCATTAAGTATCATGTTTTGAGAGAGCAGGTAGTTGAAAAGGAAATAATGTTGGAATATGCAAGTACTAAAGATTAGATTGCAGATATATTTATGAAGCCTTTTCCTATAGATAGTCTTGAGTACCAAAGAGGTATGTTAGGGCTTATGTCCCTACCTACTTCAGAGTAGATGATGCAAGGAGTGCATTAGTCAAATATTATAGGGTACTATAGTTAAAATGGATTGAATGCTGATGCTTCCCATATGGAGGAGTATCTGGTATGTACTGAGTCATTAAGGACTCTAGGTATTTTGTATTAAATAGTGTCTTTGGACACTTGAACTGATTGAAGGAGTTGGAAGAAGTATTGTCTACTTGCATTGATACCTTTGACATTGATGTCAATGGGGGAGAGAATGTGTACATGAAAAACATCTCCTAGGCAATGGGAAGGGAATATATGTAAAAGACACTTGTTGAGATTTCATTGGGGGAGTGTTATCTCTTTAGTGAGACTTAGAAAGATTCATGAGAGTGTGCAGAAGAATATGAATATGTAAGTGCATAGAAGGATATGGATAAAAGCACAAACTTGTGTCACCCTCTGTGATATCTTTCACTGTTTCAGCCGGAAGCCTTTCGGTCGTAACAGTTTTGGCCGTAATGGCTCCGGTCGAACATATGTGGCAGTTTTGCGTGCCTACGTGGCTCGTACCATTCCGGTCGAAACCCATTTGGCCGAACGGTTACGGCTAGAACCCCGAGCCGGTATAAAAACTGCCACAAACCTCTAGCGGCTATCATTGTTACTATTGCGGTTCCTAGATTTTTTGAGAGCGGGTCAAGGGTTTCGGTCGTAACTAGTTAGTGGTTTTTTCCTCCCCATTTTAGAATAGTTTTTAAACGTATTTTTTGATTAATAGATGTTAATTGTACTTAAAATAGTTTTTTTTGACCTATTTTGTGAGTGAAATGCTTAAAATTGTTTTTTTCTTAATATGTTTAAATTATTTAAATTATTTTAGATTGTTTTAGAATGGTATTTAAATTAATTTATTAGCAGAAATATAGTTAAACATGAGATGAAAACGTAGAAAAACATTAATTAAAAGTGTAGAAAAACATTAAGTTAAAATATAGAAAAATATTAGGAAAAACATTAGGTTAAAATATAGAAAAACATTAGGAAAAACATTAGGTTAAAATATAGAAAAACATTAGGAAAAACATTAGGTTAAAATATAGAAAAACATTAGGTTAAAATGTCAAAAAAATTAGTTAAAAAATATAGAAAAACATGAGGTAAACATGTAGAAAAATATTAGTAAAAAATGTAGCAAACCTTTAGGGGACATTATTCAGTTTCTAACATAACTTGATGGATCTAGAGGTGAAACAATAATATCTTATGGTGAAATTAATTTTGACATTAAATACACCTTCTAACATAACTCTATATTAACTACAATCATAACCCATACCACATTCTAACCATAACATAAGCCCTCTACTAACCGAATGAACCACACTTAGATATTGATGATGTTCATTTTAACAACTAGTTATTGTTAGGTAATAATGAGTCTTACATTACCAAACAACACATTAAGATTAGTTAAATGATATTTTTTTAGGTACATTATCCATGCATCTATGTCTTAAGGGGACAGAGGAATCGTAATAGGTCATACTATTTTTTATAAGTTCTAATAAGTCTTAATATGTAAATTATTAGGATATAATAGGTCTTATTAGGTAATGATGATTCTTACATTACCAAATGACACATAACGACCTCATGATACATTTCTAGGTATTTTTATCCATATATATGTTAAGGGGACCTAGGGACTCCTACTAGGTCATTACGTCTGTTATAGGTTGTAATAGGTATTCATATGTTTACTAGCACATAATAAGTATTGTCAGGTAATAATGAGTCTTACATTACCAAACAACACATTAAGATCACTTATGTCAATAGCATTTTTCAATACGTTATCCATACATGTGTGTCTTAAGGGAACATAGGAGTCATAATAGGTCATACTATTTTTTATAGGTTCTAATAAGTCTTAATATGTATTATTAGGATATAATAGGTCTTATTAGGTAATGATGATTCTTACATTACCAAATGACACATAATGACCTCTTATGATACATTTCTAGGTATTTTTATCCATATATATGTTAAGGGGACCTAAGGACTCCTACTAGGTCATTACGTTTGTTATAGGTTGTAATAGGTATTCATATGTTTACTAGCACATAATAGACTGACCTTACTATCAACCTTAATAAAACTATATATCCCATTTACTTTATTAACATTCTTAACTCTAATTCAAACTACTAAATTAAGTCATGAGTTCTAAATTTTAAACTAACATTTTCTAACTAAACTCATTTACTTATCTAGTAACAAATTTTTCTATCCCTATGTCCTAACTCTCATCTACACTCCCCATAATCATCAAAGCATTTACATCAAAATCTAGATTTTAGTCAAGAATTATATTTTTTTATTGCATGTATGTACATGTGTACACTTAGTTATCATTTAATCAAGAAATTTTATTTTATTTTTATTGCATATACATGCACATGTACGAATATTTATTTTTCACATTTGCATGAGCACGTTACAATGTACATTAGATATGGTCTCTAAGATAATTTGTTTTAAAATACATATGTATGTTACATGATTGAATTTAGCACCATACATTTAATGTTGTGTATTTATATGTACATGTGTTTCAAATTAAATTTAACTTTTAATTATTTTAATTTAAATACACTTGTATGTTTATATTTGTATATATATGCATGTGCATATCTCTAGATATTTATCACTCTTGTAGCTTCACATTCATATCCTCATATTTATTTTCATATATACATTATGGCATCCAGTTTTGGGGATCGTGCTCCTGCATCCTTAGGGGATGCCAGTGTTCGTGGTGGCGGTCAGAGTGCTAAGTCTGGTACAGCACATAGATCGACCTCCTCCACTCATGATAGATAATAGTTATTTAGAGATATAGTTTCCAGATTATCTCGTGCTATGTAGGTTTTGGATACCTCACTTTCCTCTTCTACCACCCTCCCTAATAGGGAGAAGTTCATAGTGATGCGAGAGGAGTTATTTTGTATGATTCAGATAGTTGAATCATACAACCCTTTTGATGATATGAGCATTGAGACATTTTATTCTTCTTTATCTCACAGTGTCACTAGCACTGTGAAGTACACATAGATTGACACTGAGGTTTCCACCGGCATGGTGAAATCCATGTTTTCATCTTATGCAGATCATCGTAGAGTTAGAGGCTACTTTGCAATGAAGTGTACTGATCCACTCGTCACACCATTGATGTATCCTCATTGGTTGGCTACTCATCATAGATGGCCACAAAAGGATGAGTTCCCCCTATATTTCTGCAAACAATTGTTTGCAGAATTTCATTTACACTATGATGTTGACTATACAGATTATCTAGGGCATGTTGGATAGGGTTAGGGGAGACTTTCTGACAAATTTAGACCTGCAGACACTCCTGTACCCGTTAACAAATGGGCAATGGTGGGTCCAAACCTTTTGGTTATGCCGAGAGGCCCACAGATGGCTACTGCAGGTGAGAGTGTTCCTGATGACACAATTGGGACACAAATTTTTTCGAGCATCACCACCATCACCACATAGTTACACGAGATTTCTTCTGATTGATGTAGTCGATATATGCTACGGTCTTGAGGTACCATTCCCACAGTTGCATTATCTAGCACACCTATTGATGATGATTATGGAGTTGCAGACATACCTTCTCTTGTAGACATTTCTGCAGTCTTAGAGGTGGATGCATTGCATCATATTTAGCATCTGATCTTTTAGATTCATATCGAGCATTATCTACACTCTCAGGGATTCCACTTCATGACATGATCTCCCAGATTAGACATATTTTGTCACGTACAACAGTCCTAGAGGATTCACAGAGGCAGGAGGACATTCCTGCACCTTCTACTACTCCTACTGCTACACAGGCCCAAGCTACAACACCAGCCCCAGCTACTCAGGACACTACAACACCCCCCTGTACTCAGGATCTCAGTGGCACCATATAGCCTAGTCTATTTACTTCCATGCTTTCAGAGCAGGGCCGCACTATTGACTTGGATGCTGATACTATTTTTTCATTACATGATTCAGATATCAGTCAGATCAGCAGAGCATTACATAATGCTACAGTAAATATCTCTATATTTTTAGATTTATTTTTATTATAGTAAATAATATGTCTATATGTTTAAATTAATATATATGTGTGTGTGTTTGTGTATGTGTTATAGGGTTTGAGTGATAGTATGTTACGATTTTCTGATCTGCAGACACTGACAGATCCTACACATCCTGAGTCCCAGGTATGTTACAATTTATATATATATATGATTTATATACATGTAGATCTTGATATAATTTGTCTCTACACATAATTAAATGGTTCAAGTTATCATTTGACACAGGGTTCAGATGCAGTTGATAGACCCTTTTGAGGACAAGGCCTATGATCAGGAGGGGGGATGTAGCTGATTAGATCATATGTGACCTTTTATTTTATTACACACATGTTATGTCTAGATACATATTTATATGGACAGTTTGATGTTTTATATGTTATTTCCATATGCATACATTTTATATCCAGACACTTTGATGTCTTATATATTATTTTTAGATACATGGTTTATATGGACACTTTGATGTTTTATATGTTATTTCTAGATATGTGTTTATATCATGGACACTAAATGATGTTTTATATGTTATTTCCAGATAGATGTTTATATGGAGATTTTGATGTTTTAGACATTTGATACATGATCTATTGAGATAATGGGTGTTGCACACATTGCATAATATTGTTATTTTATTATTTTATTTTATTATGTAATGTTGTACCTAGATGGACGTGCAACATGTAAAGATTCCCATGGAATATTCTTGATGAGTTGTATTGTAACATTGTGAAAATATTTCATGTAATTATTTAATATTGGGGAAAAGAATTAAATGTCCAATATTAAATGTGGGGTCAGTGGGTTAGGTAGCACATGGTTTTAGTACATGGTTTATGTAATACCACTTGGTGGTTTTGTGGGACTTGCTACTTTATAAGGAGCCACAAGGGTAGTTGTTGTATAGAGAGAAAAAGAGAGAGTGACAAGAAGAAGACAAAAGGCAAGAGTCGAGCGGGACAAGGCTTGAAAGGTTAGCCAAGGGAGCATTTGTGAAGGTTGGAAGTATGGCATGGGATGTGTGGATTCATGCTTGTTCACATAGTTTGCTCGGTTGTGGCTATGACCATGAAGGCTTTCATGGTTGTATGACAATGGTATTTTTGCTGAATAATACATGGTGATGGATGCTTTTGGAGGCTAGGTTTTTCCCTCAATGAGGGTTTCCCAAGGTATATCTTGTGTCACAATTTTGTGGGTATGTTGTCTATTCTTTTACATGTGGATTTTAATTCTGTGTTTATTTCAAATTTATTATGGGTTATGTGGAAACGGTTATATTCTTTGTTGTCAAGTTTCCTTACAAGTGGTATCAGAGCTATGGTTTTATTATTGTAACCCTAGATTGAATCCATGGGAATGCATGAGAGGATAAAAGAAAGGGGCAAGATATATGAATAATTTATTGCAGGTCTGAGGGTTTAGGGATTTGCTATTATGATGGGATGTTGAAAGATTTGGGCATGGGAAATTGTTGGACAAAAGAGTTTTTTCGGATGTTTCATTTAAATGAGAGTTTTGGGGGGTAGCATGTAGAAATGATCTCCTGGGTAAAAACAGACCTCGCCACTGGATCCGGGTCGACATTTCCATAAAATTTGATATATAATATGCCCTAGTTTGGCCATGTTTAGAGGAAATGGAAGAGTTTTTTGGTTTCAGCCCATGATGGCCGTCAAATTTAATCCCGTCAGAATTTTCGTCACTGAAAAATAAAAATAAAAAATGAAAAATCGTACTGAAAATGGTAAAAAGACTATCTTAGTAAAATGGCCATAACTTTCTCTCAGAATATCGAATTTCAGAGTTCTTATAGGCATTAGAAAGCTAATTCAGAGCACTACAAGATGGTGTAGGTTTGGTTCTGTGATTTTGAGATTTTGTTAGGTTTTAAAAGCCCTAAAGTCAGATGTTATTTATTTTGAGCATGGATTAGGGCATAACTTGGGCATACAAAGTCAGATTTTGGACTTCGAGTAGTCAACGGAAAGCTCTTGGAGAGCTCTACACATTGGTTCAGATCTGGTGTAGGTTTGGCATGATTTATTTGTTGATATATTGATCTGAATAGTTTATAAGTATATTTTGACTATGGTAACATTGTGAGTTTATGGCATTGGAGATTTAAGATTTGATGTCATTGTATACTCAGTTCATATTTCAGATTGGTCTCATGATGATATGGTTATCAATATTTGGTTTGGATATGCATGATGACTTGTTGGGTCTACAAGTTGTGCAGTGTTGTAAGCGGTCTATACTTATAGGTTGCATTTATAGCTTGGTTATGGGTTGTCTTTGCCCATTGATCTTTCATTATTGATGCATATTCAGATTGGTGGCTTGGATTTGGGTTGTCTATGCCCTAAGTCACATGATTTTATCTTCATGTAGAAGGGATGAGATGTTGTTACCAGGTACAGTCATGGTAGAGGATTATGGTTGACTATGCTGATAGGTTGGACACTTTGAGAGCCAGATGCTTAGTTCATGGATGTGATCATGGTGTCATGGATTTTGGCATGACATGATTGGATATACAGGTACATCCTTGATGTTCATTAGCTTGGAATCTGATTTAGTTATGGTGGTATATCTTCTTGGTTGAGGATCTTGGTTATTTGGTTTCTTTTGAGGAGCTCATGATGTGCACTTTGAGTTCTTTGATGGTTAATGCCTTGGTTGATTCTCATAGTTAGAGGATGAGTTTTCATCATGATGTCATGGATAGCTTGGATACACGGTTTAGTGGGAGCTTGTGATAGTGATGGGGTGACAGTGCAGGATTAGTTCCTGGTTTGATTTGGATCTTCATGTAGGTGATGGATTTTATGATTCCATAGGTGACTTGGTACCACGGTTGAGTGGGAGTTGTTGGCATTGATATATTTATTGAGTGTTTGCAGATGTTGGAGGTTTGTCTTAGATCATGTTGCTGCAGAAGCGTCTTTGACATTTGCATGGTGCACTTGTTATCTTCATGGTGTGTGAAGATGGTTAGATCTTGAGGACTCGTGGAGTTCTTGGTTATCTTCATGGTGTATGGAGATGGTTCTTCCTGGTATGTGGAGATGGTTTTCTTCATGGTGTGTGGAGATGGTTGCATCTTGAGGACTCACAGGGTTCTTGGCAAAGGTGTGGTTTATATTTTTATTTGGCATGTTATCCTTGGTGTGAGCATGGTTTCATTATTATGTCATGGTATACTCTTGATACGCGTTTAGAGTTGTGACATGTTATGGTATGTTCATATGGAGCATGTTATCTCTTCTTTAGTTGAGATGGTAAGATCATGTTGTCATGTTTATGTTCTTGAGGCCATCGTTGGAACTTTGACATTGATCTTGGTTTAGTTTCTTGGTATTGAGTACACTGATCATAAGCTGGATACTTCATGATATTGCTATGTTGCATTTGGAGTTGGCATGGATTGATTGGTTACAGGTGCTCATGGATACTTAGAGACAGTGGTGACGCTGATTTCTCTTGGATTAGAGAAGTATTTGTTGGGACGGTTGATGGTTTCAGCAGGAAGTCCGAGGGGCAGTCACCTGATATGGACTTGAAAGGAGATTGTTCTTAGATAAGTCTTGGTTGGAGACTTGGGTATCTTGATGAGAATTCTCATTCCCCACTCTTGGTCTACTCGGCGGTTTGCTACTTGAGAGGTATAGCCCATTATTTTCTCTCAATTGCATTATATTTATGCTTGTCTTTCATGGATATGGATCTTGAGCTATGGTACATGAGTTAGTTCTAGAGGGTTCATTTGAGAGATGGTTTAGCATTATTTATCTCCATGTGCATATATTTTTATGCTGGTTGAATTTGGGAGATGGTTTTATATTGGGCATTTTCCTTGGTTTAGGAATGGTTTTATTGAGTTTGATCTTCTTGTGAGAGGCTTACATCCATGATTAGTTATATGACATGGTTTGGGTGTTTTTGAGGCTTCTTGTTGGGGTTTTATGGAGGAGATCATACTTGCATAGTTTACATCTAGAGGTGTGTGTAGAAGGACATGATACAGGTTATGATTTGCATGGTTTCTCTGATCTCGGTTATCTTCCTGGATGTTCAGTTTTACCTACATTGGATTTGACATTGGTTAGAGATTGTGATCACTGGTTTGTGCTCATGTATGTCATGTGAGAGATGACATGGTTATTTCTTTATCTCTTTCCTTTGTTGGTTGTGGTGAAATTTGAGAGACTATTGGAGACTTGTTATGAGAGTTGTTCTTGTAGGATATCATTTTATGTATTGTGGATGTCCTTGATACTACATGGATTCACTTCTTTGAGATGTTGTGAGTGAATTGGTTATAGATTTTACATTATCTTTTGCAGTGGGAGCTTCTTGGTATATATGTGGCAGGTATTGCTCTTGAGGCTTGTGATTGCAGGTTGCAGATTGGATATGTCGGTGATATGAGATTCACTTGTTATACCTTTGAGGTATGGATAGTTGGATGGGTTTGGCACTTTGTTGTGGGTGCTATTTCAGCTATGGATATTTTGACAACTACGGATACATGCGATTACCTTTAGATCAGGTTTTTGTGCTTGGAATTTCAGTTGGTACAAGATTTTATGATCTTCTAATGCGACAAGTTGGGTGGCTTTCTCTTTGGATGGATTCTATGTATGTCCAGTGGGAGTGGCATAATAGGAGGTGAGATCATTCATGTTTGAGATGCTGGATACTTTGATTTTGTTGCGGGTACCAGGATGGAGCACTCAGTGTATTTTGATCCATGATGGTGGATGTGCTGGGAGGGATTGTTCCCTTGTTCATTTATGTGGCTACGGATTGACCCTATGCAATGTATACAACAAGTGGGAGATTGTTGAGATAATGGGTGTTGCACACATTGCATAATATTGTTATTTTATTATTTTATTTTATTATGTAATGTTGTACCTAGATGGACGTGCAACATGTAAAGATTCCCATGGAATATTCTTGATGAGTTGTATTGTAACATTGTGAAAATATTTCATGTAATTATTTAATATTGGGGAAAAGAATTAAATGTCCAATATTAAATGTGGGGTCAGTGGGTTAGGTAGCACATGGTTTTAGCACATGGTTTATGTAATACCACTTGGTGGTTTTGTGGGACTTGCTACTTTATAAGGAGCCACAAGGGTAGTTGTTGTATAGAGAGAAAAAGAGAGAGTGACAAGAAGAAGACAAAAGGCAAGAGTCGAGCGAGACAAGGCTTGACAGGTTAGCCAAGGGAGCATTTGTGAAGGTTGGAAGTATGGCATGGGATGTGTGGATTCATGCTTGTTCACATAGTTTGCTCGATTGTGGCTATGGCCATGAAGGCTTCCATGGTTGTATGGCAATGGTATTTTTGCTGAATAATACATGGTGATGGATGCTTTTGGAGGCTGGTTTTTTCCCTCAATGAGGGTTTCCCAAGGTATATCTTGTGTCACAATTTTGTGGGTATGTTGTCTATTCTCTTACATGTGGATTTTAATTCTGTGTTTATTTCAAATTTATAATGGGTTATGTGGAAACGGTTATATTCTTTGTTGTCAAGTTTCCTTACATGATCTATTTTTATACATTTGATATGGGTACATTATATTCTCTAGATATATGCACATGTATGTTATTGATCTTTTAATGTAGACGTCTATTTTATTGATCTTTTGATGTCTTCATCTTTTATGTAACTTATGTATGTGTTATGCACATGTTTCTATATATTATTCATATTTTCAATATTCAAGTTTACATGTATATGTATAGTTATTCATCTTAATGCCTTAATCTAAGTGTAATTAACTATATAATTTTAATGGTCAATGTACATAACAATATAACATATATTTAATGACATGTCTTAATTAACTGTATAATTAATTATATTTAGTCTAATTATATTTAATGTAGATCATGTATTAACTATATTTAATGACATGCCTTAATTAACTATAATTAACTATATTAAATCTAATTATATTTAATGTCTTAATAATTAACTCTATTTAATGACTTAATTAACTCTATTTAATGACATACATTCTTAATTAACTATAATTAACAGCATTTAATTAATAAAATATAATGTATGTAATATGTAACATAGTTCATATAACATATACATGTAAGAACATAACGATTATATACAAACATAAAGAATGTATCATATAAGAACATATAAAGATTATATGTACATAAATACATAACAACATTAACAATCATATGTAAGAAAACATAAACAATGTACATATAAATACATACAAATACTAAAAGGGTTGTCTTAAGGGGAGGTCCTAAGAGGCCTGGTCTTAAATGAGATATCCATGTCGAATTTAAATAAAAATAACAATACATGTCTAATTTTGCATATGCAAGATAAATGATCCAATGTACAAAAATTTATAAAAAAAATATCCTGTCAATATTAAATATGAAAGTATAAGAGCTATATAGGCATAACTCAACTAGAGCTCCATAATAAGTACATAGGTAAACTAGAGCTCCACAAAAAATGTATTTTAGGATCCTCTCTACTTTTTATTATCTCTAGAAGTTTTTCATATTCTTCAAGAGGCAATTTCCACTTTTGATTTTCACAACGTCCTTTTCTTTGTACTGCTTCAAATTGTAATTTGGTTGCTATAACATGGTTACTGTAGTGTAAAACCTTTTCTCCAGGCTTGTATTCAATAAATTCAATACCACTACCAATTACCCTTGTTTGTTGATAATATGTTCCTTCAATAACAACTGATCCAATTAGATATGACTGTTCATCAGCATCTATAGTTCCTTCTAGCAACTTGTGTTTTGCTTTTGTGCATCTTAAAAGATAATAGTCCACATTTTTCGCATTATCTGGTAAGGCTTGAATTCCAAAAATATCTCCTGCATGTATATAAAAAGATAAATATAAATTAATTTTAAAACAAATATACATGTATATTAATTTATATATATGTATATATGCACATAAACCTGCCATAACTAAATCAGAAATGCGCTCATAATCAACTGAATATACAAGATCATGAATGTCAATGTCAATGTCAACATCTTGAAAAGGAGGCTTTCTAACTATCTCCTTCAAATCTCAATGTGAAACATATCCATTCCCAATATTTTCACATGCACTCACTACATTGTCCTTAATGCAGTCATCACAAAAACATGTTTTCTCTCTTACTTTAATTACTGGAGGTTTATGGTTTCCTGTAGTCATCACTTGATGTAAACTTCTAATTTTAGGAATCGTTTGACAATTGTAAGGATTAGATCGATCTATATCTGTTACAAATACAAAAAATAATTGTCATATTTCAAAATAAATATTTAATTAAAAACTCAACTTGATTTGAAAAATACATTAAAAATAAATATAACTTATTTCACCTTTCACTTCCCAAAAGTAACGCTTATTGTATTCAGTATCTTGAGTAGAAAAATGAACTTTGCACCATTCAACGATTTGATTTGCGCTCTCTATACTATTCCCTATATGTACATACAATATGCATGTATATATAAAATTTAAAATATATGCTATTAGAGTATTAAACATGTACATTTTTAAAATGCATATATTTACCTGCAAGTTCATGTTGTCGAAGCACACATTTTATACATGCTCCTGCTCCATCATGCTCCCCTTTTCTGTGTCCACTTTCAAAGATATTCCATAAAAACCTAACATTGGTTCTAGCATGTTGCATTGCTAACCAATTAAATGCTTTTGCAGATTTGAATTCTCACGTGAACATGAAACATGATAAGTATCTACAATTATCCATGTACATATATTAAATAGAAATAGACATGTCCAAATAAATATAAGTTAAAATAAAGTTAAATAAATGTGTAACTATTTTGTGTATACTAACCTACACATCCATCAGACCAAATCCAGTGCTTTGAAACATTTATTCCATGATTTCTAAGATCTTCAGAGAACATTGCAAAACAATGAGCCACATAACTCCTGTCATGAACTCTATCATCACTAATATAGAAATGAACTTCTTTGATGATGATGCATTCATTTTCATCCAATCTTTCTATCTGATCCACCTCAAATTGTGCATGTCTATAGGTCACTTGCACAAATATTGCAACTTGTTCAGAATGATAATATTGGCTTTGGAGCTCTGTATGAGGTGCAAATGTATAATTCTTAGAAAAATCTACAACTGAAAGTATACAACCAGGTGGAAAACAATTTTTGGAATCACGAAACTATTTAGCTTGCCATTGTGCACCATGACAATGTTGGATATGTGGATATATTAATGGATGGAACTTGGCCATGAACTCATCATAATGCAATTCACTGTCCTTCAATACAATTTTTCTGGATTCATCCCCTCTATTATTTTGGTATGACTCATATTCATATCTCATCCATGAAACTGGTGTGGATTCATTAATATTCTCAACTTGCATAATTTTAGAAAATTTGTGTAAATCTGCACAATCTTCACACTGATTTTTGATGCATTGCACTTTGAATTCATCTGAATCTTCTAATTTATCACATAATATGGACCTCACAAATTGTGTTGTACTACTAGGGATGACCAAATTAGGATCAAATATTGCCATAACTTTTTTAAATAATTGCAAGTGTAGACCAAATTCAACATGATTTCTACAATAACAAGTTTCTCGCATCTTATTTATGCATACAAAGGAAGGATGTAAACTCTCAAACATTCTCTAACATATTTTGACATTTGAAAATTCTTGTTTGAATGCTTCAAAAAGTTCACTTTGAGTTATATCTATGAAATGTTTTGGATGTTCAATTTTGGCCCCTGTTTCTTGATCTTTAATTTGTATAGTATCATGCCTATTGGAAGACACATGAGAATGTGTGGTCCAAAATTCAATAACTTGTCTTTTTACTTCTTTAGAAATCCTATCTTTTCAAAGAACTCTACAAATATTCACCCAGTTATTCTCAATGTTATCATCTAGCATATTTCTCCTCTTGATGTATCTCTGGATAGTTCTTCTAGATATATGTAGTACATCAAAAATTGCACGTACATATTTTCTATGTGTCAATTTTCTACTAGATATAGTAGTCATCAATGCTCTGCATGCATTACTCAAATCATCTCCTTGAGTTGTGTTGTCAATTTTGTTATAAGCATTTTGCAAATTTTCAACTATTGTTTTATTAATATTATGGGCATGGCTTTTCCTGTTATCAACACCCAACAACTCTAAAACAGGTCTCATATCTTTTCTCCTAAATAACTTGACAAATAATTGTGCCTATCCAAATATACTTTTATCCTTGAAATATTCATCCCACATGTTTTGACAATGCTTTCTGATAGTGTTATCATTTATCATATTTTTAGATGGAATTTGGTTTAAAAGTAGTTCTTCATCCAAATCCATCAAATTTTTTATGCTTTCTAATTTGTCTTTATCAATAGAACTACCAATTTCTTCCTCTTCATTACTTTCATTTTCTTCATGAATCTCATCATGTTCAGAAATTTTAGTAGGTTCGTTTTGAGCATGTTTTGTATGGCCTTTCATTTTGTCATCACTTTTTCTATCATATTTCCTTGATCTTTTCCTTTTACTACCCATTGAATATTTCAATCTATAGAAAAATAAATAAATAAATTTAGATTTCACTAAATATCAGCTAATGGTTCAATATATAATACATAAAAATAAAAATAATTAGAAGAGAAAAAAAGCACCTTCAAAATATTCGATCCTTTGCAATATTAATTAAATCCGTAGAATAGTTGTTGAAAATTGCTTCAAAATTAATTGTTTTTTGAAAATCTTCTTCCAATTTTCGTTGTCCCTGTATATTTAATTTTTTTAAAAAGGAAAAACAATATTTTTTTATATCAAATAGTCACATTAACTGCTAGTGGTTTATTCTACCGACAAGTGTTTCGGTCGTAACTGTTTCGGCCAAAATAGTTACGGCCAAAACAGTCTATGTGGCAGCCAAACAAGTAAAAATCAAAACTTCTGTAAACATCTCACTTTGAAGGCCAATTTGACCTACTAAATTGAAGTATTTTT
This sequence comes from Cupressus sempervirens, assembly GCA_028749045.1. Classification (NCBI taxonomy): domain Eukaryota; kingdom Viridiplantae; phylum Streptophyta; class Pinopsida; order Cupressales; family Cupressaceae; genus Cupressus; species Cupressus sempervirens. Next base: position 97,556,023 of record CM053789.1, on the reverse strand, counting down.
TAAAACTAAAAATATACTTTTGTAGTTCTCGGAGCCATGATTATGATTGTATAATTTTTAATAGTTTTAATTATGAATAATATGTTATAATTTGAAAATATTACAAGTAGGCATCTTAAGATTCAGGAAGATGTCTATTCAAAAATAAGAAAAAAATAGTAAATCATGTTAATTTTTTTTTTTTTTTTATGCTGCACTAGAGGAGAGAGTCTTCTTCAAGAATATGTAATTTATTTTAAAAAATATGTAGATTTGATGGGGAAAAAAAATTGTCTATTTCTGATAACTTTGACTTTGACCAATTATAACTTCAAAAATATTAGCCAAATTTCAATTTTTCTTTTTCGGTGCACCAGGTATACATGTTAACTCTAACATATTCCAAAATCAAACCAAAATATGAACATTTGTATATATTTGTTTGACGGGAAAAAAATTCTATATTTTTAGTATTTTTAAAAAATTAAAAAATACACTTTAAAAATTCAAAAATAAATAAAATTTTCACTCCGTTTTTTTATAAAAAATTATAGACATAAACTTCATCCAATTTTACACATTTCATTAGTTTACATCATCTTCAAATTTTAAGCATAAATGCCACTTTTATTTTGTTAAAGTTGAAGACTTTAAATTCTGATATCACTTCTCCTTTATAAAAGGTGACACAAGTTTGTGCTTTTATCCATATCCCTATAGGAAAGATATGCAACTATAAAAGTGTTATAAGTTGTTCACCATAAACAACTCATGATCAGCAACCAAAAGGTTTTAGATTCATGAAGAGGATTTGAGAAGATGACAACATGATGCAATGCCATACAACCATGCAACAGAAACACAAGAACAAGAAGAAACAAGATCTAATACCAAATTACAATTCTTAACTCATAAATATATAACTGATTACATGCAACATGTCTGGTTGTAAGGCCTTCTGGGTTAGGGCCAAATACAAATAGCAAATTACAGAATCAGTTCTACAAGATCCAACATGATCCAACTTACAACCAAACTCAACTAGTCTAGATACACAACTGGATAAGAACCCCAAGAAGAATACACACTTGTACCCATAGGTCCACCAAGAGATCCTCTAGTTCCTAAGCCACAGCTCTAGCTCTTTTCCAAATTCACTCTTCCAAGCTCCTCTACTTCTCCATGATGGATGGTTAGTGACTAAAGACTTCCCAATAACCCCTACTTATACCAATCTAAGAAACAAGTCGGCCCAGAACACAAATTAAATACAAATACATAAATTAAATGCCAAAGTCAGCCTCCTACAACAATTAAATTCCCAAAATCAATGTCTTAGTAAAATTAAAATATCTCCTAGCTCCAAATGAATTAGAATTTGAGCTTCAAACTGTAGGTAGAAATCTAGGCCCTTTTCAATCTCTAAAATTTTCATCCTTTAAATCATTGAGAAAAATTAGTTATACAACCTGAAATAGAAACCAAATTCCCAAACCATGTTGAGCAACCAAAGACCATGCTGAGCTCCATATACCATGCCAAGCTCCTAGACCATGCCGAGCTCCCAAGACCATTTCGAGCTTCCTAGACCATGCCGAGCTCCTAGACCATGCCAAGCTCCCAGTGTATGTCGAGCACTAGTATTCACCAAGCTCCATAACCCTTAACCAAAATCCCTCTCAAACATGTAGGATTGCAACCAAACCCAAGATGCTCCTACATCAGACACCCCAGGTTCAAAATGATGTTCTAGTAACTGGAAGAACATCTTCTGGGATTCAACACATAAATCCCAAACTGGTTCTTCACATGCATATCCTCTGAGTCTTCAACTTGTACACTCTTTCCCTTATTTTTCTTCTTCACCTCGACCACAGGTGTTCCATAGGTCCGATTTCCATGTTGATCTCCAACTTTCTCAAAAAATTTCAACTCAACTCGGCCGCTAATACTTAGGTTTCTCTTACCAAGCAACACATGACAACTATTCATATCCACAATATCACACAACACTTGATCCTTATACTGCCCAATCTAGAAATCAACAAGGCATTGCTCCCTCACTTCCAAAGAATGCTCACATTGTAACCAACCAATCCTATAAGGATAAGGATGTCTCATTCTCTTCAAACCAAGTTTTTGAACCATCTCTTCAGCAACAAGGTTATCAGTACTACCACCATCCATAACCACTTTGCAGACTTTACCACTAGACTTACGATGAGTTTTGAACAAACTAGTCCTTTGACAAGAATCCAATGTCCTCTCACCAACCAATACTTGTCGAGCCAAAAAACTCTCTTCTTGCTCAGGCTGACTCTCTTGGACTTCAACCTCATTCACAACAACATTTGTCCTACCAATTGGAAATTTAAAAGATCTATACCCCTCTTGCCCACACTTGAAACAATTACCTTTGAACCCACCTCCACTTGTCCTTCTCCTTGGTTCCACAGGTTTTGGTTCACCTTCTTCTTTTGGTTTAGCTTGTGTTGAACTATCCTGCTTCTCCTTCCCTTGAGAACTACCTTGATTCTTCCTCTTTAGTTTCTCCTCTACTCTCAAAGCATATTGATAAGCATCCTCAACTAATAAAATAATTAGCATACCAACCTCATCTTGAATATTGAATCTCAAACAATTAATATATCATGCTACCTTCTCTTTTGACAATTCTCGATGCCCATATCGAATAGTCAACTTGTAGAATTCTTCTGTATAATCTTTGATAGTCATATCCTTCTACTTTAGATTTTGCAACCTCTTAAATAGCTCAAGTTTATAATCAATAGGAATGAACTTAGCCTTCAACTTATTCACCATCAATTTCCATCTAGTGATCTTCATTTCACCTTCCTCTTCTCTATCTCTTTGTAGTTCTTTCCACCAAAGAGCAGCATGTCCCTTCAGCTTAGTCTGTGCCAACCTTACTCTGAGTGGATCCTCAATATCTTCAAGCTCAAAGTAGTCTTCCAATTCACCAATCTAATCAATCATGTTTTCAGGATTCAAAGTGCCTAAAAAATTAGAAACCTCCATCTTATGCTTTAGTTTCAATTGAGATCTAGATCAAGCAAACTAACCAGCCCTAATTTCAATAGGTCTCTCCACATGATTAGATCTATCCTCACCACTAGATCTAGTAACTTCAAAGTCTTTAGCAACTTCCTCATAACTACCTTTAGTACCCACATGCCTAGGTACACCACCTAAAGCACTCACAATTTCAGCAATCATGTCACTCTTCATTGATATATGCTATCTTTGCTCTAATATTCTCAAACTCAAATATGATATCTGCTTTAACCTTCTTTAAAATCCGTTCTTCTACAACATCAGTAAGATTAGAAATTGCCCTAGGACCCAATCTTTTGGGAGGCATCTTCAAAATTTTTAGCAAACCCTAAGCAACAAATCCACAAACAGAATCTACCTCTTCAACCAAAGTCTTGGTGCAAACTATCTCAACTTCGACGATCTGTCCACACACTCAGGAACAACCTTCACTCTGATACCACCTGATGCAATGCCATACAACCACACAACGAAAACACAAGAACAAGAAGAAACAAGATCTGATACCAAATTACAATTCTTGACTCATAAATATATAACTGATTACATGCAACATGCCCGGTTGTAAGGCCTTTCGGGTTAGGGCCAAATACAAATAGAAAATTACAGAATCAGTTCTACAAGATCCAACATGATCCAACTTATAAACAAACTCATCTAGTCCAGATACACAATTGGATATGAACCCCAAGAAGAATCCACACTTGTACTTGTAGGTCCACCAAGAGATCCTCTAGTTCCTAAGCCACAACTCTAGCTCTTTTCCAATTTTTTTCTTCCAAGCTCCTCTACTTCTCCATGATGGATGGTTAATGAATAAAGACTTCCCAATAACCCCTACTTATACCAATCTAAGCCACAAGTTAGCCCAAAACACAAATTAAATGCCAAAGTTAGCCTCCTACAACAATTAAATTCCCAAAATCGATGTCTTAGTAAAATTGCGATATCTCCTAGCTCCAAATGAATTAGAACTCGACCTTTGAATCATAGGTAAAAATCTAGGCCCTCTTCAATCTCTAAAATTTTAATCCTTTAACTCATTGAGGAAAATTAGTTATACAACCTAAAATAGACACCAAATTCTCAGAGCATGTCGAGCAACCAAAGACCATGCCTAGCTCCATAGACCATGCTGAGCTCCCAAGGCCATGCCGAGTTCCATAGACCATGCCGAGATTTGTAGACCATGCTGAGCTCCCAATACCATGCCGAGCTTCCTAGACCATGTCAAGCTCCATAGACCATGCCGAGCTCCCAAGACCATGCCGAGCTCCCAGTGTATACTGAGCACCAGTATTCACCAAACTCCATAACCGTTAACCAAAATCCCTCTCAAACATGCAAGATTGTAAGAAAACCCAAGATGTTCCTCTATCACAACAACAACAACAACATACAGTTTGGTATTCTTGGAACTTACATGTTTTTCATCTATGTTACCATCAATGCCAAAGGGGGAGATTGTTAGCATTAATGTTGATGATACTACATTGGGGGGGTATCCTAAGCATTGAAGATTATTGATAGGTTGCATTCATGACTAGATTTGTCATTGATGTTAACGTAGCAGTAATTTTGTAAAGACTAGAAGAATAGCAGTTAGATATCTTAGTATGCACAGAAGATGACGATGCTTTAGATGATGTGGAGTAGAGGACATGTTCTTGAGGTTGTTTTGATGACGTGGTTAAGAGGACTAAGGCTAGCTCAGTTATGTATGTAAGTAGTACAGTATAGAAATAGAGTATTGGAAAATAGATTTATGATGATGTATTACTATCTTTCAGCTGAGATGTAATGAAGAGATGCATAGTTCAACAGTTATAGAAGACAATCATGTGATGATGCCAGTATGTGCGTAAGATGTGGTTTCACACATGTGAAGTTTTGTATAGATTGTGAGCTAATAGTACTATTGTAATTGTGAATTAATTATCTTATTTTAATTAATTAGGAAAGCCTCAAGGCTAACTCAAGGAATTATTATGAAGCTACGGCATAAAAGAAAGTTATTTTCAAAATCCTTACTTGTGATGTGATCTTGATTTAGAGGATCAAGTGTAATGTGAAGTATTAGTGCATAGTGCGAGAAGGAGTAGAATGCTTGTTGAATGCGTGTAAGCAATCCAAGGGATCATTGGATGTGTAATATTAGATTTGGTTACAAGATTTGAATATGTAGAAGTTAGATTGACATGATAGAGACAAAGGAAGGAAGCATATTTTAGTTCTACTATTCTGTAAGGAATAATACAAAGATCGTTTAGACAGTGGGTTCTTTGATCTTAACCTTGAAGCTATTTGGGCAGTGGGTCCAACTATCTTCCACAACCTCTATTAGGGTTGGCATAACTCCTAATAGGGTTGGAATCTCCTAATAGGGATTCAAAGTCTCCCAACAAAGACTCATATGTACTGAATGTTGTAACAGATTCCTAGCAGGGTCTATCCTCTAACAAAGAATATTTAGATTAGTACTTCATCTTGTGGGTACCATCCCCACCAAGGTTTTCCCTTTGATCAAGGGTTTCCCTAGTTAACATATTTGGTATTAATTGTGTATGAGTATCTTGTTATGGTTTTAGTTAACATTACTCATATGGTTAAGATTGTTTAAAGTAAATCATTGTGATAATAGTTGTATAATTGACATATAAATGTCAAGCTCTTTCAAGAAGTATATTCCCTAATTCAAAGGGGAATCAAAGGCAATACAAAAATGAGAGGAAAAAGTAAGTAGAAAGTTTTCAAACCAACTTACCACTAATTATTAAAGTTCTAAGAAAAATGACAAATTGATAAAATTTGACCTCAAGTTTGCCACTAGATTCAAGTTACAAGATGTGACTATGCATTCTGCAACACATCCCCTTGTTTTTTTGAACCTCATGCTTGAGAAACCAATATAGACTTGTAATTATAAGTCCTATCAGTAATTTTATTTACCTAACGAGTCCAATTGACTATACAATCTAGACCAAGAACCCCAAATCCATCACCAATAATAATATTAGTGCACATTCTACCCTCCCTTAAGAAAACATTGTCCAATCCAAATATATGACATTGCATTTAGACACTTACCTCAACATTACAAAATTATAATAAAATCATATAAAATGCAAGACATCTTCTCAATAGAATCAAGTGTATAAATATAATAATATTTCATTCTTGATAAAATCCAAGTAACAGAGATGCAACAAGAAAGGATCTTCAACTTAAAATCCCTCTTTCTACTCTAAACAGGATTCAAAGCCTTAAAACGGGATATTTAAACGGCCAAACTTGCAAGTAGCCGACGATTCATCATAATCCCCATTATCAATTCAGCTGAGTCGATGGAGAGAATGACAATTCTTAAAAGAATAACAAATTATTACCAATGTGCAATTCCTAAAAGAATAACAAATTATTACCAATTAGTTTTTATTAAACTTAGAATACCTTAGTTTAAATATGGTTCAAAATTACAGTCACTCTTATTTTATTATAAAATTACATACACTTTCTTTTCCCTATCATAAATTATGAAATTATATACACTTATACGTTTGTCTGAGCTAATAATAGAGACACGTGACTCTAAGATATTTAAGATAAATTTAAAGTTCATTTTAACTTTTTAACATATAGAACGACCGGATATCCCATGGACACCGAATATGACATATCGCTTTGTTGAATTATTTTTGTCAACTGGCTGAATTGACAAGGACCTTATTACTCAACCTCCGAGTGGCATTAAATTGACCCGCGATGAAATTCATTGAAATGGATTTAACCCTCGAAATTAATTGACATGTTTCCAATAGTACAAGACGTTATAAGCATTGCATGGACATTAAATTCCATTTGTTCTTACTCATACCGCATAATTTGAAGAAACGAAGCCTGTCTATGCATTTTAGATTCAACAGTATCTTTTATTTCCATGCAAACTCTGTTACTAATAGAAAGTATTACATAAGCTAGCAATACCAGCTCAAGATTTGCACATGAAAAATATAATGCTAGAAATTGCATATTAAAATGGAAGAAAAGCCTACTTTTAGCTCTAGTTCAAGGGCCCACTTTCTACTGAATAAAACATGTTTAACATATAAAACCTATGTTCTAACAGAGATGGGGAGATCAGCCTTGAATGTCGAAACCGTGATAACAGATGGCAGAAAGCTCAAATACTCTGCACTACACTTGTGCTCCTCACTCTCCATTTCATTAGTTTTACTTCGCAGATAGTTGGAGAAATCTGAGCCCACATTGTTGCACACAATGATAGTTCCTTTTCCAATCATTCCTCTCTCCTTAAGCATCAAGAAATCTGACAAGTAGCTTTGCTTGGAGTGATCCATCAATATGAAATCTAAGTGTGGAACACCTTCATCATCTAAGATCTCACACAAGTCCTCCACTTTGTCACTCAGAGTTCCTTCCATCACTTCCACCTTTGATGCAAGCCCTGAGGCAAAACCAAAATAGAAAAAGAAAATGTGAAAAACAATTGTTAAAGACAATGGATTCTTTATAAATTTAAATGGAACAAAGTGTCTAAGAGAAAACCCATTCGATCTCTAATTCTATATTTGCACTTTCAAACATTGTGAGCATCCTCATGCTTATAATAGCATTCAAAAGAGAAGAAAAACTATAAAACTTACCTGCATGATTTATAATTGCTTTGGCAACATTGCAATTATTTGCATTCATTTCTATAGAGATCAGCTTGCCGCCAGGCTTTGTCATCTTGGAAGCAATTGTAATGGCTGAATACCCACAATATGTTCCCAGCTCTAATGCCAATTTTGGTTCACATCTCTGAACTGCAGATTCAATAATGGAGGCTTTCTGCTTGCCAATGTTCATCATCCAAACATTCTGAGTGTAATCATCCATGGCAGCCAGCACAGACTCTGCATTCCCTTCTTCTGCCTTGTTAAGAATGTGGTTCAGCAGGGCTTCTTCTCTTCCATCAGGGGACTGCCCTGTTAGCCTTGCCTTCCTGCTTGTCAGAAACACAAATTATGACCACAGCCTTGAAAGCATCTGTGGAACCATCATTCTAAATCTATTGATAAAGGAAACTTCGAAGAAAGAACAATAGGCTTCAAAAGAAAACTGTAAGAAAGCTTAACGTGGTAAATATGATGGACAACTGGTAAATAGATCTTGTGATGCAGTTCTAAGCTTGCTTACATTCCATATTTATAAGGGTGATTGGGCATATGTTTGATTTAATATTCCATTTTGTTACATATTATTATTTTTAATGTTTAGAAAAGGGAACAAGTAAACTAATAGACGAAGTTATTCCTCGTTTATACCGACCGACCAGAACAGGCGCTGTGCACTAGTAGTCAAAAGAGATTTGATTTAACGGCTACGAAAGTCGAGTTGGAGACGATATTCCACGACGTTTTTCAGGTGTACTCTTGTTTGCGAGTTAAGATTATTCGATACGCGGTTTCACACACTTGTCTTTTGGCGTAGGAAGGTTGAGTGTCTTTGAATTGGGTTCGTTTGGTTGAAAGAAGATAGGAATTGGCTTTTTCAAAATCTGGATTTGAAATTGTTTGTGTTTGCTTTAAAATTGGCAAAATAGAATTAGCCTGTCGGGCTTCTAATCTTGCCTCAAAACCAGGTTTTCTAACTTCCTACTACCAAGTAAGAATTGAAAATCAAAACTTGCTTATGTTTTTTAAGGAGTGTAAAAACAATAGATTGGACTACTTTTTGAAATTCGCCTTCAACTCCAAGCTTACGCATAGAAATGTGTGTTCACACGCATCTTCCAAGTGAAACAAATGGTTTAAGTAAAATCCCAAAAATTGGAATGAAGATTTGCAAAACTTTGATTTCGCTAAACTAAGGTTTGTAGAAATCTCGGTTTTTTAAATTCCATGAACCAAACAAACCCTTATTAAGGGTCTGTGTGGTTGGTGATTGAATAGGGAATAAGAATACACATTCTTATTTTGCTTCTAAAATGAACTTATGTCCATTCCAAAAAATAGCTCTATGTGGAAAGGAAATGAGCTTAGGTTAGTTTGGTTGCAAGCATAGGAATTGAGAATAAGAATGACATATTTCAATAATAGATATTTTTTGAAATGGACATAAACTCATTTTAGGGGCAAATTGAGAATATATATTCCTATTCCCTATTCCAATTGGTGCACCAATTAGAAAATAGAAAACATATTCCTAATTTCCTATTCATATTCCATCAACCAATCGGTTAGAAAAATGTTTATAAGAATTTGTTTTTACAACAATTCAGTTTGTTTCAGTTCTTTTTAAAAGTTACAATTGTAAATTTTTTTTATTTTTTTTAATTTTATTTAGTTTTAAACTTATTTTGATAAATGTTTTAATATAATTAAATAAAATTGTAAAAAGCTAGGTTTTTTTTTTTGTTCTATTATCTTTTTCAGTTACACTTACTTTTCATATGTTTAATATTATTTTATTTCCATTCATATTTATGAAGATAACTTACCATTTATCATATCAATACTTGTACTTACATCTATATGTTCCTACATGAATATTAATTTGAGGCCAATCTTGTGCAAAGTGTCAACAATTGTGTCTACTAGGAAATTGATGTTTGAAATTTTGAAGAAAATCATGTACTTAAATCATGTCTCTTATCTATTTATTTTCATTCCTACCTTTAGCTAAGTTGTTGATGTTTAACATGATAAGTTCTAACGCCTTCACTATTAAACACACTCATTGTGTAGTAATATAATGGAAGACTATCTTGATATTTAGGTATTATCATTTTAGGAATATTTCAATTTGAAGCACTTAAAGGAACCTAGTGTTGTATTTTAATCTAGGGCACTAGGAGGGTATTTGTTTTCAATCTTTTATTATATGACAATAAAGCTTCTTTAATTGAGTGTGCTAACCTTAGAGAGCATCACACTTGTGATTTGTAAATCCCATTAATGTACTTTTATTCAAAAAATCTCATTCAAGTTTTAAAAAAATTCTAGCTCATTATTAGATAGGAGGACCCTAATCTCCTTCCTTGTTTGTGATAATGATTGAATCCTTGGGAATAATTATTGTTGAGACAATCAATTATGATAGATTAACATGTATTTTTGCTACTTTACTAGAACCTCCCTATTCACATTAACAATCCATGAATGTCATTGTTTTTAGATGTGTCAATTAGAGAGACTAGAGAACTCAAATATATTTGGTATTATTTTGATTTGGCTTTTGAGATAAAATGTATCTTCTAAAGTGCACAATTTGGTTGATGAATACTCTAGATCAGTGATTGATCAATATTTTCTAAATCCATCATTGTCACATGGGTGATCCTCCTTCCAAATGCTTGGGTCACTTCTATAAAAAAAATGATTACAAGATATCTACAATTAAATCACCCACTAATCAAAGCCTTAATTTGTGTCAGAAATCTAAATAAGACTATGAAATCCATTAAAAGTTTCACCCCAAAGTGCATAAAAAATTAATCCTTGCAATAAATCATCACCTACAATAACTTTACTATGATCATGGAGTCTTCCTTAATTTCCTTTGTTTTATTAATGCATCCAAAAATATTTTTTTAGTTTCCTTGGTAAGTACAAGATCACATTGGGTCATAAATAAGATCTAAATAGTAGAAATGTGGCTCTAACAAAGCTATCAATATCAATTAAACATGTTGGATGCTTTCAATGACAATGCAGATTCTCAACCCACTTGAATGAGCTTTAGAAATTAGTAAAACTTGGGCAAGCATATTAAACTTCAAGGTTGAAAAGGAAGCCAAGCTAAAATAAGATGTGAAAAAAGGTATCATTTTGAAAACGGAAATTCTAGTAAGGAAAAATATTTTGGTACTCCAATATTAGAACCATTAAAATAAACTTATTTTAGTATTTGAAAATATTAGTCCAAGTCCAACTCCAAAATACTTTTGGTAAGGATCAATGAAGTTGTGATCTTACAAGGTTTAAGGAAATAACCATTCAAAATGAATGATACAAATGGAGAATCAAAACATTGATAGAAATTATTGTAATGAAACAAAGAGCGTCAAACCTAGATGACTAACATGACAACTATGACAAATCTAGAGTCTAACAAAACCTATATTTTGACGAGTTTAATTAATGTTTGAACTTGATTCTCTAGACCAAGTCTGTGGTTATCTTATGGCAACGAATCATAATAACCTAATAGATAAGGAATAATGGAGAAAGCTAGGGTAGAAAACTAGAAAGGAAATCCTTGAAGGTTTGGAAATTTGTCAACCTAATTAAGGAAATAATATCTATAGCTTCAATACTTATAATTTCATAAAAACATTTGGTGATAATAAAGGATAAATAATGTCCAATGACAATGTAGGATAGATTGAGATAAGTTTTGATAAAGAGAAAAGTAACATTCAAAATATCTAGAATCAATATATAATGTTAGAGGTTTGGTTGAGCATGTCATAGATTATTTTTGATTAAATCAAAGTAGGTTTTGTAGGAGCCTTGAAACCTTTTACTTCAAAAGCACTTAAACATAGTCCATTAAGCCCAATTACACAAAAAAACCCACAAAAGGAAAGATTGGCAAAATAATAAAAGCCACCCAGAGGAACCATTACACACCTAAGAAACCAACAAGTAGAAAAAAGACCAAAAAAAGAAAGAAAAAAACAAAAACCAAAGAGAAAACTAGACTAGACTATTTAAAACCTTAGCAACTTCAATCTCCCATCTCTCCATATCTTTTGCATCCTTCTTTATGTCTTGAATGTTCTTCATAGAAGACTAATCCTTATTTTTGGTATTCACTCTTGTCCTTTTTCTTGAGCCAGAGGAAGCATCCCTAGGACTATATGTTTCATTCCCCACCTGAATAATGGCTTTATCACTAATAGGACCTTCCATCTTGCCAACAAGGATCCTAAGGTGATCCAAAGAGGCCTTCAGAATTTTGCAACTTAGATGTCCAACACTCCTCAAAGCTGCCTCCACACAACCATTCTTGGCAGAGAGGAAATTATGTCCTCTAGCTCCTTAAGTCTAGACTCATCCCTTTACTTAGTAATCAAATCCTTTCTCATACCAATTCTCTAGCCCACACCCTCCATAGATTTTTTCCCCATTTCAATACAACCTCAAGAATGTCAAATTTACTCTCTATATCCCACAACTTAAGATTAATATATTTAATCTCATGAAAGGACCATTTGATAACCCTATACAGATATACCACAGCATTTATAGTAGCCTTAAGAACATAATTACATTGTTCACATCTACAATCACTAAGGATAATAATGGAGAGATCAATCAATGACTCCAAATAAACATTAACCCTATCAGCTATGGCATTGGCAATTTATTTTTTTATCTACCTAGGAACCCTAGGGAAGGAGAATATTACCATTGGGCAAGGCAACATCCTCTATATCCCCACAATTAATATCTTCAGCTCTATGAGGTGACAATATTGTTACTTTTTTAGTAATCTCCTTTGACCTATTTATCTTGTTAGAGAAATGAGACTTTTTCTTCTTATGCTCCCTAATCTCCTCCTTTTTAGTGTCCATTTCCTCTTCATCCTCATTATAATTATCACTAGAAGTAACTTCCCCTTTTTTATTCCTTTTCTTTTACATTCCTTTCTTGTGAGTCTTAGGAGTACTTTTTCTTTTAGATGAGGAAGCCATTTAAACACTAGCTTCCCAATGAAACCAAGTAACAAGATATAGTTGGACATTCTTTAAGACAACTCCTTAATATTCTCCTTGAGCCCCATGTCCAAGCAGCCAATATTTGCTTTCACTTGTAAGCCCAAGAATTGAATGCTTTGTCAATATTCAATGAATATCATATGACCTCAAAAACACTAATTCATCTAGTGATCTAATTGATCATGTGCTTATTAGACAATGACACTTTAATGTGCAGCTCACATTAATATCACAATTATATATTTGCCTTCCGTTGGAAAAAGACTCATGTATCCTAATATGTGGCATCCCATTTTGACATGGACATCAACATTAAAAAATAATAATTAATAATCATAAAATTTCACGTGTCTTCTCAACAAGATCAAGTCGTCTATAGGTATAAGATATCTTTGGGATCTTAACCTTAACCTTGATCAGAAAATTGATATTGTATAGACACAAAAGTAGTTTAATTCCAAAATTTTGTTGGGTTGGTGTAAGGCTTCTCTCTACATGAATGACTTGTTTTTATAGATTATATATATGGGGTTTTTTCAAGGCTTCAATCACTTCATTTATGTCTCTGATTGTGACATTTTAGGTCCGGATTATTTTTTCCTGGGTTCTCTGGTTATCCGTGGGATTTTTTGGTTTATTATCAGCAAGATCTTGGGTCTCCTATTTGATTTTGTCCTATAACAAGATTAATGGTTACGTAGCATGTCGCCTCCTTTCACATTGGTTCTTCTGCAATATGTATGGAGAACCCTTTCAACTCCTCTATTAATTCGATGGGTATTTATATTGGCAGTTTGTTTTGGAGAATATGTACTTATTGCTTCTTGTCTCTTTTATGGAGTTTACTTCAAATATTTTGTTGCTATAGTCGCAACTATATATTGTTGTTTGTTTATTGTTCAATTGTAAATTGGAGAAAGTTATTAGTTCTATGTGAGATGTGTGGAGGTAACGAGTGCACATCCCTCTACTATGTTGGGAATAGAGTGATATCTTTTCTTATAACTCACAAAAGATTCTAATGATTTTTCAGCTCATTGCTATGGAATTGAAGAGGCTATAGTAGATATTCTATATGGACATTAGCTCAAACATAACTCAAATGCTTTATTTATAGAGGTTATACCTAAAGTTTTAACCATATGTATGCATTTATTGCAGGATACTTGCTTGGCTCATGGGATACATTGTTTCCCCTTTACTACTTGACCTTGCCTCTCAAGTTATAAAATTGATTCTACAACTTTCTCTTTGGCTTCTGATTTTTCTAGTTGTGTTTTGTATGGTGTACTTGTAAAATTTTTAACTACTATTTAGTTCAATGTTCTATTTATGATTATCATCAAGAGTTGAGAAATAATATTGGAGTGAGCATCACCTAGATCCAATGAGTGCTAAGTGTTCCATTTATTCTCATGAGAGATGGATTCATGTTGAATCACTACTCATGAAATATAGGTCAATGAGTTTGACTCAAAAAATCACACAGTTAAATCCTGATAGAAATATCACAATTGGAGAGCTTGTTGATGTATTAGTAATTTCATCCATTTCAATAACATTTGATTGTTTTAAAGGTATCTAGATAATCTAATTTCCTTGTATAAGAAAATATTCTATCTGATCCATCATTCATTCTATTTGTTTTTTATTAGTTCAAATTTTGGTGGATAAATTATGGCCATAAGAAAGAAAATGAGGGTCCTTGATGTTGATTGGTTCCCCTCTCCTTCTATCTTCTCCTCCCACCTCTTCCTCCCTTTTTCTCCTTTGCTATTTATTTCTTTTTGTATTATTCTCTTCTTCTTGTTTAATCTTTTATTGTATTATCTTTGCCTATGATGATTATTGCTTTTGTGGTTTTTCAAGATAACAAGCTTGAATTGTTGGATACAGACATTTTGTATTTTTTGTTATAAGTAAGTGATTGACTAGCTTGTTTTGAGATTTTTGTTTATATTTATACTTCTTTATACTCTTCTTTTAATTATGAACAAATTCCAATAACTTACCACTTTTATTGAAATAAGAAATAGATTCTGAAAGTAAAAATTCTGATTTTTTAATATCATTTAAAATTACAACCACAATTCAATATTACTAGGTATACCTTTTTAAATTAATTTTTACAATAACTTATTTAAATTTTCAAAAATTAAATATCCAAAAATATCCATGATCATTTCTTAAGTCAAGTTCAAATAAAAATTAAAGAGACGTGAAATATTCTATATTTAAGATATGGGCGACGCTATGAGGAAAGTTCATTTTTCTTTGAACATATTCATGCCCCTTTATATAGAGATCAAAGATTAACTTTATATAGAGCAACCACATATATCTTATGGACAAAGATTATGACAAAACGACATGCTGAACTTTCTTGTCACCTGGCTGAAGTGGCAATGCTCTTTTTTTCGAAACATCCAATATGATAGCATTGACTCACAGCGTAGGACCAAAGCAATTCTGATAAATCCAAACTTCGTAATTAATCTATATTATTTCAAAAATTGGTAACCATCAGGTGGATGTTAATTTCCTTTCGCTCTTATATTGCATCATCGCAAAATATCAAGTTTGTCTTCGCATTTCAGAAGTAATAATAACAAGATTCTTGTATTGCTACGTAAACTCATTTATTAGTAGAAAGGATTACATAAGCTAGGAGTTCCACCTCGAAAGGGTGGAAACAATATGAACAAATATAATGCTAGAAATTGCAGATTAAGATGGAAACAACACCTACTTGTAGCTCTAGTTCACAGACTCACTTTCTATTGTAAACATGTTTAACACATAAAACCTATGTCCTAATAGAGATGGGGACATTAGCCTTGAATGTTGAAACAGTGATAACAGATGGCAGGAAGCTCAAATACTCTGCACTACACTTGTGCTCTTCACTCTCCAATTCATTAGTTTTACTTCGCAGATAGTTGGAGAAATCTGAACCCACATTGTTAGCCACAATGATAGTTCCTTTACCAATCATTCCTCTCTCCTTAAGCATCAAGAAATCTGATAAGTAACTTTGCTTGGAGTGATCCATCAATATAAAATCAAAGTGTGGAGCCCCTTCATCATCTAAGATCTCACACAAGTCCTCCACTTTGTCACTCAGAGTACCTTCCATGACATCCACCTTTGATGCAAGCCCTGAGACAAAACCAAAACATGAGAAGAAAAAGCAAAAATAGTAATTTCCCTACAATTTCAAATGAAAGAAAGTGCCCAATAGACAACCCATTTGATCTCTGAGGTTAGATTTACACTATCAAACATTTTCAGCATCCTCGTGTTTATAATAACATCCAAAAGCGAAGGAAAACTAGATAAACTTACCTGCATGATTTATCAATGCTTTGGCAACATTACAATTACTGGGATTCATTTCCATGGAGATGAGCTTGCTGCCAGCCTTTGTCATCTTGGAAGCAATTGTAATAGCAGAATACCCACAATAACTTCCCATCTCTAGAGCCAATTTGGGTTCACGTCTTTGCACTGCAGATTGAAGAATGGAGGCCTTTTGCTTGCCAATGTTCATCATCCAAACTGTTTGAGTGTATTCATCAATGGCAGCCAACACAGCCTCTGCATTTCCTTCCTCGGCCTTGCTAAG
Source organism: Cupressus sempervirens (assembly GCA_028749045.1). Classification (NCBI taxonomy): domain Eukaryota; kingdom Viridiplantae; phylum Streptophyta; class Pinopsida; order Cupressales; family Cupressaceae; genus Cupressus; species Cupressus sempervirens. Next base: position 97,539,617 of record CM053789.1, on the reverse strand, counting down.
CACATAATTAAGCAGGGCTGCTTCTCTTCCATCAGGGGACTGCCCTGTGAGCCTTGCCTTCTTGCTTGACACAAACACAAAGTATGACCACAGCCTTGACAGAATCTGTGGAACCATCATTCTAAATCTATTGATGAAAGAAAATTCAAAGCAAGAACAATATGCTTCAAGAGAAAACTGAAAGAAAGCTTAACGTGCTGAATATGATGTACCAATGGCAAATAGAGCTTGTGATGATGTTCTAAGCTTGCTTACAATCTATATTTATAAGGGAAGAATATGCATATATTTGATTTGTGATTCCATGTTTTACATAATATATTATATTTTATGTGTACAGAAGAGAATAAGTAAACTGATGGACGAAGTTATTCCTCAATTAGACCGACCAGGAAAGAGGGCGTGCACTAATAGTCAAAAGAGATTTTATTCAACGGCTACGAAAGTCGATTTCGAAACTGTATTTCACGCTGTTTTTCAGGTGTATTCTTGTTTGCGAGTTTAGAGATTATTCTATACATGCTTTCACGCAGGTGTCCTTTCACGTAGGAAGGTTGAGTGCCTTTGAATTTAGAATTGAGGAAAAGAACTGAGCTTAGACAACTATATTTTAAGAAAAGTTATTAAAATGATTTTTTTATACGACATTTTTAAAAACTTATAAATATAAGCTTATATATTTATATTATTTATTACTAGTAGTTTTGATTTATTTTGATTGAATGATTTAATATATTTATATACTAGCAATCACATGCTTTTGTACATGCAATGAATGTGCCTATAAGAGATGAGATTTAAGAGAAAGATGTAGAATAAACATTAAATAATGTTAATATAAGTTTTTTTAAAATAAAAATACAAAAATAAAAAAGTTGAAGATTAAAATATAGATATAAAATTTACAATATTTAAGAAATTTGAATATTACTTAAGAAACATGTTCAATAATTTCATAATTTTTACAATTAAATTCAATTTATCATATATGAAAAAATTAATCATTAAAAAAAAAACCATCAAAAAATTTATTACAAAGAAATACAAAAAAATAATATGAAAAATAATGACATCTCTAACAAATATTCTATTGACTAAATAAATTATAGAAACTGAAAAAAAAATATTTAAAGAAAAACTAAATTAATATAAAAATAATAATTTAAAGTGATTTAAAAACTAAAATATAAATTAATTTAGAAAATTAAAAGTTTAATAAATAGAGATCACAATATAATCTAATGTCGAGATCACAAATAACTATTTTTTAAATAAATAAGAAAAAAAAAACAATAGTTAAAAATGGATATTTAAAATATAATTTTATGTGGACAAATTAGATTATTAATAATTTTTAATTTAAATAACATAATATTTATTAAAATATTATAAATAGATTAATAAATATTATTTATTTAAATTAAATTTATCAAATATCATTTTAAAAAAAACTATCAAAAAAACTATTATGAAAAATATATAATATGTTTAACAAATATTTTATTGACTAAATAAATTATAAAAGCTAAAAAATAATGCTTATAGAAAAATTTAAACTAATATTTAAAAAAAAAAAAATAATTTTAAAACTAAAATCTAGATCAATTTTAAAAATCCAAAGTTAAATAAATAGATCACAAAATGAGCTAATGTGGAGATCACAATTAATGAATAAAAAAAGAAAAATAATAGTTAAAAGTGGAGATAACATTCTAGATTAATTCTCATCTTTTTATTTTGTATTCTTGAAAAAACTTATTCATATTGTGCGAGTTAGCTATTTTTTGGATCTTAGTTGAACTAGATGGTTGAGCTTGGTGGTTGAGGCTTGCCTCCCCTGCTCTGATTTTGCACTCATTTCTTTTTTTTTTAAAAGTTAAAAGTGGAGGGAGATTTAAAAAAATGGCCAGTAAATAAGTAATGGGAAATTTTTTTTAATTTTCTGGCCAAACTGACAACTTTTTCGGCCAACTTGCAAATTTTCTGTAAAAAAAATAATTTCTAGGAACAAAGTTCCCACAAATAGCCTATCGGCTAAATTAAGAAATAATTTGGTTCTATAAAAACATAAGTTATTCATTTTTTCTATTTTTTATATATAATAATAGAAAAAATCAATAACCTATATTTTCATAGAATCAAATTTTATATGTATATATATACATATACATATACATATATATAATGAATGAATGACTTATTTTTTTATAGAATCAAATTATCTTTCAAAAAATGAGTAACTTATGCTTTTATAAATTATTTCTTAATATATAAATATATTAAATCATTCATATATATGTATGTGTGTATGTATGTATGTGTGTGTATGTGTGTATACACATATACACACACATATATGTATAGATGTGTATATGTATATATACACACATATATATATGCATATATACACACATACATATACATATATACATATACATATACATACATATAGATATGTATATGTATATAGATATACATATACATATACATATACATACATATAGATATGTATATGTATATAGATATACATATACATATGTGTGTGTGTATGTATATATGTATATATAATATATATGTATATACATATATATATATGTGTGTGTGTGTGTGTGTGTATGTGTGTAATCTTATGTTTATTCATACATATGAATATAATTCATCATTTATCATATCATTTCTTGTGTTCATATTTATATGTTCATTATCCACCTTAATAATAATACACGATCAAATGTGCTAAGCATGGGCAATACTATATCATATAAAATTTGATCCTTGAAATAAAAAAAAATTATTTTCAAATTATGTCTCATACCCATTTTATATCATTCCTACCATAAGCTACACTAATGATGTTTCATGTGACCTATTCTTATGTCTTTGTAATTTATGTACTCATTGTGCATCACTTTGTATGGAAGACTATCTTGGTATTGAACTATTGTTATTTTAGGAATATTTTAATTTGAATCACTTAAAGGAACCTAGAGATGCATGCTTATTTTAGGACATTTGCATAATTAAAGTGTATTTATTTTCAATTTTTATGGGTATAGGCACAAAACTGTGTCACCCTTTTGTAAAGGCTAACAAAAGTATAACTATCCATCTTCAATGACATAAAATTGGCCTTATTGTTGATGTAAATAAGTATTTACTATTTGCACTTTACTTAAGTTTACTTAGGTTAATCCAATATTTTATTATTTATTTTCTGAGACACTTAATAGTTTGCATACTTTCATGAGTTGTCATGTTGACAACACATGGTGTCTACAACACTGGGGTTTGCATCATTAATTGAGTTGTCATGTAGACAACATAGTTATTCGCACTCTCATTTTAGCACATGTTGTCTACAACATAATTTTGTGTGCTACACCATTGTAGGCTTAAACTCTCATCATCTCGCTTACTTCTGTGCTTAATGGAGGATAACCCATATCTGGTGGACATATGCCTAGTTGTATGACTTATCATGTTGCTGACTTCTATGCATTCTAGAAGCTTTCTAGAGGCCTTTATAAATAGACACTGCTAGTGTACTTTCAATCAATATTGAATGAATATTTTGTCATTCTGGTCTACCCTCTTTGGTCTATTTCAGCTCCTTGGTCTTGGGTGAATTTTGTGCTAAGGCAAATTCTTACATGATATTAGATCTCAAGGAGATTCTCTTCACATAGTCATTCGAGACTATTGTTGCTTCAATACCTCGACCTAAATCTGTAAAAATTGGGAGCATCTAGAGCCAAATCGGACCTCGCCATTGCATTTGGAACATCAATTCATTGAAAATCGGCTATAAATTCGTCTATGCTGAGCCAAAGTCGATCATGAGGCAAATTTTTTTTGCAAACTGGCACCCGAAGGCCCAATTTGCAATTTGGGTATGGTCGTTTAATCAATTTGTGCATTTATTTTCAGATTTGAATTTGAATTTATTCTTTTCATTTTCAAATTTGTGAATTTTTCGAAAAAAAAAATTGGCCTTACAAGCCCCTATAGAGAATTTTTTTTTTGCAGAACTGGACAGTCACACCTCGGCCCTACAATTTGTGAGGAATATTCTATTTTATCAGCAACATATTCCAATTTGGTGAGCATATCATTTTACAGTGATCGCACAATCCACATCCGACGGTTCACCAAATTTTTGGCTAAAATCCAAATCTAGCTTATCAACAATTAATTCTAGCCACAACCCTACCAACTTCCAGCTTCAACTATACAAAGGTTGATGGCTATGTTTACTTTATTGCTATGGTGCTTTCTTTTCATGGACTACATAGGTTAAACCCACAAAAATCCAACAGCCTGCAAGAAGATTTTTAGCCCCCGCAAAAGCCTACTGATAGCAAAGAGAAATCTGGCATGGCATAATAGAATTTTCTGTGAGGTTTTGGTGACCAGTGATGCCCTATTTTTTGGCCTGCTAAATCTTGTGCACCAGCGACGAAAGTAAATTTCCAGCTCTTGCATGTGATTACAATCCAACCTGCCTATGCCACGTGTCTTGCAAAGTTTCCACCACATGGACACAACCTTCCAGACAACCTGAAGCCTACCTAGCACATGGCCAACCTGCCACAAAAACTACTAGTCAACAACTGACATGCATGCCAATACACGTCACTACCAATTCAATGACAACGTACAAATCCAATTAGCACCATATTGTACATGTATGCCAAAGACACATGTCTTCTATACATTATGTTGTACAATTCTATATCGTGTTGATGTCATCCTGACATCATGCTAACATCATCATAGGGCCCAGATATGCTAACATCATTAGTTCATGAGCCCAAATTTGATGACCATTTGACCATCATTCAAGGGTAAAATAGAACTATTGCAACGATCATATGACCATCAAATTTAACCCTGTCTTTTGCTGATTCATCCCCTTTCCAGATTGATTTTTGATTTTGTAGTTCGAATTTAGGAGGTTATATCTCAGTCATCTAGACTCCAGATCAGGTGCAATATTTTTTGATTTTGGGTAAAATTTCCTAAACTTTTCAGTGGTGTAGCTCTTTTCTAGTTTTGATGCATGGATTTGTCAGAAATTGCATCTTTTGGTGATTGTACCTATCCAATCTTATATTTTGCAACTTCAAATGCTCCGTACAGGCTCATCTAGACATGAAAATAGGTTTTTTATTTTTTTATTTTAAGTGTGTTATTTTTCATCCACTTTCCAAATCTGCAATTAGGTTATAAGGTTGTGTGGAAAAAAGTGTCACTTTTAGAGTTAGGTCATTTTCTATATTGTAATGCTTTAATATATCTTTAGAATTGTTGTATATTTGAGATGCATTGTAATGTTCCACTTTTGAATTCCATTAGGAGGGTAAAAGGCAAAATCAAAAGTGAACTAAGGCCAAAATTGGCAAGTGGCTATTATAATCACACTACATATAAAGTGCCAAAAGCATCTTTTTTGGGGTGGTTTCTTGATTTAGTGAAAAGGGGGGTTGTTCTTGGTGTTGTATTCCTCTTTTTTGCAATTTTTAAAAAAAAATTACATCATGGAAAATTTTTAATTTTCAAAATTAACTCCACATAACTATGCTACATGGTCCTTCAAAATGTGGTGTCATTTAATGCATAAAGGAGTTTCTCAATATGTAGATGGTACCCTTCCTAAACTAATAGGTGATCAAGTATCTGCCAGTGAAATCATTGATTGAAAAACAATGGATAGGAAAGCCCTAGGTGATATTTGTTTGCAGGTAGAAGACAAGATCATATATCAGATTCAGAGGTCTCACACATCCAAGGAAGCTTGGGATACCCTCCAAAACCTATATGGTAAAGTGTTTGAGGAAGATGTTTTCAAAATTGAAGATGAGCTTGTCTCTTTAGATCCAAAGGCATTTGATTCCATATAGGATTTTATTATAAAGGTGAATGAATTAAGAATGAAACTAGATGATTGTGGGAGTTCTACTAAAGATGACAGGTTAATCTATCTCATCCATAATAAGCTGCCATTTGACTACTCCACATTTGTTTCTACTTATAACACCTCTAAGACTACTTTAGGGTCCGCCTATCAGAAAGTATCTTTTGATCATTATGTTGAACTATTGGATAAAGAAGAAAAGAAGTTGAAATCAATGGGGATTCTCAGTTCATCGAAGTCAAAGGCATTGGTGGCCAATAATGAGGGTTCTCAAAATTCAGCTAGTCAATCTTCAAGTAAAGGAAAGGGAAAGAATAAGAAGTGGAAGAATAACAAATCAAAGGATGCAGAAAAGGAAACACCACAATCAAATTAACAAGGCAAGTCTTCGAATTCAAATAAGAAGGGAGACAATAATAAGGACAAGACAAAGTGTGCTTATTGCAAGAAATTGGGTCATGAAGAACATAAGTGTTATCATAAAAAGATTGATGAGTTGACAACCATCATGAAGAAACATAATGTTCCACTGTCTAATTCTTACAAGGAGAAAGGATCTTCTTCAGGTTCATAGTGCAAAGGGCAAGCACTCATGGAAAATTCAAATTCGTTAGCGGAATGGATTCTTGATTCAAGTGTCTCATATCATATGGGTTCTTCAAAAGGAGATTCTTCTTCATTGAAGCAATCAAAGGTACCACACATCTTTGTGGGAGATGATACAAAAATGGAAGTTGAAGGAAAAGGAAATGTGGAGATGGAAAATGGAGATGTTCTCTATGTTCCAAACCTAGGTTCTAATCTCCTCTCAATTTACCAAATCACTCACCTTGGAGATGGTCATAAAGTTGAGTTCCTTCCTAACTCAATAAAGGTACACAGTCTAAAAGATGATTCATTGATTGTAGTGGGGAAAGTTAATCGTGACAAAAAGGTTGTATTCTTTCTCTCATTTTGTGCCTAAGTCTTCTCCACAAGCCTTGTTGACTCAATCCAATTATGGCATGAGCGGTTTGGTCATCTTGCCTTCCACTATCTTTAGCAACTTTGCTTAAACAAAATGGTCAAAGGTCTACCTACAATCAACTTTTCTATAGGTGAACGTTCAACAAGTTCAGTGGATATGCATCCAAAGGAGAAGTTACATAAAGGGAAGTCTTCAAGAGCACTAGTTGTTCTTCAGTTGGTTCACATGGTACTAGCAGATCCTTTTGTAGTGACATCAATCAGCCAAGATCACTACATACTTACTTTCATTGATGACTTTTCACATTACACTTGGTTCTACTTTCTTCATCACAAGAATGAAGTGTTGGACAAGTTTCTATCCTTCAAGACTCATGTTGAACAACAATCAAGGAAAGCCATCAAAGTTTTAGGGATGCACAATGAAAGCAGATATGTGAACAAAGACTTAAAGACTTTTGCAAACTTGAGAGAATTGATCTTCAGAATCCACCAGCATTCAATCCACATAGGATAGATGTTACAACATTGAGGATCTGAACTATTAAGTTAATGGCAAGTTGCATGATACAATCCAAGTCTCTAGATCTATCATTTATTAGTAGAAAGGATTACATAAGCTAGGAGTTCCACCTCAAAAGGGTGGAAACAACATGAAAAAATATAATGCTAGAAATTGCAGATTAAGATGGAAACAACACCTACTTGTAGCTCTAGTTCACAGACTCACTTTCTACTGAAAACATGTTTAACACATAAAACCTATGTCCTAATAGAGACGGGGACATTAGCCTTGAATGTTGAAACAGTGATAACAGATGGCAGCAAGCTCAAATACTCTGCACTACACTTGTGCTCTTCACTCTCCAACTCATTTGTTTTACCACGCAGATAGTTGGAGAAATCTGAACCCACATTGTTAGCCACTATGATAGTTCCTTTACCAATCATTCCTCTCTCCTTAAGCATCAAGAAATCTGATAAGTAACTTTGCTTGGAGTGATCCATCAATATAAAATCAAAGTGTGGAGCCCCTTCATCATCTAAGATCTCACACAAGTCCTCCACTTTGTCACTCAGAGTTCCTTCCATGACATCCACCTTTGATGCAAGCCCTGAGACAAAACCAAAACATGAGAAGAAAAAGCAAAAACATGTGAAAAATAGTAATTTCCCTACAATTTCAAACGAAAGAAAGTGCCCAATAGGCAACCCATTTGATCTCTGAGGTTAGATTTACACTATCAAACATTTTCAGCATCCTCGTGTTTATAATAACATCCAAAAGCGAAGGAAAACTAGATAAAGTTACCTGCATGATTTATCAATGCTTTGGCAACATTACAATTACTGGGATTCATTTCTATGGAGATGAGCTTGCTGCCAGGCTTTGTCATCTTGGAAGCAATTGTAATGGCAGAATACCCACAATAACTTCCCATCTCTAGAGCCAATTTGGGTTTACATCTTTGCACTGCAGATTGAAGAATGGAGGCCTTTTGCTTGCCAATGTTCATCATCCAAACAGTTTGAGTGTATTCATCAATAGCAGCCAACACAGCCTCTGCATTTCCTTCCTCTGCTTTGCTAAGGACATAATTAAGCAGGGCTGCTTCTCTTCCATCAGGGGACTGCCCTGTGAGCCTTGCCTTCTTGCTTGACACAAACACAAAGTATGACCACAGCCTTGACAGAATCTGTGGAACCATCATTCTAAATCTATTGATGAAAGAAAATTCAAAGCAAGAACAATATGCTTCAAGAGAAAACTGAAAGAAAGCTTAACGTGCTGAATATGATGTACCAATGGCAAATAGAGCTTGTGATGATGTTCTAAGCTTGCTTACAATCTATATTTATAAGGGAAGAATATGCATATGTTTGATTTATGATTCCATGGTTTACATAATATATTATATTTTATGTGTACAGAAGAGAATAAGTAAACTGATGGACGAAGTTATTCCTCAATTACACCGACCAGGAAAGGGGGCGTGCACTAATAATCAAAAGAGATTTGATTCAACGGCTACGAAAGTCGATTTCGAAACTGTATTTTCCGCTGTTTTTCAGGTGTATTCTTGTTTGCGAGTTTAGAGATTATTCTATACATGCTTTCACGCAGGTGTCCTTTCACGTGGGAAGGTTGAGTGCCTTTGAATTTAGTATTTGATTAAAAGAACTGAGCTTAGACAACTATATTTTAAGAAAAGTTTCTAAAATGATTTTATTTATACGACATTTTAAAAAAGTTATCAATATAAGTTTATATATTTATATTATTTATTACAAGTAGTTTTGATTTATTTTGATTGAATGATTTAATATATTTATATATTAAAGAAATAATTTGATTCTATAAAACATAAGTTATTCTTTTTTTCATATATATGAACATAATTTAAAGAAATAATCTTATTTTTATTCATACATATGAATTTAATTCATCATTTATCATATTGGTTCTTGTGCTCATATTTATATGTTCATTATCCACCTTAATAGCAATACATGATCAAACATGTGATAGGCATGAGCAATACTATGCCATATAAAATCTGATCCTTGAAATTTTAAAAATTCATATTCAAATTATGTCTCATACCCATTTTATCTCATTCCTACCATAAGCTATGTTGATGATGTTTCATGTGACCTATTCTTATGTCTTTTTAATTTATGCACTCATTGTGCATCACTTTGTATGGAAGACTATCTCGGTACTGAACTATTGTCATTTTAGGAATATTTTAATTTGAATCACTTAAAGGAACCTAGAGACGCATGCTTATTTTAGGACATTTGCATAATTAAAGGGTATTTATTTTCAATTTTTATTTCATGACATAAAGCTTCTTTAACTCAATGTATTAACCTTGGAGAGAATGATGCTTCTGATTTGTAATTCTCCTCAATACATTTTTATTCAATAATTCTCATTTTGACTTTTTAAGTATGTCTACCTCATTATCAAATTGGGAGACGCTACTCTCCTTCCTTGTTTGTGATCCTAATTAAAGTCTTTATAAGAATTACTCTTTAGATCGTCAATGATAACAGATTAAAGTGTATTTTTCCTTATTTAATGGACACTCCTTGTTCATAGCAATAGTTCATAGATGACACTTTTATATTTGAATAAATTCTAATTAGAGAGGCTATAAAATACATGTACTTTTTGATGAACAAGACCTTCTCTATTAAGTAATAATATAGAAGTACATACTCACAAAAAAATTAGGAGATACAAGATCACCTCACAAGAGTCACACAACCCTAAACTAAAAGGAAAAATAAAATATTCATCAAAAAATATATAACCACCTCAAACAACCAAAGTAGTACCACCAAGAGAGGTGGGTTATTGTGATCATCATTTCCCCATCCAATATTGTGGTCTACGGATGGGTCAAGAATACACCACCCATCATTAGATAATTTATCTTTCTCCTCCTCAATCCTAGGTGGTAGAATGCCCAAGGCCAAGAGAAGGAACCATTTGGAAGAGGTGATAGAAAGCCATGAAGAGTCACCATTGGGAGTAGGACAAGGGGTAGTGGAAGGAGCAAGAACAATTGGAGTAGTAGGTGACTAGCTAGAGTTGAGACTCAATAGGGAAGTCAAGCAACACTATTAGGCATCATCACCACTACCAGACGAATGATGGGGTTCTTGGGACCATTGGGTCTGTGAGTAGTAGGAAGAGGAGTTGTGACCATGATGACATCCATGGGGAAAAGTGGAGTTTGGTGGCACTCCAAAAATCATACATGATGCATTACCCTAATTCTACATAAGTTCATGTAGGCGAGCCACCTTGTTAGCTTAGATATGAATCCCTATTATCACATTATTGTATATGCAAGCTTTAGTGTACCTTGAAACATTTATATCCGAAAAGTTGTGAGTGAAAAGAACATCATTTCTATCCTTCCAAAGAGTGAATAAAATCTCCATCCTAAAAGCATGTCATCTCCAAAAATACTTGTACCATCTTAAAATGGACAATAAAAAATACTCAAAAATACTTTTGGTAAGGATCAATGAAGTTGTGATCTTACAAGGTTTAAGAAAATAACCATTCAAAATAAATGATACAAATGGAGAATCAAAACATCGATAGAAATTATTGTAATGAAGCAAAGAGCTTCAAACCTAGATAACTAACATGACAACTATGACAAATCTAGAGTATAACAAAATCTATATTTTGACAAGTTTAAATAATGTTTGAACTTTTTTCTCTAGATCAAGTGTATGGTTATCTTATGGCAATGAATCATAATAACTTGATAGACAAGGAATAATCTAGAAGGCCAGGGTGGAAAACTAGTAAGGAAATCCTTAAAGGTTTGAAAATATTGTCAACCTAATTAAGGAAATAATATCTATAGCTTGAATACTTGAATTTCATAGAATTTTTGGGGATAATAAAGCATAAAGAATGTTCAATGAAAATGTAGGATAGATTGAGATAAGTTTTGATAAAGAGAAAAGTAACTTTCAAAATATCTAGAATCAATATATAATGTTATAGGTTTGGTTGAGCATGTTAGATATTATTTTTGATTAAATCAAAGTAGGTTTTGTAGGGGCCTTGAAATCATTTAATTCAAAAGAACTTAAACATAGTCCATTAAGCTCCATTACAAAAAACAACCAAAAAGTAAAGATTGGTAGAACAATAAAAGCCACCCAAAGGAACCATTACACACCTAAGAAACCAACAAGTAGAAGAAAGACCAAAAAAGGAAAGAAGAGACATAAACCAAAACCAAAGAGAAAAGTAGACTAGACTATTGCGAATCTCAACAACTTCAATCTCCCATCCCTCCATATATTTTGCATCCTTCTGTATGTCTTGAATTTTCTTCATATCTAAGACTAATCCTTATTTCTAGTATTCACTCTTGTCCTTTTTCTAGTACCAGAGGAAGCATCCCTAGGACTATCTTTCTCATTCCCCACCTGAATAATGGATTTATCACTATTAGGACTCTCCATCTTGCCAACAAGGATCCTAAGGTGATCCAAAGAGGCCTTCAGACTTTTGTGGCTCAGATATCCAACACTCCTCAAAGCTTCCTTCACACCAACATTCTTGCTAGAGAGGAAATCATGTCCTATTTTGGCTCCTTAAGTTTAGACTCATCCATTTCCTTAGCAATCAAATCCTTTCACTCACCAATTCCAAAGCCCACACCCTCCATAGATTTTTTTCCCATTTCAATATAGCCTTAAGAAGGTTGAATTTACTCTCTATATCCCACAACTTAAGATTAATATATTTATAATATATTTAATCTCATGAAAGGACCATTTGATAACCCTATATAGATACACCACACCATTTCTAGTAGCCTAAAGAACATCATTACATTGCTCATGCCTAGAATCACTAAGGGTAATAATGTAGAGATCAATCAATGACTCCAAATTAACATTAGCCCTATCAGTTGTGGCTTTGGCAACAAAAAAACATTCTCTACCTAGGAACCCTCGGGAAGGAGAATATTAGCATTGGGTAGGGAAACATCCTTTATATCCCCACAATTAACATCTTTAGTCCTATGAGGTGACAATATTTTTGTTAGACTAACTACCAACCTTCCCCTTTGGGATTCGTGATATGGTTTAACTGCCTCTTATGCTCTATATGTCTACTAGTTGTATTAGGCATTAACAAGTTGATCTTTTGATGCAACGAAAAATCTAGTTTGTAACAAGTGGTAACATCCTTTGAGCTATTTATCTTGTTAGAGAAATGAGACTTTTTCTTCTTATGCTCCCTAATCTCCTCCCTATTAGTGTCCATTTCCTTTTCATCCTCATTATAATCATCACCAGAAGTAACTTCCCCTTTCTTATTCTTTTCCTTTTGTATCCCTTTCTTCTGGGTCTTAGGAGTACTCTTTCTCTTAGATGAGGAAGCCATTTAAACACTATCTTCCCACTGGAACCAAGTAACAAGATGTAGTTCGACATTCTTTAAGACAACCCCTTAATATTATCCTTGAGCCTCATGTCCAAGCAACCAAGATTAGCTTTCAGTTGTAAGCCCAAGCGTTGAATGCTTTTGCAATATTCAATGAATATCATATGAGTTAAAAAACATGAATTCATGTAGTTATCCAATTGATTATGTGCTTATTAGACACTTTATTGTACAATTAACATTAATATCCCAATTAAATATTTGCCTTCCCTTAGAAAAAGACTCCAGTATCCTAATATGTGGGATCCTATTTTGACATGGACATCAAAATTAAAAAATAATTATTAATAATCATAAAATTGCACGTGTCTTCTCAACAAGATAAAGTCTATAGGTATAAAATATCTTTGGGATTTTAACCTTAACCTTGATTAGGAAATTGATATTGTATAGACACAAAAGTATTTTAATTCCAAAATTACATTGGGCTAGTGTAAGTCCTCTCTCTACATGAATGATTTGTTTTTATAGATTATATGTATGGGATTTTTTCAAGGCTTCAATCACTTCATTTATGTCTCTGATTGTGACAATTTAGGTCTGGATTATTTTTTCCTGGGTTCTCCGGTTATCCGTGAGGTTTATTGGTTTATTATCAACAAGATCTTGGGTTTCCTATTTGATTTTGTCCTAAAACAAGATTACTGGTTACTTAGCATGTCACCTTTTTTCACATTGGTTTTTCTGCAATATGTGTGGAGAACCCTTTCAGCTCCTTTTTTAATTTGATGGGTATTTATATTGGCAGTTTGTTTTGGAGAATATGTACTCATTGCTTCTTGTCTCTTTTATGGAGTTTACTTCAAATATCTTCTTGCTATATTCACAACTAAATATTGTGGTTTTTTTATTGTTCATTGGTAAATTGCAGAAAGTTATTAGTTCTATGTGAGGTGTGGAGGTAACATGGAACATGGAGTGTACATCCCTCTGCTATGTTGGGAATAGAGCAATATCTTTCCTTATAATTCTTAAAAGATTCTAATGATTTTCAGCTCATTGCTATAGAATTGAAGAGGCTATATTAGATATTCTATATGAACATTAGCTCAAACAGAACCCAAATGCTTTATTTATAGAGATTATACATAAAGTTTTAACCATTTGTATGCATCTATTCCAAAATCCTCGCTTGGCTCATGTGATACATTGTTTCCCCTTTACTACTTGGCCTCTCTCAAGTTACGAAATTGATTCTACAACTTTATATTTGGCTTTTGATTTTTCTAGTTGTGTTCTGTATGGTGTTCTTATAAAAATTTTAACTACTATTTAGTTTGGTCTATTTATGATTATCATCAGGAATTGATAAATAATATTAGAAAGCATGTTGACATATTAGTAATTTCATCCATTTCCATAACACTTGATTTTTTTAAAGGCATCTAGATAATCTAATTTCCTTGTATAAGACAATATTCTATCTAATCCATCATTCATTCTATTTGTTTTTTATTAGTTCACAATTCTAGTGGATAAATTAAGGCCTTAAGAAAGAAAATGAGGGTCCTTGACGTTGACTAGTTCCCCTCTCATTCTGTCTTCTCTTCCCACCTCTTCCTCCCTTTTTCTCCTTTACTATTTATTTCTTTTTGTATTATTCTCTTCTTCTTGTTTAATCTTTTGTTGTAAATTATCTTTATCTATTATGATTATTGCTTTTGTGGTTTTTCAAGATAACCAGCTTGAATTGTTGGATAAGGACATTTTGTATTTTTTTTTATAAGCACAGTGGGTGATTGACTAGCTTGTTTTGAGTTTTTAATTTATAGGTTAACTTCTTTATATTCTTCTTTTAATTATGAACAAATTCCAATAACTTACCACTTTTATTGAAATAAGAAATAGATCGTCGAATTAAAAAAATCTAATTTTTTAATATCATTTAAAATTACCACAATTCAATAATACTAAGTATACATTTTTAAATTAATTTTTATAGTTTAAATTTTCAAAAAAAAATCCAAAAATATCCATGGTCATTTGATATATTTATATATTAAGAAATAACTTGATTCTTAAAAAACAAAAGTTATTATTATTTTTCTATCATATTTTGATGCATACATGTGTGTGTGTGTGTGTGTGTCTGTGTGTGTGTGTGTGTGTGTGTGTGTGTGTGTGTGTATATATATATATATATATATACATATATACATATATATACATATATATATATATACATATATATATATACATATATATATACACACATATATACATACATACATACATACATATATATATATATATATATATATATATATATATATATATATATATATATATATATATATATATATATATATATATATATATATATATATATATATAGACATACATACACACACACACACACACACACACACATATACGAAAATGTTATTTATCTTATTTTTAATCATATAAATCAATCATTTATCATGTATCAATTCTTGTGATCATATTTATATGTTGATTATCCACATTAATAATAATACAGGGTCAATCTTGTGATGGGCATGAGCAATAACGTGTCATTTGAAATTTGATCCTTGAAATTAAAAAAATCATATTCAAATTATGTCTCATATCCATTTTATTTCATTCCTATCATAAGCTACGTTTATGATGTTTCAAGTGACCCATTCTTATGTCTTCGTAATTTATGTACTCATTGTGCATCACTTTGTATGGAAGACTATCTTGCAACTGAAGTATTGTCATTTTAGGAATATTTCAATTTGAATCACTTAAAGGAACCTAGAGATGCATGCTTATTTTAGGACATTTGCATAATTAAAGGATATTTATTTTCAATTTTTATTTCATGACATAAAGCTTCTTTAACTCAATGTATTAACCTTGGAGAGAATGATGCTTATGATTTTTAATTCTCCTCAATGCATTTTTATTCAATAATTCTCATTTAGACTTTTTAAATATGTCTACCTCATTATCATATGGAGACACTACTCTCCTTTGCGATCTTGATTAAGGTCTTGAGAATAATTACTACTTAGATCATTAATGATAATAGATTAAAGAGTATTGTCCCTTCTTTAATTGATGCTCCTTGTTCACATCAATAATTCATAGATGACACTTTTATAATCGAATAAATTCTAATTAGAGAGGCTATAAAATACATCTACTTTTTGATGTACAAGGACTTCTCTATTAAGTAATAATATAGAAGTACACACTCACAAAAAGTTTAGGGGATACAAGATCACCTCACAAGAGTCACACAACCCTCAACTAGAAGGAAAAATCAAATATTTATCAAAAAATATATAACCACCTCAAACAACCAGAGTAGTACCACCAAGAGAGGTGGGTTATTGTGATCATCATTCCCCCATCCAATATCTAGGTCTTCGGATGGGTCAATAATACACCACCCATCATCAGTTAAATCATCTTTCTTCTTCTTAGTCCTAGGATGTGGAATGCTCATGGCCGAGAGAGGGAACCATTTGAAAGAGTTGATAGAGAGTCATGAAGAGTCACCACTAGGAGTAGGACAAAGGGGTAATAGAAGGAGCAAGAACAACTGGAGTAGTAGGGGACTAGCTGGAGTCAAGACGCAATAGAGAAGTCAAGCAACATGTTAGACATCATCTCCACTACCAGAGAAATGGTGGAGTGCTTGGGAGCTTTGTGGCTATGAGCAGTAGAAAGAGGAGTTGTGACCATGAAAGCATCCATGGGAGAAAGTGTGGTTGGTATAAGTGGAGTTTGGTAAAACTCCAAAAATTGTACATAAGGCATTACCCTACTTTTGCATAAGCTCATGTAGATGGGCCACTTTGAATGCCACCTAGCTAGGTTGGATATGAATCTCTATTATCACATTATTGCATATGCAAGCTTTAGTGTACCTTGAAACATTTATATCCAAAAAGTTGTAAGTGAAAAAAACATCATTTGTATCCTTCCAAGGAGTGAATAAAATCTCCATCCTAAAAGCATGTCATATCTAGAAGTACTTGTACCATCTTAAAATGGACACACTTTCCTTTTAAGATATTTTAGTACCCTTTCCATAATTTCTTTCTCGAAACACGTATGGACATGTGCTAGATGTTCTCTTTTCCCTATCTTCTTCCATTTTCTATGGTGATTGGTTGTTCTTTTTGTGGCTACCTTGACCTAATCTTAGGGACTAGTTTGACTCAGGTCAACCTATTCTAGACTAGGTTGACCTAGTCAAGCACTAGGTTGAATAAGCTAACCTAGTCCCAAGCGATTTTAGGGCTCATGGCCCAAAAAGCCTCAAGTGATTAATTAATTTTATTGCGCTCTCTAGTCAGCTTGTATTATTTTCCCACCCAAAAACTCATATATAAGGAGGCTTGGAGGATTCATTTTCATATATCATGATCTCATTCATAATTCATATCTTAAGGAGTCATATTTATGCCTTTTGTATTCAAGGAGTTCAAGCATTTCAAGGCAATCTGATGCAGGAGCATCTAGAGGTATAAGGGCAATCTTGTGTCACCCAAAAAAATGTACTTAGACTTAGTTTCTGTTTCATGTCTTTACATTTTTGGATACCCATTTGGCTCAAATAAAGGTTCCAACTCTCATAGTTCAACTATCAGTGCATTTGAAAATCCCAAAAAAATAGGAGCATGTATTTGGGCCATCATTTCGGTAAACTAGAAGGTGTGAATTGGCCAGATGAATGTAATCATGATTTAGAGCATTCCAGAAAAAGAATCAGGTCAATAGGCCTCACGGTTTGAAAGTTATTGCAGTTTTTTGAGTTTTGGAGACCTCTTAAGAATGCTTCAAAGTCAGGTTTGGGGCATTAAATGACCTCAAAAAGGGTCGAAAAATGGGGGACAAGCAAAGCTTGTCCATAGGGCTATAGAGCGCTTCGAGAGCTTTTTAAAAATGTAAACGGTTCGTCAATCGGAGCTACGGTTCAAAAGTTATGCCTCCCGAAAGTTCGGCTACCGTTTCTGGATTCTTCTAGATTTGCACCGACTTCTAACGCAGCTTCTAGAACCTTCTATTTTGTCGATGGATGCCTACTAGCACTTTCTACAATGTACTCCTAGTCCTTAACCCTCCAGGGTCTATTTAAGGAGATTTCTGGCATTGTAAAAAGTAGTTCGGAGTGGAGTTTGAGAGGAGGTGCTAAAAGGAGAAATATTCTCCAGATTTATGCTATTGTAAGCCCTTAGGGCATGTTCTGAAGTTTATTTTCTATGTACTATTTGTACTAGCTTATTTTCTCAGTTAATATAATTTCCCTTTTCTGTTGTGTCCATTCTATTCTTGGGTTGTGTCCCCATCACAATCAAACATTTCAAGGCAATCAAGCATTTTCAAACATTCAAACAAGGAGATTTCTATCTAGCATTGAAGGATCCTTTGTGGGAATTTTCTCTTCAAGATCAAGCTTAATTATTGGCCATCAAGGGAGGAAATTTACATTGAATCATTCATCATTTTCTACATTGATGTACACTTAAATCCATGACACCATGATGGGATTATGGTAGATCCATTGTAAATTGTGGAGATATTCTACATTCCTAATTGAAGATTTACAACACATTACAAATAAAATCTTATTGACAAGGGTTTTAAGCAAGGTGAATCCTAACATTTGTTTTTAAGCCATTTATATTTACATTTATTATTTACGGTCAATTCCTTAACCTTGGGCTTGACTAAGGTAAACCATCATCCAACCCAACAACAAAAGCCCTTTATTTTCTTGTTAGCTTAAATTTTGAGTCACCATTTATATACATCTTCTCTTTTATTTCTCTCTTTGAACTAGGAGTTTTCAATCCCTTATCATCCTATCTCTTTTTTAGCTCACCCGACCTAGTATTCACATCATGAGTTATATGGATCCCTTCTGAGGCCTTTGTGTCATTCTATGTGTATGTGACTAAATTGATTGTAAAATACCTATAATCAAGTCTTTTGAACTAGTCTGATCCACTTTGTACTAAACTTTAAAAGAGTTCAGACTAGTTCCATTGAAGATTTTTGGACTAACGCTTGTTTTGGAGGTGGGACATATCAAATGAGTTGTGGGTTGTATCTGAACCAATTCAAACCACTTTTTACTAAGGTTACAAGAGGTTCAAACAAATTTTGATGTTGAAAAATGACACCAAGAAGTAAGATAAATGATTGATGGGATAACTACCTTTAAAACATGAAAAGTGACATCCTAATAATGATGCAAAGGTCATCTCATAGTCAATATCATTGAGTATGGATGATAAGTTGACAATGCAAGTGAAAAGCCAAATCCTCAAATGAAAGATAAATCTAAGTTTGTCAGGTGGATATTAATGATGATTAGGACAATTTTCTCAAGTAGTCATATAATGAAAGGACATCATAGTTTACTGAAGCATGTTTTCTACATGAGGATTATCTTGCCAGTAAGGCCCAAATATTTAGTGGTACTTTCTAGGTATGCAAATCATTTTAAAACCTAGTTAGAGCTTATTCTTATTCTAGTCTATAAAATTGAAGGTAAAGTGGTGGATAGAGAAAAAGAAGTGAGACTAGTTTTTAGTTGTTTGTAAGTAGCATTTCCTTAACCAAAAAGAAAAAGGTGGTGACCTCACTTGAATCAGCCACCAAGGTGCCACCATTCCATCCCATGGCTCCTAGAATGAGATCCAAAACTAAGTTCATGGTATAGGTTTAGATAGCGATTCAAGAACCAACTTCATGGATTTGGAACTAGATAAAGAAGACAACCTTGTAGTACTTGAAAACCAAGGGATGGATATAGAAGTGTTTGATAGTATAAATATGGTTCAACAAGGTTTCATGATGGTTACTAAATAGATGAAGGGACAATAACCACAAATGTTATTCCCCCTTGGCTATCTAGCTTAGTAAACAAAAAGTGTAGCTTGAGACCTATCTCTCTACTAGTCAAAGGAATAGTTACTAAGTATGCACCTCACACTCATAAAACCAAGAATGCAAACAATAATACCTGCTTGATTGAATGCCCTACTACATGGAAGGTGACTATGGAAATAAGCATATATGAGAAGAAATTAGGAGTCCATCAGGTGGAGACTAAAGATTTTGAGGTTACAAAAGTGGAATTGGGAGTTCTAAGCCTAGATACAAGTGACCATCTTTTTAAGTTCTTAGCGAATCACATGCTGAACCAGTCTGAGAAGGATAGTCAAGTGAAGAGGGAATTGAAATGGTTAGTCATCACTATGGCTAAGTACATCGATTCCCTAACAAATATTAGGGAACTTCCCTTGATCCAAGCTCCCCTATCATTTGATCCTAACTCCTTTGACAAATAGAAACTATTAAATCAAGTGCAAAGGGGAAGACTCTTCTTGGAAGTGATGAACACCTAGATAGGAGCTTTCATAGAAGTAGGAAATGAGTTCATTTCAGAGTTCACTACTACCTATGTAAAAGGAGAGGTAATAATCAGAGAAATCCAGACCCTCATATCAACATGAGAAGTTGATGAAGCTAAATGTCGAGTGATATTGTGTCAAGTGCAACAAGTTGAAAAATATGGAGTGTTTAAGTTCCTTGCTGAAAATCCTATGAAAACCATAGACCCTTGCATGCTCTATATAATGAAAAGAAATATGAATTGGAAGAATTACTTGTTTAAAGCTTCCATAGAAGAGGTCTGAGAAATTGAGAATGAAATAAAGGAAATGCATAAAGAAGTCCTTAAAGACATGGAAGTAATTAACCCCATTGGCATATTGTAGTTGAAGGAGAGCAACACATAATTGGAGGGTTTGGCGAAAAGTTTCCAAGATGCCATGATTGAGATTAAAGAAAATGGTAATCCTATGCCCCAAGGTTTCACTATGGTGGCTAATGTGGAGTCCATGTTGTACTTGAACCAAGATCACTTCCCAGAGAAAGTAGGAGGATCAAAGAACTCAAATGACAATAAGATGTCTATAGAGAAAAAATGCTAAGTTTAAGAAACACACATTCTCACATGGTATAGCCCAAGAGTTTGTGAGTGTTTTTAGGAGCTAGAACCTAGTTAAGGAGGCCACATTAGGAGTCATCTTTTTCGTCAGTTTTCTTTCTGAAGGCTTTTTCCTTAAAGACTATTTTTAGTTAGCTATTACTATAACTATTTTATAACTAAGAGAGCTAGGTTTTGATGGATGCCTCTCATAATTGATATTATATATGCTAGAGCATAAGATTGGTTAAGGGTAAGATTTTGGATAGCAAAAATAGCTTAAATATTAGTTTCGACTATGATACCATTTTTGGTTTTAGAAGGAAAGTTTGGTCATTGGAATGTTAGTTTGAGCCTTTGGTCTCGTGTGTGTGTGTGTGTGTGTGTGTGTGTGTGTGTGTGTGTGTGTGTGTGTATTTGTTTGTGTGTATACATAGATATGTGTTTTTATATATCCACACACACACACACACATATGTACATACCTATACATACATACATATACATACATACATACATACATATATACATATATATATATATATGTATGTATGTATGTATGTATGTATGTATGTATGTATGTATGTATGTATATATATATATATATATATATATATATATATATATATATGTATATGTATGTATATACATATACATATACATGTATATACATATGCACACACATATATGGTACAATTTAAAACAATGTGTTTCAACTTTGATGTAATAACTACTTTGTGGATTGTAATATCAACTTCTTTGTGTTTTGGTTGTTGTTTATCTTAGGTTATTGTCCTTTCTAGATTTCTTTTTAAAATCTTTGAATTCCCTCTACTTCTCAAGCTTGGGTGATTTGAGAAAAATTTGTGTTTCTTAATTTACTTGAACTCTTTTGTAGCTTCTGAAAATTTCCCTGCATGCCTAAGAGTACATGAGAATTCTTAAGTAATTTTTAGAAAGGTACACATGTATGCACTTTTAAAATAAGAATTTATTGAAAATCTATTAAGAGGAGTTGTGCCTCTCAAAATTCAAAGGGAAACAATCAACATACATCTATCCAATTGTTGTGAACTTTTATTGTTTCCAAAATAAGGGTATAAAGTCAATTATTTTATATCATAAAAAGAGAGGCAAATATATTCATCAACACATTTATGTTGAGTCTACTAGGGACAATCTTAGGAAAATGACTAAACCATAGAAAATTGATAATGAATCATAATGGTTCTTCCACATAATGATGTTTTTCCTATCTTGTAACCAGATTTAGGCTTTGTGAATACACAAGAAGATATAATTTCTAACCCAAATTATGTTGATTGGAAGTACTAACAAAATAACCAATAGTTTCAACATGTCCTCAAAATCCTAGAAAGAGAAGAAGAATGAGATGAGAACTTAAGAGGTTTACCTATAGTTCAAGAAGCAGTGATTGTGGATAAAATTGTGCAAGCTCTAGGAAGACCTATAATCTACTTAGCATATTTTAATCTAGCTAAGAAAAGATATACAATAGGAGAGAGAGATAAAGGATTAATTGATGAAAAATTTGAATCTCTAAAAAACTTGGACTTCCTCCCCAATTTTGACACACTAAAGAAAAGAAGGACTAAGTCTTGCAGCAAACCTATGTCTCCCCCAAAGGCTTCCCCTATCTCACCTATTCTACAAGCCTTGATCCCATTGAGAATTTTAATTCCCTCTCACATCAATATCTAGGCTTTAAAGTTCAGGTTTTCAAATATGGTTGCAAATCAGCCTTGGGGGTAGAACATAGGCCCTCTAAACTTGGGAGTGAACTTTGTGGCATTGCCAAAAGGGATAACTAAGATTTTACCTAAGTTTAGTGGTGATGAAAATGTATCCGTGGATGATCATTTGAGTTCCTTCCACATAGCATGTGGTTTTATTAGTGTACCCACCCAAGAAATAGTAGTAGGACTCTTTATCTGAACACTCACTGATGCAACAACTGATTGGTTTTGTCATTTACCCCAAGCTTCCATAAGCAATTGGAATGATATGAAAATAGCTTTTGAAACTAGGCTCAAAACTCCTCACAATGAGTGTTCCCTCCTACTACAATTAAGTTGATTGAAAAAGGAAATTCATGAGTTAATGAGGGAGTATGTGTTCAAGTTCAAAAGATTGTTACAAAGAATCCCCATAACCTCCAAATCTAGTGATGAGAACGAAAAGTTCTACTTTTTTGAATGTTGTTTTTCCTAATATAAGCTTCCACTTGTTAAAAGACACAATAGTCGATATGGATGCTATGTAGAGACAGGCTATTCAGTTAGAAGATTCTTTTATTACAACAAGTAAATGGAAAAAATAATTGTAGACATCTTAGGCTTCTTCTACATATATTGCTAGAGTAATAAGATATTGTCTTATTAATTACATCATTTTGATTCAATAATCAAGTCATTTATTATCTCTAATTTACTTAAGGTAGACTTTAGGCATATAATCATTAATTATTTTATTAATTATTATCATGCAACCTACATTAGATCATTATTAGGGTTTTGATCTCCTTTTATATGGACGGTCTCTCTTTGTACATTCATTCACTTTTGACAATAGAAATCTCTCTTTTTGCTCATCAAGAATGTCTCATCTATGGATCTAGGAATTCCACCCTTCATAGCTTTTGCTTCTCTCTTTCTATGATTGGTGTTTTCATGTAGGCAATTCTTGGGAACTATGGGGTTGATCTTTTATCAGCTTCAACATGGTACCAGAGCTCCAGATCGTCATGCCCTTGTTCTATTTATGAGATGTTTGGCTTGACTTTTAGATTTATTTTTTTTGTTAGAGGGTTTCATTTTTTGGAGTTATTTTGTATTAGATTTGGGGTGTCAGTTTTTTTTGGTACATTTTGAGCCCAAATAGACCTCATCATTGAGCTTAGAGCACCCCAAAACTCTTATTTTCATATAAAATTTGTCCAATTTGGACACAGTTAGAATTTGAGGCTTAAATATATTGCTCCTAGATTGGGCACATTCCCTGAGGTTGTCAATCAAATTTTTTTCTTGAAAATCAAGATTTTTGGACACATAAATTTAAACTTTTTATGACAATTAGGATTTTTTTGGCATGTAAATTGAGATTTTTTTTGATAATTAGGATTTTTTGGCACGTAAATTGAGATTTTTGGCACAAAAATCAATTTTTTTGTTCAAAAAATAAATAAAAATATTTCATGCAAATTGAAGTGCTTTGGTATGGAAATTATAGTGGTTTTGCATGAATCTTGATGTAATTTTTGGTACTGGTGGGCATGCTTCCTTAGGCATTATGGTACAAATCTCTAGGCAATGATTCCTTTTCCCTTCTAACTCTTTTTTGACCTACCTACAATTTTTTGACCATAACTTGCTCATCTAGACTCCATTTTTTGTAAACAAGATATTGTCAAAAAGCTAATTTCAAGCCCATCATGATGGTGTAGTTTATTTTGACTTTTGATGCTGCTTGGTTACTAGTTTTTGCAGTCAAATTCATAGGTTCTATTTTTCACTCTAGGAGACATATCTTGAGACATTCTATTTTCTAGATTCTACTCCAGGAACATACCATTCAAGTATTTGTTTTCTTGCATTATGTTGCATATCTTGGTTGTGTTAGTTTTAGAGATTGATTTTGTTTCTTTAGGTGATTTTTGATGGGTTGTACTATCTCTTATATCAATCTTGTTGGTGTTTGAAACTATTGAGCAACAAAATACTCAATATCAAAATGATAATACTCAAATAACCTAAGGATTAGCTGATTCTCATAGTTAATTATACAAGTAAATCATCTGGACACAACTTTAACAAAACCAAGGATGGTTTCCTACTCTTTAGGCCCTATTAAACCAAGGTGGGTATACCTAAGGATGATTCTATTGCAAACTGTGGTATGAAATTATTTTAGTTTCATTCTGATTCTCATCTTTTACCCTTAGGTACATACATAGTTTGTCAATTTTCTTTAAAGCTCTCAAATATATATGCATCCCATATAAGCAAATATGGTTATAATTCTCCTTGAGTTCACAAGTGTTCTTAGAAACAGTGGCTACCTAAGACCCAAAAAATTGAATGTAAATGAGTGGTGACCAGCATTTTAACTTTGAACCAAATACAAAAAGAATGATTTTGAATTTATAATTGATTTGTCATGTGGAGGCAGAATTTACTCTCAATCATCTCTGATTTATATGACTAGTACCTTACCCGTTGGGGAAAAAGAATAAATTATTGGCAGGTGACCTTGTCCAATTAACTTGTAACTGAATCTATCAACTATAATCACCTATTTCCATTCTTACATGATATCCTCTTCATAAACTCATGAATTCTATTGATTTATTGAAGAATTTACATAATCTAGTGAATTAATAGCAACAATGCAACAATTATACATCCCATCCAGAATGCATTCAATCAAATGAACATTATTAAAATGATCTCAAAATTAATAAACTCATGAAATGGAGACAAAAAATAATGAAACAGATCTGATGTAAATACCCCTTTGTATTATCCCTTTTGCTGACTAATACAATGACCAATAAAAACTCAAGAAAGAACCTAGAAGATCATACTAATTCTGTATTTCTATTTTTCATCAGAAAAGTACATGACTGAAAATAAACTCAAAACAACTACAACATGATTGGACCGACTGTATTTTTTTGAAGGACTAAAAAATGTCGAGTCTTGAACCCTCACAATGCCTTGAAAACTCATTTATATAACATGAGTTGCAACAAGCAAAGGGAAAATGTGATTGACAACTGTCCTTCCAAACAAGAAACATAACACAACTAACAAGAGACAAAAAACATGTCTAACAAAATGCCAAGTGTGTCAAAATATTCTTTGGGTAGGCCTATTTCTGTTACTACCACAAATCATCAACTTTTGATTTGTCACCTACTATTCCGGATCTTCAGAATGTGTGGCTAACAAACTAGCCAACAAAGGGTTATTTTGTGGTGCCTCCAAATCAATTTTTTCACTTGGATTTTCACTATTTTCATTTTGAACAGGCAATATTACTTTTTCATCTTATAGCTCCTCTATTATGTCCACATCTCGAGCTTCTTTTCCTACAATGGGAACTAACTGGTGACTTTCACCTTCTTCTTTTTTCATATCTAGTTCAGATGTGTCAATGATCTACACCTCACCTTCTGTTGCAGTGGCAGAGAAGAGAAACACTATAAGAGGCAACATTGTTGAAAATGTAATAGGAAATTTAATGTTATGTTTTAAATGCTTTTAGTTTTTAAAGTTTGTAATAACATCCTACATGTGGTGGCATACCTAGAGTAGCAGTTCGATAAGCTCTCCAGATATAGCCACCTAGGACCAGGTGTGTGGATCTTAAATTAGAATCATTTTTTTTTAGTTCGTAGGTGGAGTGTTTAATGATTTTTAGAATCCAATAATAGGTAGTAGGCAGTTTTTGGAATATTCCTGACTTAGAAAATGACTGTCTAATATTCGTAGAAAAAATGTTTCAGATTCTTATCCTTTTTTTGGATAGAAGACGTTCTTCTTTTCTAAAATAAGAAGAAAATGTTTCACATCCTTTAATTAGGAAAAGAAAGTCAGTTTTAAAATGAGAGCCAGTTGGCTATGTAAGACATGAATCGAATTTGGAGAGATATGGAATGTTTTTCATTTTTTCTTTGTGCAAGTTTTCGATGGTCTGAGTTTTGAACGAATTTTTTTTATCTTCTCACTGGAAACAAGTTGATAATTTGCAGAAGATTAAAAAGTTTTAGTTTTGGGTCGAATTTGGTATGTTTGCAGAAAATTAGTCTCAGTGCGTGGGTAATATCTCCCAAATGCACCGTTGGATTTTCATGAGCTTTGGATATGTTATTATAGGCCTAATTATGCCCATCTTCACCAGAGCGATTGAAGAGTTTTGATCTGGTTCAAAAGTTATACATGATCCTGAAGGTTGTAGACACCCCTTGAAGCAACTCAGTTGAGTGAGTTTTTTCCTCCTGAGTTTTTCAAGGTGTGGCTCTACATCATTTTTGGTATCAGAGCCCAGCAAAAAGTTTGGGAAAAAGTAATTGTGTATATGTTTGTGTGATTGTGAAAGATTGAGAGAAATAGTCTGAGAAGAAGTCTAGGAGACTAGATAAGAAGAAAATAACCTAGCTGAGGAATGATGGGACAAGAAGAAGCAAGTTTATTGTATCTTTTTAGAAGGTATCAACAGAGAAAGGATTCTAAACAGAAGGAGATAGAGGAAAAGAAGAAAAGAGAGAAAGAAGAAAGGAGAAACCAAAGAGAAGAGCTAAGCAAGATAGAAGAGGAGATAAACAATTTGAGAAGGAGACTTGAGGAGAATGACGCTAAGTTGAAAGAAGTGCAGCAACAAGAAGTGTAGCAAGTATCTCTTGACAAAAGCAGTAACAAGACAAGCCCTATTGGATTTGAATGCAAACAATCTATGGTTGGAATAGTAACATGTCCTTTGAAAATAGAGAAGAGTACAATATTGGAAGGTACTCCTATGGAAAAGATTTTGGAGGAAACTAATGAAGCCTTAAATATGCATAATGAAGAAAAATGTCAAGAGGAATGGCATGAAGATAAAGCTAAGGAATGTGTAACAGCAAGTTCAGAAGAAGAATCTAATTTATGGGAAATATTTGCAGCCATTGTGGGAGAATGGAAAAGGCACGGCGGTAGTACGAAAACTCAGCTTGAAGAAGAAAGGAAAGAGTGCAATACTGTTATTGTTCTTGAGCAAAGTTGTAATAAGAAAGAGATATTTGAAAGTGAGATTACTATAGAAGATCAAGATGATGATAAATGTTTAATAAAGGAAGAAGAGATAAATATGATTCTTAAGATTCAAGATGTGAATCTGGTTGATAGTCAAGAAGCAGATAAGTTTATGGTTACTATATATGAAGATAGATATGATGCACATTACATGGTGTATAAGGAAGCTCATATTCAAAAAGAGAACTCAAATAATCTTAATGCTGATGATATGTTTTCTTCTAATAATGTTTATGCAGGGATGCATATTTCATGTATAATGAATCATGCTAGAGAATTTTCTGTGACATTTACAGCATTAAAAAATCAAAGCTACAAGGTGGAGAAGTTGGATATTATTTTTGTTTTTCTTGTAGATATGCTCATCCTAGTTC
Organism: Cupressus sempervirens; assembly: GCA_028749045.1. Taxonomy (NCBI): domain Eukaryota; kingdom Viridiplantae; phylum Streptophyta; class Pinopsida; order Cupressales; family Cupressaceae; genus Cupressus; species Cupressus sempervirens. The sequence goes on along the minus strand of CM053789.1, from coordinate 97,511,617 downwards.
AAAGAAATTGGAAAGTTTGAAAGAAGAATGAGATTCATTTCTACAACACATCATCTCAAGAGGACTTGAGATTCATTCTACAGGGGAGTATGTTGCAGTGGCAGAGAAGAGAAATGCTATAGGAGGCAACATTGTTGAAAATGTAATAGGGAATTTAATATTATGTTTTAAATGCTTTTAGTTTTTAAAGTTTGTAATAACGTCCTACATGTGGTGGCATACCTAGAGTAGCAGTTCGATAAGCTCTCCAGATATAGCCACCTAGGACCAGGTGTGTGGATCTTAAATTAGAATAGTTTTTTTTAGTTCGTAGGTGGAGTGTTTAATGATTTTTAGAATCCAATAATAGGTAGTAGGCAGTTTTTGGAATATTCCTGACTTAGAAAATGACTGCCTAATATTGGTAGAAAAAATGTTTCAGATTCTTATCCTTTTTTTTGGATAGAAGACATTCTTCTTTTCTAAAATAAGAAGAAAACGTTTCACATCCTTTAATTAGGAAAAGAAAGTTAGTTTTAAAATGAGAGCCAGTAAGCTATGTAAGACACAAATTGAATTTGGAGAGATATGGAATGTTTTTCATTTTTTTGTTTGTGCAAGTTTTCGATGATTTGAGTTTTGAACGGATTTTTCTTATCTTCTTATTGGAAACAAGTTGATAATTTGTAGAAGATAAAAAAGTTTTAGTTTTGGGTCAAATTTGGTATGTTTGCAGAAAATTAGTCTCAGTGCGTGGGTAATATCTCCCAAATGCACCGTTGGATTTTCATGAGCTTTGGATATGTTATTATAGGCCTAATTACACCCATCTTCACCAGAGTGATTGAAGAGTTTTGATCTGGTTCAAAAGTTAAACATGATCCTGAAGGTTGTAGATGCCCCTTGAAGCAACTCAGTTGAGTGAGTTTTTTCCTCCAGAGTTTTCCAAGGTGTGGCTCTGCATCATTTTTGGTATCAGAGCCTAGCAAAAGGTTTGGGAAAAAGTAATTGTGTATATGTTTGTGTGATTGTGAAAGATTGAGAGAAATAGTCTGAGAAGAAGTCCAAGAGACTAGATAAGAAGAAAATAACCTAGCTGAGGAATGATGGGACAAGAAGAAGCAGGTTTATTGTATCTTTTTAGAAGGTATCGACAGAGAAAGGATTCTAAATAGAAGGAGATAGAGGAAAAGAAGAAAAGAGAGAAAGAAGAAAGGAGAAAACAAAGAGAAGAGCTAAGCAAGATAGAAGAGGAGATAAACAATTTGAGAAGGAGACTTGAGGAGAATGACGCTAAGTTGAAAGACAATAAAGCTAAGTTGAAAGAAGTGCAGCAAGTATCTCTTGACAAGAGCAGTAACAAGACAAGCCCTATTGGATTTGATTGCAAACAATCTGTGGTTGGAACAGTAACATGTCCTTTGAAAATAGAGGGGCATATGCACCGAGTTGTGGTGCCAAAAAGGTGACAACAAATTTTTTGTTTCTTTTTTTAAATAGCGCGTACGTGCTATAGTGCGCACACACTATAGCGCGTGCGCGCTATAGTGCATACGCCCTTTAAAAAAAAAAAAAGTATGTATGATGGGCTGCAAATCCTCAACCCATCATTTTCATTACCATTTTCTTCTACTCCTACAGTGAGCAGCGCATACGCGAGTTGAAGACTCAACATTTGCACCACCATTTGCCAAAATGCCTCCTCGTCGACGAAATCCAAGACCACAAGCGCACCCACGACAACGCTGTAAGTGATATAAACTTAAATTTGCATTGTTTGATATATTTTTCATATTGTTTTGTAAGTTTTTTATATTCTTTTGTAGGGTTTTTACAAATTTCATTTAGATTTTTTTATTTATTTGAATTTCAATTGATTTTTTATCAGGAAATGTTCATAATCAACCAGAAAATCCACAAGAATATCAAAACCCTCAAGAACCCCAAAACCAAAACCCTCCTCAAGAAGAAGAAAAAATTCCACAACTCGAACCAATTGCAAGACCTCCACCAGGCACACAAGAAAATCTAAAAAATGAAATAGAAAGAGGCAAAACTGAATTAGAAGGAATCATTGCTTGGTTGAAAGAATCTGGACAAACCAATCCAATGAGGGCTCAATTGGCATCATTCCTTGAATCCATTAACACTCAGATACCCTCAGTTAGTGGTCAGTTAGATATTTGGCGGGCTAAGAGGGATGAACAAAAAAGATTTTATGCAAATAAATTGTCATATGAAGATGTTAAAAAAAAGGAAATACCAAAAGGTAGTATATGTGCATTATTTAGAAAACCCGGTGAGCAAAATACTGTTAAAGAGGGTACTAAATGATTCCCCATCCATTGGTGCATACATGATGCTATTAGAAATAATTTTTGGGATAGATGGTGGATGGTTTTTGATGCCCCTCCTTGCAAAAATCACAAGGTCCCCATGTATTTTTTGAAGAAATTATATTGTGAGTTTGTCCTTGGGGAGATCCCCAATTATTTTGATATGTTAGACTCCTAGGGTAGAGGTGGGGGGTCATCATTTGAGAGGTCCGGAGCACGTCGTGACCCTAATGTAGTTAGGGCAACCGTGGTCCATCCACAGCGTGAGCATGTGATTATTCCTTCAGTTGTGAAGGAACATGTAGAGGCCAACACTCTAGGGACCATTAATGCTTTGACACAGACCCTCATCCATTCCACAAGCCCATTAGTTGAGGGGGAGCCTTCTATACATCGTGGTAACATGTGCAGTTCATGCGGATCCCTATGCACATTTGGCACTCATGTCGGAGATGGTGTAGATGATGGTCTTGTCACCAATCAGTTCCTGAATGAGACATTTGACATTGACACATAGGTAAATTACTAATTTGATCACATTTCATACGTATAGTGAATGATTAATTAATTAAGATTTATTGACATTGTTCAAAATTTAGGGTCAAAGTGTTACTAGGCCTAGCAGTGATCCTCCAGGCCCATTTTTTGTCCCTTCAACGAGTCCTGAGGTATGTATCAATTTAATCATTTTAATTAATACATATATTTATTACGTAATCATATTAAGGATTGACCAAAAAAAATATGCATGTGCATTAGTTCTCCATAGGACCCTCAACCTTTACCACAGACGCAGAGTAGAGACATCATATGAGCTTCACACAGGTACAATTGTTTCATGTTAATTTAATTCATTTGATTATATTTATTCCATTTTTCATGTTAGATATAACGTGTATTTATGACGTGTAGCTCATGATGTCAGACACACCTCCTCATCTGCGACAGTCTGTTGATAGTGGAGTGGCCGTAGCTGTGGCTAGCTCACAGCCACTGACGGAGGTATGAAAGAATTTTCTTCATTTTAGTTGTTGTTTATAATAGTTAATCTCAAAATTTCTAATGTTATTTATAAGTGATTATATTTATTTAATTGTTGTAGGGTCTTGTCATGCCTAATCGTCCACGAGCATATGAGGTGGACTTACAGAGTGACTATTTGTTGGCGGTAAGAAAATAATTGATTTTGTGAGTACATATATTTGATTTCAACGTATAATAAATATTGATTCATATCTACTTTCTTTGTATTAGTTGGACCTGGAGAAGAGCCTCAACAAGAGGTCAAGTGAGCGTGTTAGGAAGGCCCCGTCATCTCCACTGTCTCCCTCCACACGACGGCAGAGGACGTTGAGAGACTTGTTTCCTTCCCCTTGTGGGAAGGAAAAGATGTAGTTGAGATATTTGATACATATATATAGAGACTTGTTTCCTTCCCCATGTATATATATAGGCATTTGAGAGACATATTCGATACACATTTGATGTACATATGACATTCTATATTTGATGTATGACATTATTGGTTAATATATGATATGTTTGTTCATATATGACATTATTGGTTATCATAATATATTATGTGTTTGTTAATGTATATGACATTATTGGTTATCATTTTATATTATATGTTTGTTCATGTATGACGTTAAATTAGATATGTTCGTGTATGACATTAAATTAGATATGTGCATGTATGAAATTAAATTCAATTGCTAGAGAGTTGCCATTATGTCTACCAACTAGTAGATGTTCTTTTTTTCTTTATTAGTATTTCTCAAAAACTGCAAAGAAGTTGTTTCTGGTAGTATCTACTATAGTCCTACTCAAATATGTTTTCAAAAATACTTAGTATGGAAAAGAAATGTCTATGGAAAGCTTGTCAAATAGGATATTAAAGAACTAAATGTGGATAGTCATTAGTACCCATCAATAAGAACACGGACATCTTTCTCAAGCAAGCCATATGAATTTAGCAAGTAATTTATAAATTTCCTTTGCAAATAACTAGAAGATGCTATGAATCTTAATACAGAGTTAGTCACGAACTCATTATTCCATCCAAGAAGCATATATCACCCTAAGCCAATTAACTGATGGTATAAAAATTAATTCAATTTCAACAAAATTTTGAGTATAACAAGCATCTTAGGGATTCTTACAAGAATTAACACGATGTTCACAAGAGCATTACAAGTTCTTGTAATGTTATTTCACATATTGTAATCATATTCAATTTTGAATGGCCATTTGTGTTACAAGCATAAATGTCCTTTAAGGTCTTTTAATTCTAGACATGAATTTTATTATGAAGCTTTTTTATGACAACCCACTCAATGCATATATTGTTGTTCCACATTATGCTAATTTGACTTTCATTGGTTAATTTGGGTCTAGACATGACGTTATTCACTACCTTTTTTATATATTATTTTTTTGTAGTGAGGTTCTGGCCTGAATGAATGTATTAATCATCGAAGTTGTGAACCTTGGTCGATATCCTTACAAATATATTTTCAAATTGGACCTCAAATAGTTTTCTCAATCACCCCTTGTACACAGATACTGAAATTGTAGTTAATTACAAAATTAATACTGAATTAACACAAGTTTAATTGAGAAGTATTATGTACCTCAATAGGCTAGATTATTATTGACCGCGAAGCTTTATCTTAGATCAGTTGGTTTCCTAAATCTTTAGCGCAATGACAGTCTTATGGAATGTGGAATTAGGTCTGTTAGCTAAGGAACGTTCTTTAAAAGGTAGAGGAAACTCAAGACTCACATGTTTCCAATCAATTTAAATGTTTAAATCGCTTCTCTAATTTTTTCTATTTATGATCTTCTTCAAACTTAACTTTCTAAATGCATTGATGGGGAAATAAAGATCTTCTAGGAACTAAAGGCTAATCATGTTTAATACTTACAATTCTCTATTTTTATCTAATAATTTAAAAAAGATTGTACAAGTGTTTTCAAAGAGCAACACTTGTAACTAACATCATAAGAAGGAATATCCAAGGAGTCTTACCACTGATCCCCCACCACCAAATTCAAGAGAAAACAAAATTCCACTACTAAAGAGATAGTAACAATAATCATCCCTAGTCTCTCCCTTATCACAAAATGATTACCATAAAAATTTACATTTCCAATTGCGTCATGTGTGTTGAAGTGATAGTAACATTTTCACTCTCTCACTTAATGTCTCCCATTTCTGAAACTCCTGGGGAAGGGCAAGGCCATCTTCTCAGTACTTCAAAATACAACAAGTTCCATTTTTTCACATATTGATAATCGTTGACTTAAAGTATAGTTGAAGTATTGACAGCCCATAGATATGCCCCGTCAAAGATCGCAACCCTGTGGCATTTAGTGACCCTTAGGGACATTCTGGTTCAGCGTGCCTGAGAATGTTCAAGCACTGAAGGGGATAGGAAGAGGTTGGGGATAGGGTTTACTTGGCCACCCAGAGCTAATGGAGCAGACAGTTTCATCCCATGACGAAAGATGAGAGAGATTTGGCAGTTGGCAACTTTGTACTGGCCAACACTACAAGTTTCAGCATCACCCGAGATGGCATTGTAGAATGAAAATGGAATGTGATCTCCAAAAAGTGAGAGAGGTTATTGTAGGTCTCTGCAACACAATCCTATAGGAATTGGAATCTCATCCATATCTTGCACGAGCTCCGAGATATGCCCCATCAAATATCACAGCACTGTGGCATTTAGTGACCCTTAGGGACATTCTGGTTTGGCATGCCTGAGAACATTCAAGCATTGAAGGGGAAAAAGACAAGGTTGGAGATAGGGTTTACTCGGCCACCCAAGGCTAATAGAGCAGATAGTTTGATCCCACGACGAAAGATGAGAGAGATTTGGCAGTTGGCAACTTTGTACTGGCCAACACTACAAGTTTCAGCATCACCCGAGATGGTGTTGTAAAATGAAAACAGAATGTGATCTCCAAAAAGCAAGAGAGGTTATTGTACGTCTTCGCAACATGGTCCTGTAGGAACTAGAATCGCATCCATACCTTGCATGAGCTTCGAGATATGCCCTGTCAAAGATCGCAGCCCTATGGCATTTAGTGACCCTTGGGGACATTTCGGATTAGCATGCCTGAGAACGTTCGAGCACTAAAGGGGATAGGCTGAGGTTGGGGATAGGGTTTACCTAGCCACTTAGAGCTAACAGAGTAGACAATTTCATCCCACGACGAAAGGTGAGAGAGATTTGGCAGTTGGCAACTTTGTACTAGCCCACACTGCAAGTTTCAGCATCACCCGAGATGGCATTGTAAAACAAAAATGAAGTGTGATATCCAAAAAGTGAGAGAGGTTATTGTAGGTCTCCGCAACATGGTCTTGTCAGAACTGGAATTACATCCATACCTCACACGAGCTCTGAGATATGCCCCGTCAAAGATCGCAGCCCTGTGGCATTTAGTGACCCTTAGGGACATTCTGGTTCAGCGTGCCTGAGAACGTTTGAGCATTGAAGGGGATATGAAGAGGTTGGGGATAAGGTTTACTCGGCCACCCGGAGCTAATGGAGTAGACAGTTTGATCCCACGATGAAAGATGAGAGAGATTTGGCAGTTGGCAACTTTGTATTGGCCAACACTACAAGTTTCAGCATCACCCGAGATGGCATTGTAGAATGAAAATAGAATGTGATCTCCAAAAAGAGAGAGAGAGGTTATTGTAGGTCTCTACAATAGAGTCCTGTAGGAATTGGAATCTCATCCATATCTTGTACGAGCTCTGAGATATGCCCCGTCAAAGATCGCAGCCCTGTGGCATTTAGTGACCCTTAGGGACATTCTGCTTTGGCATGCTTGAGAAAATTCAAGCATTGAAGGGGACAAGACAAGGTTGGGGATAGGTTTTACCCGGCCACCCAGAGCTAATGGAGTAGACAGTTTGATCCCACGACGAAAGATGAGAGAGATTTGGCAGTTGGCAACTTTGTACTGGCCAACACTACAAGTTTCAGCATCACCCGAGATGGTGTTGTAAAATGAAAACAGAATGTGATCTCCAAAAAGCAAGAGAGGTTATTGTACGTCTTCGCAACATGGTCCTGTAGGAACTAGAATCGCATCCATACCTTGCATGAGCTTCGAGATATGCCCTGTCAAAGATCGCAGCCCTATGGCATTTAGTGACCCTTGGGGACATTTCGGATTAGCATGCCTGAGAACGTTCGAGCACTAAAGGGGATAGGCTGAGGTTGGGGATAGGGTTTACCCAGCCACTTAGAGCTAACAGAGTAGACAATTTGATCCCACGACGAAAGGTGAGAGAGATTTGGCAGTTGGCAACTTTGTACTAGCCCACACTGCAAGTTTCAGCATCACCCGAGATGGCATTGTAAAACAAAAATGAAGTGTGATATCCAAAAAGTGAGAGAGGTTATTGTAGGTCTCCGCAACATGGTCTTGTCAGAACTGGAATTACATCCATACCTCACACGAGCTCTGAGATATGCCCCGTCAAAGATCGCAGCCCTGTGGCATTTAGTGACCCTTAGGGACATTCTGGTTCAGCGTGCCTGAGAACGTTTGAGCATTGAAGGGGATATGAAGAGGTTGGGGATAAGGTTTACTCGGCCACCCGGAGCTAATGGAGTAGACAGTTTGATCCCACGATGAAAGATGAGAGAGATTTGGCAGTTGGCAACTTTGTACTGGCCAACACTACAAGTTTCAGCATCACCCGAGATGGCATTGTAGAATGAAAATAGAATGTGATCTCCAAAAAGAGAGAGAGAGGTTATTGTAGGTCTCTACAATAGAGTCCTATAGGAATTGGAATCTCATCCATATCTTGTACGAGCTCTGAGATATGCCCCGTCAAAGATCGCAGCCCTGTGGCATTTAGTGACCCTTAGGGACATTCTGCTTTGGCATGCTTGAGAAAATTCAAGCATTGAAGGGGACAAGACAAGGTTGGGGATAGGTTTTACCCGGCCACCCAGAGCTAATGGAGTAGACAGTTTGATCCCACGACGAAAGATGAGAGAGATTTGGCAGTTGGCAACTTTGTACTGGCCAACACTACAAGTTTCAGCATCACCCGAGATGGTGTTGTAAAATGAAAATAGAATGTGATCTCCAAAAAGTGAGAGAGGTTATTATAGGTCTCCGCAACATGGTCCTATAAGAACTGGAATCGCATCCATACCTCGCATGAGCTCCGAGATATGCCCCATCAAAGATCGCAGCCCTATGGCATTTAGTGACCCTTGGGGACATTCCGGATTGGCGTGCCTGAGAATGTTCAGCACTAAAGGGGATAGGACGAGGTTGGGGATAGGGTTTACCCAGCCACTCAAAGCTAACAGAGTAGATAGTTTGATCCCACGATGAAAGGTGAGAGAGATTTGGCAATTGGCAACTTTGTACTAGCCCACACTGCAAGTTTCAACATCACCCGAGATGGCATTGTAAAACAAAAATGAAGTGTGATCTCGAAAACACGAGAGAGGTTATTGTAGGTCTCCACAACATGGTCCTGTAGGAACTGTAATTTCATCCATACCTCATACGAGCTTCGAGATATGCCCCGTCAAAGATCGCAGCCCTATGGCATTTAGTGACACTTGGGGACATTCTGGATTGGCATGCTTGAGAATGTTCGAGCATTAAAGGGGATAGGACGAGGTTGGGGATAGGGTTTACTCGGCCACTCAGAGCTAATGGAGAAGATAGTTTGATCCCACGACGAAAGGTGAGAGAGATTTGGCAGTTGGCAACTTTGTACTGGCCAACATTACAAGTTTCAGCATCACTCGAGATGGTGTTGTAAAATGAAAACAGAATGTGATCTCCAAAAAATGAGAGAGTTTATTGTAGGTCTCTGCAACACGGTCCTGTAGGAATTGGAATCGCATCCATACCTCGCACGAGCTCTGAGATATACCCTATCAAAGATTGCAGCCCTATGGCATTTAGTGACCCTTGGGGACATTCCGGATTGGCGTGCCTGAGAATGTTCAAGCACTAAAGGGGATAGGATGAGGTTGGGGATAGGGTTTACCTGGCCACTTAGAGCTAACAGAGCAGACAGTTCGATCCCACGACGAAAGGTGAGAGAGATTTGGTAGTTGGCAACTTTGTACTGGCAAACACTACAAGTTTCAACATCACTTGAGATGCTGTTGTAAAATGAAAACAGAATGTGATCTCCAAAAAGAGAGAGAGGTTATTGTAGGTCTCTGCAACACAATCTTGTAGGAACTAGAATCGCATCCATACCTCGTACGAGCTCCGAGATATACCCTGTCAAAGATCGCAACCCTATGGCATTTAGTGACCCTTAGGGACATTCTGGTTCAGCATGCCTGAGAATGTTTGAGCACTGAAGGGGATAGGAAGAAGTTGGGGATAAGGTTTACCTAGCCACCCAGAGCTAATGGAGGAGACAGTTTGATCCCACGACGAAAGATGAGAGAGATTTGGCAGTTGGCAACTTTGTACTGGCCAACACTACAAGTTTCAGCATCACCCGAGATGGCGGTGTAAAATGAAAACAGAATGTGATCTCCAAAAAGTGAGAGAGGTTATTGTAGGTCACCGCAACACAGTCCTGTAGGAACTTGAATCCCATCCATACCTCGCATGAGCTCCGAGATATGCCCCGTCAAAAATTGTAGCCCTATGGCATTTAGTGACCCTTGGGGACATTTCAGATTGGCGTGCCTGAGAACGTTAGAGCACTAAAGGGGATAGGATGAGGTTGGGGATAAGGTTTACCCGGCCACCCGGAGCTAACGGAGCAGACAGTTCGATCCCACGACGAAAGGTGAGAGAGATTTGGCAGTTGGCAACTTTGTATTGGCCCACACTGCAAGTTTCAGCATCACGCGAGATGGCATTGTAAGACAAAAATGGAGTGTGATCTCCAAAAAGTGAGAGAGGTTATTGTAGGTCTTTGCAACACGGTCTTGTAGGAACTAGAATCACATCCATACCTTGCACGAGCTCCGAGATATGCCCCGTCAAAGATCTCAGCCCTATGGCATTTAGTGACCCTTGGGGACATTCTGGATTGGCGTGCCTGAGAATGTTTGAGCACTGAAGGGGATAGGATGAGGTTGGGGATAGGGTTTACCTGACCACGTAGAGCTAACAGAGTAGACAGTTCGATCCCACGAGGAAAGGTGAGAGAGATTTGGCAGTTGGCAACTTTGTACTAGCTGACATTGCAAGTTTCAGCATCACCCGAGATGGCATCGTAAAATGAAAACAGAGTGTGATCTCCAAGAAGTGAGAGAGGTTATTGTAGGTCTTTGCAACACGGTCCTGTAGGAACTAGAATTGCATCCATACCTTGCACGAACTTTGAGATATGCCCCGTCAAAGATTGCAGCCCTGTGGCATTTAGTGACCCTTAGGGACATTCTGGTTCAGCGTGCCTGAGAATGTTCGAGCATTGAAGGGGATAGGAAGAGGTTGGGGATAAGGTTTACCCGGCCACCTGGAGCTAATGGAGGAGATAGTTTGATCCCACGACGAAAGATGAGAGAGATTTGGCAGTTGGCAACTTTGTACTGGCTAACACTACAAGTTTTAGCATCACCCGAGATGGCATTGTAAAATGAAAATAGAATGTGATCTCCAAAAAGTGAGAGAGGTTATTGTAGGTCTCTGCAAAACAGTCCTGTAGGAACTAGAATCCCATCCATACCTTGTACGAGCTCCGAGATATGCCCCATCAAAGATTGCAGCCCTATGGCATTTAGTGACCCTTGGAGAAATTTTGGATTAGCGTGCTTGAGAATGTTTGAGCACTGAAGGGGATAGGATGAGGTTGGGGATAGGGTTTACCTGGCCACTTGGAGCTAACAGAGTAGATAGTTTGATCCCACGACGAAAGGTGAGAGAGATTTGGTAGTTGGCAACTTTGTACTGGCCCACACTGCAAGTTTCAGCATCACCTGAGATGGCATTGTAAAACAAAATGGGGTGTGATCTCCAAAAAGTGAGAGAGCTTATTGTAGGTCTTCGCAACACGGTCCTATAGGAACTAGAATCGGATCCATACATCGCACAAGCTCCGAGATATGCCCTGTCAAAGATCGCAGCCCTATGGCATTTAGTGACCCTTGGGGACAATCTGGATTGGCATGCTTGAGAACGTTCGAGCACTGAAGGGGATAGGATGAGGTTGGGGATAGGGTTTACTCGAACATGCAGAGCTAACAAAGTAGACAGTTCGATCCCACGAGGAAAGGTGAGAGAGATTTGGCAGTTGGCAACTTTGTACTAGCCGACATTGCAAGTTTCAGCATCACCCAAGATGGCGTCATAAAATGAAAACGGAGTGTGATCTCCAAAAAGTGAGAGAGGTTATTGTAGGTATCCAAAAAGAGTGTTTAAAAATGCAAAAAAAGTGGGGGGTCCTTTGTATGGTTTGGGAGTTTGACCATTAAAACTAGAAATTGTCCTAGTAGTAAGTGCTGGTAATAGTTTTGAAATTTGATTGTTGAGTGTTTAGAAACCTCAAGTTTGGGATTTTTCTTGTTGGTTTGAGTCTATAATAAGCATTTCCATCTGAAAAGTTGAGTGTTGAAACCATTTAAGAAGTATTTGCATAGTTTTCCCTAAAATTTGAGTGCATAAAAAGGGGTATGTGATTGCTCCCAAGGTGGATTTAGTGTTTTCTCCAAACAAGAGTTGCATTTTATGTTTGAAGTCATCTAATATGACCAAAGTGAAGGTGGTTGAACCATTTTGGGGTTCTAGAGACGTTGCAAAGTAAGAGTTCTAGAAAGCCCTAGGGTAAAGGGGCTAGAAAGGAGGGTTTTGTAAAAACCATTGTAAAGTTGATCATGAGACCAAAAAATTAAAAGAATCCTTGCATTTGAGTCATGTCTTAAGATTTTTTTGGGTCATGGGGTTCCAAAAGTCAAGGGATTGTGAGTTGCTTTGTAAATGGCCTCAAACTAGGCCTAGTTGGCAGACTGAAATAGCCAGTTTTGAGTGATATTTTACAAAACAAGTGTAGTTGGTTTTGGAGTATATTTTAGAGTGAGGAAAAGGGTATTTTAATCACCCAATAGTTTAGGTCTGGAAAGGGCTAGTTGGAACAAGCCTAGAAGAGGCAAAATTTAGAAAGTGTAAGAGATGAGTTGCAAGAAACAACTACTATAGATGATGCAAATATTGATGAGTTGTAAAGCGAGGGGGAGGAAATAACTATTGAATCCTTCCTAAAAATCAATGGCTTATTAGATGAACCAATTAACACTTTGTTGAGGAGTTATGGACAAAATATGAAGGGACTAGGTACAATTGCACCTAAAAATACCCAACCAAAAAACCTGAACCAGCCAGTGGACTATTATAGGAGATAAAACCTTGAGCATACAACAAACATTGATATTAGATTAAGCTTGCTAATGCAAAATTCACAACTAGATTGGTTGTAGGAGGTTGTCACAAACCTTGGGTAACCAAATACTTGTGGGGATGAAAATAATTAAATAATAGAAACATCGTAGAATTAATAATTCAGTATAATCATAATAAATAGACACTAAACAATCCCAAATTCAAACATACGAAGGTCCAAATAGAATAATGACTTTAAATAACCAAATACCAAAGCCAAACAAAGGAAATGAGACATTTACCTTAAATGAATAAATTACATGAAGAAGGGTGGCTGGCTGTTTGGAAATCTACTTATTTTTCTTCTCTCCCTCCTGTCATCCAAGAGAACATGCAATGAAAGAAAAATATCGTCACAATAAGAAAATATGAAAAATATTTTTCTAGCTTTAAAAAAATTGGAGACATCAAAACATAAAATCTAGATTCTAAACAAATCAAAACATAAAATCTATGATTTAAACTAAATCTCATCACTTACGCATCATAACAATACAGTCCACCTTAGTCATGTGGACAGTCTTGGGGAAGAGGTTGCAACAATGTATTTGGATCCAGTTGATCACTCTTTCTCTCTCTCCCTCTCTCTGTATTCAATCTAATGAGCCAACTAGATCTGCTCGACATTTTAATGTCTCAAGTATTGCCTCGTGGTCTGACTCGCAAACTCTCCAAAGATTCTTATTATGTGGTTTTCCACCATATTTTATCAAGTGGACATTTGATGCGACAACAAGATTTGAATAATGAAGAATCTTCCTCTCCGTTTGCCAATCCTCGAATAACCACAAGTTAGGGTTCTTCATAGAATATCATCTAAGCCATGTGTTGGTTACAACCACCACACCGACATGGTACTCTAAACCTTCACCATCTATAACCGAGTGATCCAATTTTTGTTTGGCTTGAACACAATAACACAAATAATAATCCGTCCTTTCTTCATTGTCTTTAGGTGCAATAACAACAAAAACATGGCCTGCAGTGACAAATGTACAAAATGCGGTCATTAATTCAGAAAATACTTGCGTAAAAGTTATAAAGTTACATATTGAAATTACAAAGATATATAAATATATATATTACTAGGTTGCACTAGATCAGACAAGCGGTCAAAGTCAATAGATGATTCCATCTGTACCATTTCCAGTGCTTGTGGGGGACGATAGGTGTCAATTGGGTCCAAAACCCGTATATCCCATTTGTCCACCCATTTAGTCGACTCACAGTCATCCCAATTTTTCTCTACACATGATGGACAATAGCATGCCATTTTTCGTGTGTGGATACTCCATGAACCTGCATCAGAGCTTCTAAAAGAGTGCAACTCACTGGATCCTATTAGTGTGCAACAATCCTGATATGGTGCAATGTTAGTATTATCTATCAACCAAAAAAATCTACGAATCGTAGACTCACCTTCCTTACCTAGACCCATTGTAGCGTTACACCACTGGATGATGGATTTTGCATCTGTCAATATTGCTCCATCTTTGTACTTTAGTTCTTCATGAGCTAAGGCTCTTTTGATGCATGCGCTTGCACCATCGTGCTTTCCCTTTCCATGACCAGCCTCTATGAAATTCCACATGTATTGAATTCTACACAACTTGTGCATCCTGCTCAACCAATAGAACATCCGTGCATTCTTGAATTGAGATGCACAATTGTCTAACCAAATAATGTGCTGACGATATGTGATGCCCCTATTAGCCAAATCTCCATAAAATAGTTGAAAACAACCATGTACGAACTCCGTAGAATGTGATTAATCATAGTTGATGTAAAAATGGTACTCCCTCAAAATCTTCCTGTCATCCTCTGTACTTGTAGGTGAATGCATGAATGTTATGTGAACAAATATGAAAACCTATTGAGAAGTATAATACTTTGCTTGCACCTCATTTTGTGGTTCTAGTGTGTAGTTCTCTATGAAATCTATAATCGAAACAATGGTATCCAGTGGAAACGTATCCTTGCACAACTTGAATTGCAAATCCAGCCATCGAGCTCTATGGGTATGCCTTGCATACTCGTAAATAATGTTTTCACGAAAAATCTTCATGAACTCATACACTGGAATATTTTCAATGACTAAATCACATCTTTTACCATGTTTCCCATCTTTTAGAGCATATATCATTATCTTAAATTTTCCATAATCTACTATTTCATTTCCAATTGCATGTGTACTATCCATATGTTGACAAGTTGATAAAAGTTGCAAAGAACCACAAAATAAGCACGTACCATCCAAGCATGATGTCTTGTAAAATTGTTGGCCGTCCCTTATTTCACAAAAAATGTTGGATATGAATTCCCTTGAAGATCTTGATGGCTCATTTATGTCACAATCCTGCAAAACAAACTGAGAATGCAAAATTATGCATATATGCCTAAAAACATCAAAATGGTTAGAAAATTCAATATGTATCCTACAACAACAAGTTGTGCGTGTGTGATTTATCTTCACATAAAAAGGTTTACCCATCTCAAAAAATCTTTGACTTATTCAAATTTGAGGATACATACCAATAAATTTTGCAAAAAATTGTGTCTGAGTTGTGTCCAAAAAATGTTTTGCATGTGGCTCGCAATTTTGGCTACCAATTCTCCTTCTTACAACATCTCTTTGATTAGGGGAAACACGTGTGTTATTTTTTGAAAAATCTTCGATCAATGATTTCAAGGCTTCACTAATTTCTTTATCCTTTTGCGGTAGTCTACTGCTAAATGTCCATAACTCATTTTTTGTTGGATCTTCCAATCTCTCACGCCTTAGCATGACTCTCCTTAGAGTACCTCTACCAATTTTTAATGTTTTGCTTGTCTTTCTCATGAGTTGAACTTTCTTCATTTGGCTACTTACTATTGTCGATGTAAGTACTCGTCTTGCGATATTACTATCTTTGGTGCGTGATTTAGAACCCACTTTGTCATAAGCATTCATTAGATTCTTTACAATGTTTTTTTCATTTGAATCATCCATCGTTCTTAGCCAAAGAATCTTCATGATAGGCCTAAATTTTAAATTCCTCATCATTTCAACAAATAATTGGCATTGACCTGTAATATTTAATTCATCAAAAAATAATCTCCACATACGATTAACTTTTCTTTGACAAGTATGCTTGCTAATCTTGTCAGGCATTGATTTCAAAATGTTACTATCAATATCAATCAAATATTTTGGTCTTCTAAAACAAATTCTAGAAGGTGTTATAATCTCTTCAATTCTCTCAACATTTTGAACATCAACATAAGGTTGAGTGTATTGCGTACCTTGAACTAAAGATGATGTGCCTTGGCAATAAGATGCAAAAGATGGAATATCACCTACTTGATGTGTTGATGTTGTGCCTTCAACATGACATGATGGAGTGTGTATATCGTCGGATCTACAAATCGGTGTCTCTTCAACATGAGAGGACGATATGAATTCAACATTGGAAGATGGTGTAGCAGACGATATGACTCCAACATTAGAAGATGGTGTAGCTTCACAATTCAATTGTCTTCTTGAGCGTAAGAGTCTCATTCGTTCTCTTTGTCTTTCCAATTCTTCCTCTTTGTTTCTTAGTACCGGTGGTTCTTGATCCTCTTCGAAAGTCAATTCTTCATTATTTCTTTCCAATTTTCTTTACTCACATAGTAATTTCATTTTATCTCTTTTAATTGCCAAATCTCTCTCCCTATCTTCATTTTTTTGATTTTTTGGTTTCTTCCTTGGCATGATGATGATTTGTACATGTCAAATTATTCAAACATTTGAATTACTTAAAATGTGTAAATTACAAATTATTCAAATACATATAAAAATTATAATTATTTGAATGAATACATAATATATATATATAAAATGACTTGTCAAATTTCTAACCATTTCGAAATAACATTTCATTGAAACATACAAATTTCAATGAATTCACTATATATTAAACAACATGTCAAATTATAATCAAATTTGTATCTATATATCAACAAACAATATTTAAAATAGATTGCACTAACCTTTTCTATACAAGGAATATTCAAAAAGTCTTCAAATCGTGTATCCAATGATTGAATTTGGTGTTTGTTAGCTTCCAAAAGTGTTTGCCACCTTGAAATAGTGTTTGTTAGCTTGAAATAGTGTTTGCCACTTTGAAAGAATGTTTGCTGTGTTGAAACCTGCGATTTCTGTCGGGATAATAGAGTGGAGAACAGAACAAAAGCAAAGAATGAATGAAACGGGCCCCAAAGTTGATTTTTGACCATTTTTAGGTGATTTCACATAGTGCGTACGCACTATAGCACGTACGCACTATAGCGCGCACACACTATATGAGAACACATCACTCTCCACCCTCCCTACTCTCTCTCTCCCTACTCTCTCTTTCTTCCTACTCTCTCTCCCCTCTCCCATCCCCTACACTCTCTCTCTCTCCCCTCTCCCATCCTTTACTCTTTAGATCTCTCACACACACTCCCATCCTCCCTCTCCCACTTCTTACTCTCTCTCTCTCTGCCACCTCCTACTCTCTCTCACACTCTCTCCCATCCCCTACTCTCTCTTACACACACTCCCTTCCGCTACTCTCTCTCTCCCCTCTCTCATCCCCTAAACTCTCTCTTTTGCAGATACACACTCCCATCCCCCTCTCTCTCTCCCCTCTCCCATCCCTTACTCTCTAGATCGCTCACACGCACTCCCATCCCTCTCTCTCCTCCTCTCCCACTCCCTCTCCCACCACCTACTATCTCTCTCTCTCTCTCTCTCAAGTTCTCTCTCTCCCTCTCTACTCTCTCTCTCTCTCCCATCCCCTACTCTTACTCTCTCTCTCTCCAATCCCCAACTCTCTCTCACACTCTCTCCCATCCCCTACTCTCTCTGACACTCTCTCTCATCCTTTCACTCTGTCTCTCTCATCTCGTACTCTCTCTCTCTCTCTTTGTCACCTCCTACTCTCTCTCACACTCTTTCCCATCCTTTCACTCTATCTCTCCCATCTCGTACTCTCTCTTTGCCACCCCCTACTCTCTCTCACACTCTCACACTCTCTCCTATCCCCTACTCTCTCTCTTTCACAGACACAGACACACACTCACACTCCCATCCCCCCTCTCTCTTCTCTCCCATCCCCCCTCTCTCTTCTCTCCCATCCCCTACTCTCTAGATTTGTCACACACATTCCCATCCCTCTCTCTCCTCCTCTCCCACTCCCTCTCCTAGGTCACCTACTATTTCTCTCTCTCAAGTTCTCTCTCTCCCTCTCTACTCTCTCTCTCACCCCCTACTCTTACTCTTTCTCTCTCCCATTCCCAACTCTCTCTCACACTCTCTCCCATCCCCTACTCTCTCTCACACTCTCTCCCATCCTTTCACTCTGTCTCTCCCATCTCGTACTCTCTCTCTCACTCTCTCCCATCCTTTCACTCTATCTCTACCATCCTTTCACTCTGTCTCTCCCATCTCATACTCTCTCTGCCACCCCCTACTCTCTCTCACACTCTCACACTCTCTCCCATCCCCTACTCTCTCTCTTTCACAGACACACACACTCTTATCCCCCCACTCTCTTCTCTCCCATCCCCTACTCTCTACATCTATCACGCACACTCCCATCCCCCCTATCTCTCTCCCTCTCCCTCTCCTACCGCCTACTAGATCTCTCTCTCTCAAGTTCTCTCTCTCTCCCTCTCTACTCTCTCTCTCTCTCTCCCATCCCATCCCTTACTCTCTCTCTCCCATCCCCTACTCTCTCTCACACTCCCATCCCCTAATCTCACTCTCTCTCTCTCCCATCCCATACGAGCTCTCTCTGCCACCGCCTACTCTCTCACACACTCTCACACTCTCTCCCATCCCCTACTCTATCTCTCTTACACACATTCCCATTCCCCCTCTCTCTCTCTCCCTCTCCCACTCCCTCTCCCCCATCCCCTACTCTCTCTCTCCCCTCTCCCATCCCCTACTCTCTCTCTTTCATAGACATGCACTCTCATCCCCCCCTCTCTCTCCTCTCCCATCCCCTACTCTCTAGATTTGTCACACACACTCCCATCCCCCCTCTCTCTCCCTCTCCCACTCCCTCTTGCACCACCTACTATCTCTCTCTCTCTCAAGTACTCTCTTTCCCTCTTTACTTTCTCTCCCATCCCCTACTCTCACTCTCTCTCTTCCATCCCCTACTCTCTCTCATACTCTCTCTCTCTCTCTCACCCCCATCCTGTACAAGCTCTCTCTACCACCCCCTACTCTCTCTCAAACTCACACTCTCTCCCATCCCCTACTCTATCTCTCTTATACAAATTCCCATTCCCCCCCCCTCTCTCTCTCTCACTCCCTCTCCCATTGCCTACTCTCTCCCATCCCCAACTCTATCTCTCTTACACACTTCCATTCCCCCTCTCTCTCTCTCTCCCTCCCACTCCCTCTCCCACCACCTACTATCTCTCTCTCTCTCTCTCCCTCTCTCTCCCATCCCCTACTCTCACTCTCTCTCTTTGCCACCCCTAATCTCTCTCACACTCTCTCCCATCCCCTACTTTCTCTCTTACACACACTTCCATCCCCCCTCTCTCTCCCTCTCCCACTCCCTCTACCATTGCCTACTCTCTTTCTATCCCATCCCCTACTCTCTCTATCTCTCTCCCCCCTCTCTCATTCCCTACTCTCTCTCTTTTACACACACCCATCCCCCCTCTCTCCTCTCCCATCCTCTACTTTTTCTCTCACTCGCTCTCCCTCTCCCACTGCCTACTCTCACTCTCTCTCTCACTCTCTCTCTCTCTCTCACTCTCTCCCTCTCTACTCTCTCTCTACTACCCCCTACCCTCTCTCACATTTTCACACTCTCTATCTTTCTCTCTTACACACATTTCCATCCCCCCTCTCTCTCTCCCTCTCCCACTCCCTCTCCCATCGCCTACTCTCTCTTCCATCCCCTACTCTCTCTTCCATCCCCTACTCTCTCTCAAGCTACTCTATCTTCCCCCTCTCCCATTCCCTACTCTCTCTCTTTCACACACATGCACTCCCATCCTCCTCTCTCTCACTCTTCCTCTCCCACTCTGTCTCCCACCACCTACTCTCTCTCTCTCCCCCATCCCCTACTCTCAATCTCTCTCTCCCAAATTGTACTCTCTCTCACACTTCCTCTCTCTCCCGTCCCCTACTTTCAATCTCTCTCCCCCATCCCATACTCTCTCTCTCTTTCACACTTCCTCTCTCTTGCATCTTGTACTCTCTTTGCCACCCCTACTCTCTCACATTTCCTCTATCTCCTATCCTATACTCTCTCTGCCACCCCTACTCTTTCTCACTTCCTCTCTCCCCTCTCCCATCCCCTACTTTCTCTTTATCTCTCTCACACACACAAATAGCCATTCCCTCACCCCAACCCCCAACTCTCTCTTGGTTTTGGTTTGCAATTTAGGTCTCAATAGTGCATGCGCACTATAGCGCGTGTGCACTACCTAGAATTCAATACCGTTTTAATAGGGTGTGCACACTATAAGGCGCATGCGCTATTCAAAGATTTACATTAAAACCAAGCCTAAGGCTTGGTTTTTCCTTGGAGATCCAACCCAAAGGTTTGGAGTTTATAAATAGGTCTGAGATGTGTTTTCCAGCAAACATACAAAAAATGATTGATTTTTCTTGTGTGCTCCCCTTCAAGATTCTTCGTGGTTGGGTATCGATTGGATTAGGTTACATAACACTATAGGTCTCTATGTTAGCTATCTAACCATATAATTTATTTTTAATTTGAACTATTTTAAGTCTTTCATCTATAATTTCTTTTGAATGTATGTTCATTTTTTGTCAAAAACCACCATGTACTAATTGTACTATAGATTTTAGCTCATTCGTCGAATTTTGTAACAACTTAGTTTTTTAGAAACTAGACTCCATTCTACACACTTTAAAAAAAAGAAGTTTTGATTTTAGATTAGTTTTCAATCATTTCTAGGGGGAGCACACAGATATTTCACATTTTTGGGATGGGTCTAATTTAAAAATTCATTAAAAAAAAATACACATTATAAAATTCCTCGAAAAATCTGGGATAAACTACATAGTGTTAGGTAACTTTTGACCAGAGCGATTAAAGAATTTCAAAAAAAAAGTTAAAATTTTAGGGGGGCCACACTTTGTACTATGTTATTTTTTTTGGAATAAACAGTACCACTTTCTGTGGCCCCCTTTTTTGAGGACCTAAAACTAAACCATTTTGAAAAAAAATTAGTAGTTTAGAAACTAGATTCAAAGGACTACGACTTTTGTTTTTGTCATATCTTAAAATTTTGAGCGTAACTATCTTCAAATTCTTGTTGAAGTCCAAAATTTGCTGATTTTAGGAAAAAGGTGTCCACTTATACCCCCCTTTTGGCACCACAACTTTGTGCACTTACCTAGAGAAGAGTACAATGTTGGAAGGTACTCCTATGGAAAAGATTTTGGAGGCAACTAATGAAGCCTTAAATATGCATAATGAAGAAAAATGTCAAGAGGAATGGCATGAAAATGAAGCTAAGGAATGTGTAACAACAAGTTCTGAAGAAGAATCTGATTTATGCAAAAAATTTGCAGCCATTGTGAGAGAATGGAAAAGGCATGGCGGTAGTACGAAAACTCAGCTTGAAGAAGAAAGGAAAGAGTGCAATACTGTTATTGTTCTTGAGCAAAGTTGTAATAAGAAAGAGATATTTGAAAGTGAGATTACTATAGAAGATCAATATGATGATAAATGTTTAATAAAGGAAGAAGACATAAATATGATTCTTAAGATTCAAGATGTGAATCTGGTTGATAGTCAAGAAGCAGATAAGTTTATGGTTACTATTGATGAAGATAGATATGATGCACATTACATGGTGTATAAGGAAGCTCATATTCAAAAAGAGAACTCAAATAATCTTAATGCTGATGATATGTTTTCTTCTAATAATGTTTATGCAAGGATGCAGAATTCATGTATAGTGAATCATGCTGGAGAATTTTTTGTGACATTTACAGCATTAAAGAATCAAAGCTACAAGGTGGAGAAGTTGGATATTATTTTTGTTTTTCTTGTAGATATGCTCATCCTAGTCCAAAGAAATTGGAAAGTTCAAAAGAAGAATGCGATTCATTTCTACAACACATCATCTCAAGAGGACTTGAGATTCATTCTATAGGGGAGTATGTTGCAGTGGCAGAGAAGAGAAACGCTATAGGAGGAAACATTGTTGAAAATGTAATAGGGAATTTAATGTTATGTTTTAAATGCTTTTAGTTTTTAAAGTTTGTAATAATGTCCTACATGTGGTGGCATACCTAGAATAGCAGTTCGATAAGCTCTCCAGATATAGCCACCTAGGACCAGGTAAGTGGATCTTAAATTAGAATAGTTTTTTTTAGTTCGTAGGTGGATTGTTTAATGATTTTTAGAATCCAATAATAGGTAGTAGGCAGTTTTTGGAATATTCCTGACTTAGAAAACGACTGTCTAATATTGGTAGAAAAAATGTTTCAGATTCTTATCCTTTTTTTTGGATAGAAGACGTTCTTCTTTTCTAAAATAAGAAGAAAACGTTTCACATCCTTTATTAGGAAAAGAAAGTCAGTTTTAAAATGAGAGCCAGTTGGCTATGTAAGACACGAATCGAATTTGGAGAGATATGGAATGTTTTTCATTTTTTCTTTATGCAAGTTTTTGATGGTCTGAGTTTTGAATGGATTTTTCTTATCTTCTCACTGGAAACAAATTGATAATTTGTAGAAGATTAAAAAGTTTTAGTTTTGGGTCGAATTTGGTATGTTTGCAAAAAATTAGTCTCAGTGCGTGGGTAATATCTCCCAAATGCACCGTTGGATTTTCATGAGCTTTGGATATGTTATTATAGGCCTAATTACACCCATCTTCACCAGAGTGATTGAAGAGTTTTGATCTGGTTCAAAAGTTATACATGATCCTGAACAATTGCTCTCGAATAGATGAGGAATTACTTCACGTCCTTGCCAGGCTTAACACAATATGATCAATAGGCTCTTGTATTATACTCTATTTTTCTCACACACAAAGCTTTCTTTCATCTTAAATGCATAGAATAGAAAAACAAAATGGCATCACACTTCCTTTTAAATTTGCATCGTTGATCCTTGAAAAATCCTACAATCCAGGAATGAAAACTAGGCTAACTCATTTTTCTTCTTAGCACACTGGTAGTCAAACCAATAAACTACTTCCATCTATACCTTTCTTTCAATGCTAGTATTTCAATCTGGGCCCACTGATGACTGGGGACACATGTCATCAAGTCACTATCTCGCTATGCATAACTTTCAAGCATCTTGCTATAGCGAGATAAAAATAACCACTAATTTTGATTTGATTGTGTGGTAGACATTTGATACAACTCCTAAGAGAACAATGGTGGGCCCCTCGTTCACTAGCTCGCTATACATAATCTTCACACATCTTTTTATAGTGAGTTAGCGAGTATCGTTGATCCATGCTTGATCTAACGATCATAATTCTTTGCATATTTTATGCATGAGGAGTGGGTCTAGGTTACCACTGGCATTGAGCTGGCTTAACATGTAATCACACACACACACACACACACACACACACACACACACACACACACACACACACACACACACACACACACACACACACACACACACACACACACACACACACACACACACACACACACACACACACACACACACACACATAATTTTAAACTTTTAGTGACATCACACTTCCTCATCCTTGTCATGTTTGTTATTTCCAGGCAGGTCGCTACATCGCTATCGACAAAATCACCAACTTTTTAGTTAGAAATTTAGCGAGTTCTAGCGGATTCAAAATTTTTGGCTTATAAATGGTTAGTAGGATGCCACGGTGTCATTTGATCTGCATAACTCAATTTTGTCAAATCACTCATTCAAGGCCTATTTTGAAATTTTCAATTACATCACAACCTCGCTACCTCGCTATCGACAAAATCATGACCTTTCGAGCTAGTGAGATAGTGGCTTCCAGTAACCCATCAAAATTAGTGGCGAGAAATAAAACTATGAATGACATGACCTTCACAGAAATAAAAGTAGAGCTTGCAAAATATCTTCCTCGAGATCCTAAAAATCAATGCCTATTTGAAAAGAATGTCATCTTTTGCAATGATCGGGCCCTTGCTATGTCACCACCAAAAAATTGGTGATTTTTTGGGTAGCAAAATAGTGACCTCTGATAGATTCTTAATTCAGGTGATGGATAAAAAAAGATACATTGATTAAAACTTCATCAATTAATATAGGTGTCAGAGAAGGTGGTTGTTCATATTTATGAGACTGCATGGGAATTTTTGTGGTCACATCAACCTTTAAAAGGTTACTTCTTTCTTTAAAATCTAGGCACTCGCTATGTCGCTACCGAGAGGTTGCATAGATTTTTTTGGTAGTGACTTAGTGAGTCACAGGAGAAACTTGAACTCCAATGACAATCCTAGGATATAGGATGTGACCATAATGTTTTCATATTAACACACTATTTTTGGTGCTAGACTTCATTTTTCAGTATCACAACATAGTTCTCCAATGGTCACTACATCACTATAGGAAACAACCTTGCAACTTTTTATAGTGAGTGTGCAACAACTGTGGATTCAAACAAGATCCAATGGTGGGATAAAACTTTTCAAAAGGACTCAACAATGAGCTCAAAGTAGGTGGGAAAAGAACATTCACTTTTTAAAAACTTTTGCGCCAGGATAAAATAAAAGGGCAAGACCTAAGGCTTTACAAAAATTTTAAAAGGTACCAAAAGTATGATACCAAAACCTAAAACCCCAAGATCTAATAAAAGGACTCACATCTAATATTTATACCATGATTTTAAGAGAATTTAGTTATGTAAAAAATCAGACCAATAGTGGCTCTATCTGGGGATGATAGACTATGTGAGTCTATGCAAGAATTCAAAATCTCTGGGAAAGCAAACCAAAAACTTGATACAACAATGACAACTTCTTCAGAGAGCACAAAATAGAACAAACACAACAAGGAACCAAACTATATAGAGAAAATTACAAGGATTTACAAAATATATAGAAAGTACAAGAAAACCAAGAACCTTAAAACTACTGTTCATGGAAAATAGATACTTCAAGAAAAATACCTCTTCAAGAATTGTCCATGAACTAGTAATTCAAGAATACTTCCAGTTAAATCCTTCAAAAAATATGAATCTTCTCCATTTTTATCACAAATTTTATATGGGCCAAGCCAAATTGAGTCAAATTTACCATGCCTTCCTTTCTCTTCTACCATAGCATTCCACATTAATACCATGTCACCTATTTCAAATTTCCTATCACTGGCTCTTTTGTCATATAAATGCTTCATTTGTGATTGTAACTTATCATTTTGAAGAGAAGACTCTCTCCTTGCTTCCTCTAATTAAAATATATCATCCATTCTAAGTTGCATCTCATCAATGATATCATCTTCATATAGTTGAACAAATTTATACATCTCCTTTAGGTTACTTTGTGGAAGTCTAGACTGTATACCATAGACCAAATCAAATGGGGCACATCCAATGGCCTTTTTCATAGTAACCCTATCAGCCCATAGAGCCAATGACAATTCTAAATCCCACACCTTCTTGTTTTCCCCTAGAATTCTTTTGATAATCTTTAGTATACTCTTATTTCTTGGTTCTACCTGATCATTCCCTTGAGGATGATAAGGTGATGATGTGTACTTTGTAATGCCATACTTCTTACAAATTTTTTTATATTCCTCTAATCTAAAACACATAGCATTATCTATTATAATCTTCTGTGGGCAACCAAATTTGGTTATAATACTATTTAGAATGAAATTACTAACCACCTTACTTGTTGCATTCTTAGTAGGTATTTCCTCAACCCACTTGGTGAAATAATCAGTGGCTATCAAGATCCATGAATGACCACAACTGGATTTATTTGTGATCTCTCCTATAAAATCAATTCCCCATTGTTAAAATGGTGCCTACACTTCAACTAATCTTAATAGAAAATTTCTAGACAATTTTAACTTTCCACTAAACCTTTGACAAGTATCACATATTTTCACAAATTCATGAGCATCTCTGAAAAGTGTAGGCCACCAAAAACCAACTCTCGGGATCTTACGGGCAGTAGTTTTTGCCATATAATGACCACCACATACACCTTAATGCATTTCTTTTAGGATCTTTTTAGATTCATTTTCATCCACACACTTTAAAATTACTCCTTCCATATTCCTCCACCACAATTGACCCCACACTATAACATACTTTATGGCCTGTAACTTAATGGATCTTTTCTAATTATTTGTTAACTTTGATGGAGATTTCATACTTTGCAAATAATAAATTACATCTTTATACTAGTCAGAGGCATCCATATCAAAAAGATTATACTTGAAGCTATCATCAAATTGATTATTTTGGTTTGCCTCTAGATTGGCTTCTGTCATTAATTTTGTGAAACCTTGACGCCTAACTAGTTTAGTGATCTCAATGTCAATATTGAACTCTTGTATCCTATTAATCCATCTACACCTCCTGTCAGACACCTCTTGTTGTGAAAAAATGTCCTTCACAGTAGCAGTAGGAAAAAAGACAATCATAGTAGCTCCCATTAAGTAACATCTAAAAGCCTTATATCCTTTCACCAATGGATATGCCTATTTTTCATTGATGTCATACTTGAGTTTTGCTACTTGCAAAGACTTGCTAAAGAATGCAGTAGGCTGCTCATAACCTTCTTCATTTTTCCGTAACAGTATAGTAGCAACAGTGTGAAATGAGGCAAAAGAAAATATATGCATTGGTTTTTCATAATTAGGAGCTCTGAGAATAGGGGCATCTTTAATAGCTTTCTTAATTTTCTAAAATGCAATACTAGGTTCACCATCCCATTTTGTCTTAGATCCTTTCTTTAGAATCTACTAATCTCTGCAAAATTTGTCACAAATCTTGTAAGAAAGTTGATATATATAAAGAATGATTGAATGTGTTTAACACTCTTGGGTTTCTGAATCTTATCTATTTCTTCTACCCTTTCAGGGCCAATCCTCACTCCATGCTTGCCAACTAAATGTCCTAGCAATTTTCCTTTAGTGACACCAAACTGATACTTTCTGGGATTTATGGAGACACCATACTTGAGGGCCCTGGTAAACACCCTTTTTAAATGCATGTAATGATCATTTTCATCTCTAGAATAAGAAGTTAAATCATTCTGATAAATAGCCAAGAATTTATTAATGATATCACCAAAGGCCACATCCATTGCTCATTGAAAAGTAGCTCTCGCACTAGTAAGCTTGAAAGGCATCCTAACATAAACATAAGTACCCCATGGAGTAGTGAAAGCAGTTTTAAATTGTTTTAATTCTTTAACAACCACTTGATTGTAACCAAAAAATCCATCCATCATTGACATAAGCTTTGAACTGGTGACCTTTTGCAACATGACTTCCATATTTGGCAATCCATAGTTATCTTTTAAGGAAGATATATTGAGATTCCTAAAATCAACACATAACCTTATATCTCCATTTTTCTTTCTTACAGGTACTAGATTGGATACCTAAGAAGAATTTCTGATAGGCTTTATGATCCCAGCATCTCTTAACTTGATCAATTCTTCTTGGATTTTGGGAGCCAAGGTTGGATTTATTGGCCTTTGTTTTTGTCTAAAAGGCTTAGCATCTAGTTTCAAAGGAATTTCATGTTGAAAGAGATATTCCCTATAGGCCTTTAGATCATCAGATGACCATGCAAACACATGCCTATACTTCCTTAGCAAGTCTATTAGATCTTTCCTAATTTTAGGAGGCAATTTCTTGCCAATATATACCTTTATAGGTGTTTGTTGAGTTTTCCCAAGTTCAGCTCCTCTAAATCCTTGGTATTATATCCATTAGTGTCCATTTGTGACCTATCTTGGTTGTCAAAAATAGTTTCTAAAACCACTAGGCCCTTTGGAATCTTATTTGTCTTCAATTGCACAACTTCTTGCCCAAAAATAGTATCTTTTCCATCTATATTTTCTACATAAGTTGCACAATCAATTTCTTGTCCTAACAACATATTCTCATAGTTTAAAAATCTTAAAATATCCTTATCATCTTCAAACACTTGGCAATTCTAAACATTATCAGGGAAAGAGGGTCTAGTTTGAATCTTAATTTTAGACACACCAGAAAATGTAATATCATCAGGCTTTATTTCTATATTTGCTAATAAATCTGCCATTTTATTATTTGTCCTATCTTTCCAAACTATCCCAAATGCATCAAAACATTCAATCAAGTCTCATACTGCATTTCTATACTGTTTTAATCTTTTATTTTTTGACACATAAGCATTTCTTACTTGGGATACCACCAATTCAAAATCTCCCACAACATGTAAACACTTTATCCCATGCTTATGAGCTAATCTAAGACCTAACAATAAAGCCTCATACTATGTTATATTGTTAGTACAAGGGAAACTTAAAGTAAAGACAAATTTATATGTTACCCTTGCTAGAGATATCAACAAAATCTCTGCACCAGATCCATCTTTGTAGCATGCACCATCAAAAAACATAATCCATAAATCACCCTTGTGTATTTTTGTGTTAGCTTCCATTTCCATCTAAGACTTATGCTTCGATTTCTTCAGAGTCAAAACCTCAGCTTTGAATGCATTGATATCTATATCCACAAAATTTGTCATGCTGTCTTCTACATCTTCCTCTATCATGTATATATTTTTAGGCTCCCTATTGACTTTTATCAAATTCCCCTCAATATTAAAAGTAGCAAATGACAAATCACACTGTAAACTCCCACCCATAGCAACACTCCACTTTCTTGATAATAGCATGCCATATTGAGGTGGAATGTCAACAACTAATACACTCATAGTAAGTTCTTTATTAGGGTAGGTTGTTAATCTATATGGCAAAGAGTTTATAGTGCCTATGAATATCACTTCCCTTTTATCCATAGCACAACATCTTCCTTGAGTTGTATCCACCTTTAAGCCTAATTATTTCATTATTTCAAAAGGAATCACAATATTGGAAGCACCATAATCAATCATGTAATTTTTTAATGTTTTACCATTTACTAAAATGCTCAAACAAATGGTTCAACATTTCCCAAACACTAATTTATAGAATTATCCAAAAACATTTGAGGAATTTGAGAGACAAATACTTTAGCTTCATTTTCCTTTACCTTTTCTTTACTACTTTCTTTGGGATTGTGAGTTTCATTACAATCTTGACTTACCTTTAAATCAATATTTCCCAACCATGCTATGATTTTATTTTGGTGCTCACGAATTCTTAGCAATTTAGACAAAGGAATCTTAACAGTAATTTGAGATAAAATAGAAAGCATATCTATGGAAGAATTAGAAGAATTATCATTAGTCACATTCCTTTTCTCATCTTGTTTATCCAAAATGTTTAGAGCATTTTGATGATTTTTATTATGTTTTGTGATAATATTTGATACATTCTCATCTATTTTTTTGGGGACATTATTTAAGAACTTCACATCTTTAGGATTTTTCCTTTCTTTTATTACCACCTTCTATTAGTAATTTTAATCTTCATAGCAAGAGCTTCTTTAGGTTTCACAATTTCCCCTTTTTTAGGATCAGTTCCTTTTATGAAGATACTAGCTACCTTATCATTTTCACCTCTTTGAGCCATGTTTCTAGTCTAAACCTCAGCTATCATATCAATAGTAATTTGATTAATCTCTTCTCTAGAAGTTTTTTTTAGTGTTACTTCTTCCTTTGCATTTACCATGTTACACACATTGTCTTGCACATCACTCTCATCAGAAAATACTTGTTGTTGTATGACATTCTGAAACTATCTTTGGTCATACACATCTTTGTCATAATCTTCATAGTCAGAATAATTTGATTCAAACATATTGCATCCTACATCATATTATTTTCCTCCTACTCATGACACTTCTCTACTTCAGTTTGATTTCTTGGGAATGACAATGCTACTGCACAAGATTTAGGAGAATGGGGTAATTGACATGCAAAGCACTATGTAGGTTCAAAAACAAACTCAAGATTATCTACCAAATTTATAGAATTTTTTGACAAAGGATCAGGGGTCACCTTGTTGTTGTTGTTGTTCTTGGGAGGAGGGATACTAGGCTGACCATCCTTCCAAGTAGTTTTATAAGGGAATTTTTGCTGCCTATTTTGTCTATTGAAATTTGATTGATAAGGGACCCTATTATTAGTGGGGTTCCTATAATTCTTCATTTGAGGAAGGTTCAAACCTTTTATAGCATTTAGAATCTAACTCATTTCACTAGGCTCTTGCTTCTTCCCACCTACACCTTTGGTATCCTCCTTTTTGTTTCCCTTATTTCCAAACAACCTAGGGTCATCTCTTTTCTTTATAATCTCCTTGAGATCCTTAAGTTATTCTCTACATTTATAGCTATTGTGAAATCATCTCTTAAGGTCCTAGGCTCTTTATCCCTAAGTTGGTATGCCATTTTACCATCAAAAGCATTCAAATAAGTGATTAGACATACCTTGTCATCAATTCCCATAGCATGCATTAGCTTGTACATTCTCTTTTGAAATCTAGTGTTGAATTCAATTACAAACTCATTAGGCAATCTCTTGATGTTATTGAATTCACTCAAAATGTAACTCTAATTTTGCTTGTCACCATATTGCTCTTTGAAACAATATTCAATGTCCTTCCAATCCATAATGGAAAATTCTAGAATTCTTTTGAACCATTCTCTAGCATCTTCAAATAATGATTGAACAAACAACTTCATTATAACATCTTCAACTTCAACCTCATAGTCACTCATCATATCTAAGAAACTTCTCAAATGATCTTCACAAGTGATAGCATTGTTTCCAGCAAACTTAGGCAACCTTTTTCTCATTTCTTGAGGGATGGGGTTAGGAAAATC
This sequence comes from Cupressus sempervirens, assembly GCA_028749045.1. Lineage (NCBI taxonomy): Eukaryota > Viridiplantae > Streptophyta > Pinopsida > Cupressales > Cupressaceae > Cupressus > Cupressus sempervirens. The sequence continues at coordinate 97,480,921 of CM053789.1, read as the reverse complement.
AGGAATTCCATCAAAATTTTTTTGCCTATAACCCTCTAATTGAATAGGTCTTCTTTGCAAATCAATCTTAGGATGATGGGGAACATTTTTCTTAACATTATCCATGGCATTAATAGTGCTAGCATCACCAATAGGCTTATTTATATCTACTTTCTGTGAAGAAGAGGATAAAAAATAAATAGGTACCTTATTGGCATTTGATTTGCATCATTAAATCTACCATCTATAGTACCCTTAGGCATAGCTACAGACTGCTTCTTAGCAATTTCCAAGAATTTGATCTTATTGTTCATCTTAGCTATAGTAGCCTCACTTTTTGCAATCTCTAATTTCTTGGTTAAAGTATCCCTTTCTTTCCTTCTTTTCTCCCATTCAATATCAGAAAATGACATGGAATCATGGATTTGAACTGTCTTTATTGGTTCATTAATCTTAATACCAATCTCCTTCTGTTTTCCTTTGTCCTTAGCACCTACAGTAGGTTCCACATTCCTTACTCTATTGTTATCAACTTCTAGAGTAGTATAATTTCTAATTTTTTGTATTACATGTCCCTCCAAACTCATTTTCTAAGTTTCCAGCAAATTTTGCTACTACCTCTTAAGGTGTTCAACTTGTCCCATAATCTCAGGCTACCAAGCATTAGCTACTATCTCATTTTTCTTCTTTAAAGTAGAAATTTGCCTAAGTAACTCTTTCTTTTCTTCATAAGTGTTCATGATCTTTTCTTCCCTTTCCTTTTGATATATTCTATCAATAGCTTCTTGCTTAGCAAGCTATGCTCTCAAAATTTCATTCTCATCAGGATCAGGGATACTAAATTTAGACCCAAATGTTTTCTCATCATTGAAACTTTTGTCTAGGTCTCACCTTTTTAGGGGAATACTCTAACATGAACGGGTTTGTGCTACACTAGAAAAGATTGTTACTAGTCTTATCCTCAAGATTAAGTGCATATGGTTGCACAACCTTTTCCTGACATATCATTTATGGGGTATTATAGAAATCATCACCAGACAAAACTGGGTGAGATCTTGGACCTTTGGAGAAAGGCTCCTTTTCAACAACTAAAACATGACTGGACCGACTGTATTTTCTTGAAAGACTAAAAATTTTCAAGTCTCAAACCCTCACAATGCGTTGAAAACTCATTTATATAACATGAGTTGCAACAAGCAAAGCAGAAAATGTGATTGACAAGTGTCCTTCTAAACAAGAAACATAACACAATTAACAAGAGACAAATGACATGTACCAAGTGCATCAAAATATTCTTTGGGTAGGCCATTTTCTATTACTGCCACAAATCATCAACTTTTCATTCATTTCCTACTATTCTGAATCTTCAAAATATGTGGCTACCAAACTAGCCAATGAAGAGTTATTCTGTGGTGCCTCCAAATCAATTTTTTCCCTTTGATTTTCACTCCTTTCATCTTGAACAAGTAATATTACTTTTTCATCTGATAGCTCCTCTATTATGTCCACATCTAAGGCTTCTTTTCCTATAGTAGGAACCAACTGGTGACTTTCACTTTCTTCTTCTTTCAGATCTAGTGTTGATGTGTCAATGATCTGCACCTCACCTTCTTGTTCTTCATCGTCATCTGTACCACCTTCTTCTAACTGCTCACTAGAAGCAATATTTGACTTCCCTAACTTGTTCTTCTCTGAAACTCTACAATTTCTCTTGAACAGATGAGGAATTGCTTCACATTCTTGCCAGGCTTAACACAATATGATCAACAGGCTCTTGTGCTCAGAAAACATGAAATCTTTGTTTGTGTGAGACTGGAAGTAATGAAATCTCTTGTATTATACTCTATTTTTCTCACACACGAAGCTTTCATTTATCATAAATGTGTAGAATAGAAAAATAGAGTGGCATTACACTTCCTTTTAAATTTGCGCTATTGATCCTTGAAAAATCCTATGATCCAGGAATGAGAACTAGGTTGACACATTTTCCTTCTTAGCACACTGGCAGTCAAACCAATAAATTGCTTCCATATGTACCTTTCCTTCAATTCTGGTGTTTCAATCTAGGCCCATTGATGACTAGGGACACGTGTCATCAAGTTGCTATCTCGCTATGCATAACTTTCAAGCATCTTCCTATAATGAGATAGTGATAACCATTGATTTTTCTTTGATCGTGTGGTAGACATTTGATACAACTCCTAAGAGAACAATGGTGGGACCCTCATTTTCTAGCTCACTATACATAATCTTTGCACATCTTTTCATTGTGAGTTAGTGAGTATCGTTGATCCATGCTTAATCTGACGATCATAATTCTTTGCATATTTTATGTGTGGGGAGTGGGTCCAGGTTACCACTAGCACTGAGCTAGCTTAACATGTAATCACACACACACACACACACACACACATAATTTTAAACTTTCAGTGACATCACACTTCCTTGGCCTTGCCATGTTTTTTATTTTCATGTGGGTTACTACATCGCTATCAGCAAAATCACCAACTTTTCAGCTAGTGATATAGTGAGTTCTGGTGGATTCAGAATTTCCTACTTATAAATACTTAGTAGGATTCCACGGTATGATTTGATTTGCATAACTCAATTTTTTCAAATCACTCATTCGAGGCCCACCTTTTGAAAATTTCCATTACATCACAACCTTCTGACTAGTCACTACATCGCTACTAGCAAAATCACCAACTTTGTAGCTAGCAAGATAGTGACTTCTGGTAACCCATCAAAATCGGTGCTAGGAAATAAAACTATGAATGAAATGACCTTCACAGAAATAAAAGTAGAGCTTGCAAAATATCTTCCTTGTGATCCTCAAAATCACTACCTATTTTAAAAGAATGTCATCATTTGCAATGACTGAGCCCTCACTATGTCGCTACCAAAAAATTGGTGATTTCCTAGGTAGCGAAGTAGAAACCTCTGATGGATTCATGATTCTAGTGATGAATAACAAAAGATACATTGATTGAAAATTCACCAATTAATACTAGTTTCAGAGAAGGTGGTCATGCATATTTATGAGACTGCATGGGAATTTTGATGGTCAATCAACCTTAAAAAGGTTAATACTTTCCTTAAAATCTAGGCACTCACTATGTCACTACTGATAGGTCTCATAGATTTTTCAGTAGCGACTTAGTGAATCGCTAGAGAAACCTGAACTCTAGTGACACCATTTGCAAGTTTCTCCTCGTGCATCCTTTCTAATATTGACAATCCTGGTATATAGCACGTGACCATAATGTTTTCATATTAACACATTTTTTTCAATGTCGAACTTCATTTTTCAATATCACAACATAGTTCTCCGATGGTTGCTACATCGCTATAGGAAACAACCTCGCAACTTTTTATAGCGAGTGTGTGACAACCATGGATTCAAACAAGATCCAATAGTGGGATAAAGTTTTTCAAAAGGACTCAACAATGACCTCAAAGTAGGTCAGAAAAGAATATTTTCTTTTTTAAAACTTTTGCGATAGGATAAAATAAAAGGGCGAGACCTAGGGCTTTACATAGATTTTAAAAGGTACCAAAAGTATGAGACCAAAACCTCAAAACCCAAGATCTAGTAAAAGGACTCACATCTAATTTTTATACCATGATTTTAAGAGAAGTTAGTTATGTAAAAAATTAGACCAATAGTGGCTCTGTCTGGGGATGATAGACTACTTGAGTCTATGCAAGAATTCAAAATCTTTGGGAAAGCAGACCACAAACTTGATACAACAATGACAACTTCTTTAGAGAGCACAAAACAAAACAAATAGAACAATGAACTAGACTATATAGAGAAAATTATAGGGATTTAAAAAATATATAGAAAGTACAAGACATCCTAGAACCTTAAAACTATTGTTCATGAAAAATAGATACTTCAAGAAAAATACCTCTTCAAGAATTGTCCATGAACTAGCAATTCAAAATACTTCCAGTTAAATCCTTCAAAAAATATGAATCTTCTCCATTTTTATCAAAAACATTATATGGGCCAAGCCAGATTTAGTCAAATTTAGCATGCCTTGAGTTATATTCCACTCTAGCATTCCACATCAATACCATTTCACCTATTTCAAATTTTCGATCACTAGCTCTTTTGTAAAATAAATGCTTCATTTGCGATTGTAACTTGGGATTTTGAATAGTAGACTCTCTCCTTGCTTCCTCTAATTGTAATATATCATCCATTCTAAGTTGCATCTCATCAATGATATCATCTTCATATAGTTGAACAAATTTATACATCTCCTTTAGGTTATTTTGTGGAAGTCTAGCCTGTATACCATAGACCAAATCAAATGGGGCACATCCAATGGCCTTTTTCATAGTAACCCTATCAGCCCATAGAGCTAATGACAATTTTGAATCCCACACCTTCTTGTTTCCCCCTAGAGTTCTTTTGATAATCTTTAGTATACTCTTATTGCTTAATTATGCCTAACCATTCCCCTTAGGATGATAAGGTGATGATGTGTACTTTGTAATGCCATACTTCTTACAAAAAAATTTGTATTCCTCTAATTTGAAACACATAGCATTATCTATTACAATCTTTTGTGGGCAACCAAATCTAGTTATAATACTATTTAGAATGAAATTAATCACCACCTTACTTGTTGCATTCTTAGTAGGGATTGCCTTAACCCACTTGGTTAAATAATCAATGGCTATTAAGATCCATGAATGACCACAAATAGATTTCTTTGTGATCCCTCCTATAAAATCAATTCCCCATTGTTGAAATGGTGCCTCCACTTCAACTTATCTTAGTGGAAAATTCCCAAAGAATTTTAACTTTTCACTAAACCTTTGACAAGTATCACATATTTTCACAAATTCATGAGCATCTTTGAAAAGTGTAGGCCACCAAAAACCAACTCTTAGGATCTTATGGGCAGTAGTTCTTCTTATATAATGACCACCACATACACCTTCATGCATTTATTTTAGGATCCTTTTAGATTCATTTTCATCCACACACTTTAAAATTACTCCTTCCATATTCCTCCACCACAATTGACCCTACACTGTAACATACTTTATGGCTTGTAACTGAATGGATCTTTTTTGATTATCTGTCAACTCTGATGGTGATTTCATACTTTGCAAATAATAAATTAAATCTTTATACCAATCAAAGGCATCTATATCAAAAAGATTATCCCTGAAGCTATCATCAAATTAATTAATTTGGCTTGCCTCTAGATTGGCTTCTGTCATTAATTTTGCCAAACCTTGACCCCTGACCAGTTTAGTGGTCTGAATGTCAATATTGAACTCTTGTATCCTATTAATCCATCTAAAACTCTTGCCAGACACCTCTTGTTGTGAAAAAATTTCCTTCATAGCAGCAGTAGGAACAAAGGAAATGATAGTAGCTTCGATTAAGTAACATCTAAAAGCCTTAACTCCTTTCAGTAGTGCATACACCTATTTTTCATTGATGTCATACTTGAGTTATGCTGCTTGCAAAGACTTGCTGAAGAATGCAATAGGTTGTTCATAACCTTCTTCATTTTTCTATAATAGTACTACAACAATAGTGTGAAATGAGGCAAAAGAAAATATATGCATTGGTTTATCATAATCAGGAGCTCTAAGAATAGGGGCATCTTTAATAGCTTTCTTAATTTTTGAAAATGCAATACTAGGTTCACCATCCCATTTTATCTGATATCCTTTCTTTACCATTCTTTATATAGGCCTACTAATCTCTGCAAAATTTGTCACAAATCTCATAAGAAAGTTGATCTTTCTAAAGAATGATTGAATGCCTTTAACACTCTTGGGTTTCTGAATCTTATCTATTGCTTCTACCCATTCAGGGTCCATCCTCACTAAATGTCCTAACAATTTTCCTTCAGTGACACCAAACTGACACTTTCTGGGATTTAAGGAGACATCATACTTGAGTGCCCTGATAAACACCTTTTCTAGATGCATGCAATGATCATTTTGATCTCTAGAATAGGTAGTTAAATCATCCTAATATATAGCCAAGAATTTATTAATGATATCAACAAAGGCCACATCCATTGCTTGTTGAAAAGTAGCTCCAGCATTAGTAAGCCCAAAAGGCATCCTAAGATAAACATAAGTACCCCATAAACATATGTACATCCTGACATAGTTTTTTCTATTTCTCCTTTTTACAAAGATTTGGTTGTGCTTGAGTACTTCATTAGGCCGTTGTTTTCAAGACCCATTTTGTTTTACTTCCTACAAGAGTTTCTAAGTGTTTTAGCTACTCCCTAAGTTTATCTTAAGGAGGTATGTTAGAGTAATAAGATATTTCCCTATTACTTAAATCATTTTAGTTTAATATTAAGTCATATAATACAACAAAATACTAAAAATTTATTTTGAGATAAAAATTCCTAAATTCTCATTAGGAGGAATTATTGTTTTGCTTGTTGTGTAAGTTGGAGGCTAGGGATCAGTGTGAGGTTGATCTTGTTGGATTTGGCTCAAGGAAACCATTATTTTCCAAGACTTTTGCCACTTTTAGTGGAATGATTTTTTTGTCATGAACATTCTCATATTTTCCCTTTTGACTATCATATGCCTCTCCCATTTTCATATTTCAGCACTGTTTCAGAGTCTATTTTGGATAGTAGTTTACTATGAGGCAGAGAACTAGTGTTTGTAGAAGTTGAGAATCCGACTCCAATGATGCGCCAAGATCACCTGCAGTGCAAATAACTTGCTGAAGAAAAGCCTAGGGAGCAAAGAGCTTGAAGCAAAAACCACACAAGAATGTTTCACAATAAAAAATTAGAATTGCTATGTGAAAATGGAATGTATTACAATGAGAGAGAGACCATTTAAAAAGGCCTCATGGAAGCTTGTAGAACAAACTGGAAGGAGGTAGAGGACAAAAATGACAAATCAGCACATATCCACAAAAAGTGGAATATGCTAAAAAAGGAGCAAACTCCCGAGTTGTCAACAACTAACCACTACATGCATTAAATACTAAATATTAAATAAATGCATAAACCTAAGTAAGCTTAAGTAATAGAATAAATAATTAATTATTAATTATTTACTCTAACACCCCCCCTTAAGTGCAACTTAGGGGAATGCCTTAAGCTCCCAAAACTAAGATGAAATGCATAATGGGTCCCGGCAACAAGGCCATGATAGGTACCCATGTAAAATGCAAGAAGATGAAACCTCTGTAAATAGGGAAAGAGAGAAAATCCTATGGGAAAAACCCTCCTCCAAAAAGAGGTAAAAACAACATGCTAAAAAAAACATGAAGTGAAGGAAGGAAGGCCTCAACCAATCCCCCCAAGGACAACTTCCGTAAGAAAAGAGTCAAGAGACCCGATCAAAACCATAAGTAAAACCAGCCCCCCCCATGAGAGATACTAGAGCCTCCCTAGAATAAAGGAGCCCCTAAAGGAGGGGTCAAACCAATGCAACTCCAATGTGGAAGAAACAAGGGTACATAATAAGGGAATCCTTGAATGAGAGGAAAAACTGGAAAGCCTAGTTGAGGCCCAGGGGAGAATGTATGAGGATCTGGAAATGGAATCCCCAAGGCAGGTGTGATGACACTGTCATGAATGTCCACTGTAGTATCTGCAACAAGTGTATCTGGAGTCTCAATAAATGAAGTTGGAAGATCAGGTAGAGTGGAAGGAGAATCTTGCAGAGAAGAAAATCCCTCAACTGGATGTGGCGTGGTAGTCAAAATAGGGATCTCAGGAACAATACAAAGGTTCAAGTATCTTGACTGCACCACATGATGCTCTTGCAAAAGAGAAGTAGTGTGCTTCAATAATGGAGATGGTGGACCAAAGTGTGAGAAGGTGTAGAGATGAGTGGAAGGATCAACTGCCCCTGTAGCAATAAGATCTCCTATAGCACGATCTCGAATGAAGACTGAATCAGTAGTGAACTCAACTGTCTTCCCTGATCCACTGCATGTAATCTGAAAAATTCAGAGAAGGTTAGCAGACAAAGATGGAACATACAATACATCATTGAATATACCATCTTGGATGGGAACTGAACCTTTCCCGCAGACTGGTAATGCAATGTTATTCCCCATGAGAATGTGAGGAATAGGAGAAACCTAAAGGATGGAGAAGACACCTTGAGAAGATGTCATATGGTGAGAAGCACCTGAATCCAGTATCCAAGGAACCTGTGAAGGAGATGCAATGGAAGCCTGTAATGCATGACCCTTTCCAAGATCTAATGTAGATGTTGAAGAGGTGGAAGAAGCTTGAAAAGAAGACCCTTGTGAGGTAGAAGAGGATGGAGAGGAAATAGTGCTCTTTTGAAGGAGAGTGTGCAAATCAGCTATCTGTTTCTCATAGCCATCACATCTCTTCTGAAAACAACGTGCCTCATCATGAGATCCTTTCCCACAATAGGAACAGGTAGGAGTTGTGGTCTTCTTTTTCTCCTTCTTCTTAGAAGATGATGAACCAGTAGAAGAGGGATCTGATATCTGCGTTGACTTTTGCTCCTATGTAAGCAATGCTCGTGACTGTGAACCTGAAAGTGAATCCATTTGAGTGATCTTGGATTGTTCACGGGTTAACTGATCACAAAATATTTCAAATGAAGGCATCCTATGTCTATCACCCAAGGCATCCATAGTGGAGTAGAAAGTGGAAGAGAAGATCTGATATTGTCCCTTTAACTTTGAGAGTATCAAAAAGATACACTCAACATCTGTTTTGTTCTTCCCACATCCCTGCAAAAGTGTACGTAGAGATTTGTGTTGAGATAATGGGTGTTGCACACATTGCATAATATTGTTATTTTATTATTTTATTTTTATTATGAAATGTTGTACCTAGATGGACGTGCAACATGCAAAGATTCTCATAGAATATTCTTGATGAGTTGTATTGTAACATTGTGAAAATATTTCATGTAATTATTTAATATTGGGGAAAAGAATTAAATGCCCAATATTAAATGTGGGGTCAGTGGGTTAGGTAGCACATGGTTTTAGCACATGTTTTATGTAATACCACTTGGTGGTTTTGTGGGACTTGCTACTATATAAGTAGCCACAAGGGTAGTTGTTGTAGTGAGAAAAAGAGAGTGACAAGGAGAAAACAAAAGGCAAGAGTTGATCGGGACAAAGCTTGACAGGTTAGCCAAGGGAGCATTTGTGAAGGTTGAAAGCATGGCATGAGATGTGTGGATTCATGCTTGTTCACATAGTTTGCTCAGTTGTGGCTATGGCCATGAAGGCTTCCATAGTTGTATGGAAATGGTATTTTTTGCTGAATAATACATGGTGATGGATGCTTTTGGAGGCTGAGTTTTTCCCTCAACGAGGGTTTCCCAAGGTATATCTTGTGTCACAATTTTGTGGGTATGTCATCTATTCTCTTGCATGTGGATTTTAATTCCATGTTTATTTAAGATCTATTATGGGTTATGTGGAAACGGTTATATTCTTTATTGCCAAGTTTCCTTACAAGTGGTATCAAAGCTATGATTTTATTATTGTAACCCTAGATTGAATCCATGGGAATGCATGAGAGGATAAAAGAAAGGGCAAGATATATGAATGATTTATTGCAGATCTGAGAGTTTTGGATTTGCTGTTATGATGGGATGTTAAAATATTTGGGCATGGAAAATTGTTGGACAAAAGATTTTTTCTAGATGTTTCATTTAAATGAGGGTTTTGGGGGGTAGCTTGCAGAAATGACCTCCTGGGTAAAAACAGACCTCACCATTGGATCCGGGTCGACATTTCCATAAAATTTGACAAATAATATGCCCTAGTTTGGCCATGTTAAGAGAAAATGAAAGATTTTTTTAGTTTCAGCCCATGATGGCCGTCAAATTTAATCCCGTCAGAATTTTCGTCAATGAAAAAATTAAAAAATTAAAAATCGTACTGAAAATGGTATAAAGACTGTCTTAGTAAAATGGCCATAACTTTCTCTCAGAATATCAAATTTTAGAGTTCTTACAATTGTTGGAAAGCTAATTCAAAGCACTACAAGATGGTGTAAGTTTGATTTTATGATTTCGAAATTTTATTAGGTTTTAAGAGCACTAAAGTCAGATGTTATTTATTTTGAGCACGAATTAGGGCATAGCTTGGGCATACAAAGTCGGATTTTGGACTTCAAGTAGTCAACGGAAAGCTCTTGGAGAGCTCTACAAATTAGTTTAGATTTGGTGTAGGTTTGGCATGATTTATTTGTTGATATATTGATCTAAATAGTTTATAGATATATTTTGACTATGGTAACATTGTGAGTTTATGGCATTGGAGATTTAAGATTTGATGTCATTGTATACTCAATTCATATTTCAGTTTGGTCTCATGATGATATGGTTATCAATGTTTGAATTTAGATATGCATGATGACTAGTTGGATCTACAAGTTATGCAATGTTGTAAGCGGTCTATACTTACAGGTTGCATTTATTGCTTGGTTATGGGTTGTCTTTGCCCATTGATCTTTCATTATTGATGCATATTCAGATTGGTGGCTTGGATTTTGGTTGTCTATGCCTTAAGTCACATGATTTTATCTTCATGCAGGAGGGATGAGATGTTGTTACCAGGTACAATCATGGTAGAGGATTATGGTTGACTATGCTCACAGGTTGGACAGATTAAGAGCCAGATGCTCAGTTCATGGATGTGATCATGGTGTCATGAATTTTGGCATGACATGATTGGTTATACAGGTACATCCTTGATGTTCATTAGCTTGGATTTTTGATTCAGTTAAGGTGGTATATCTTCTTGGTTGAGGATCATAGTTATTTAGTTTCTTTTGAGGAGCTCATGATGTGCACTTTGAGTTCTTTGATAAGTTTGATGCCTTGGTTGATTCTCATGGTTAGAGGATGGGTTTTCATTATGATGTCATGGATAGCTTGGATACACAGTTTAGTGGGAGCTTGTGACAGTAATGGGGTGACAGTGCAGAATTAGTTCCTGATTTGATTTGGATCTTCATATAGGAGATGGATTTTATGATGCCATAGGTGACTTGATACCACGGTTGAGTGGGAGTTGTTGGCATTGATATATTTATTGAATTTTTTTGCAGATGTTGGAGGTTTGTCTTAGATCCTGTTGCTGCAGAAGCATCTTTGACATTTGCATGGTGCACTTGTTATCTTCATGGTGTGTGAAGATGGTTAGATCTTGAGGACTCATGGAATTCTTGGTTATCTTCATGGTATGTGGAGATGGTTCTTCCTGGTATGTGGAGATGGTTTTTCTTCATGGTGTGTGGAGATGGTTGCATCTTGAGGACTCACAGGGTTCTTGGCAAAGGTGTGGTTTATGCTTTTATTTGGCATGTTATCCTTGGTATGAGGATGGTTTCATTATTATTTCATGGTATAGTCTTGATACGCATTTAGAGTTGTGACATGTTATGGTGTGTTCATGTGGAGCATGTTATCTCTTTGGTTGAGATGGTAAGATCATGTTGTCATGTTTACGTTCCTGAGGCCATGGTTGGAACTTTGACATTGATCTTGATTTAGTTTCTTGGTATTGAGTACACTGATCATAAGCTGGATACTTCATGATATTGCTATGTTGCATTTGAATTTGACATGGATTGATTGGTTACAGGTGCTCATGGATACTTAGAGACAGTGGTGACACTGATTTCTCTTGGATTAGAGAAGTATTTGTTGGGACAGTTGATGGTTTCAATAGGAAGTCCGAAGGGCAGTCACCTGATATGGACTTGAGAGGAGATTGTTCTTAGATGATTCTTGGTTGGAGACTTGGGTATCTTGATAAGCATTCTCATTCCCCACTCTTGATCTACTCGGCGGTTTGCTACTTGAGAGGTATAGCCCATTGTTTCTCTCAGTTGCATTTTATTTATGGTTGTCTTTCATGAATATGGATCTTGAGCTATGGTACATGAGTTAGTTCTGGAGGGTTCATTTGAGAGATGGTTTAGCATTAGTTATCTCCATGTGCATATGTTGTTATGCTGGTTGAGTTTGGGAGATGGTTTTATATTGGGCATATTCCTTGGTTTAGAAATGATTTTATTGAGTTTGATCTTCTTGTGAGAGGCTTACATCCATGATTAGTTATATGGTATGCTTTGAGTGTTGTTGAGGCTTCTTGTTGGGGATTTATGGAGGAGATCATACTTGCACAGTTTACATCTAGAGGTGTGTGTAGAAGGACATGATACAGGTTATGATTTGCATGGTTTCTCTGGTCTTGGTTATCTTCTTGGATGTTCAGTTTTTCCTACATTGGATTTGAGATTGGTTAGAGATTGTGATCACTGGTTTGTGCTCATGTATGTCATGTGAAAGATGACATGGTTATTCCTTTATCTCTTTCCTCTTTTGGTTGTGGTGAACTTGGGAGAGCATTGAAGACTTGTTATGAGAGTTGTTCTTGCAGGATATCAATTTATGTATTGTGGATGTCCTTAATGCTACATGGATTCACTTCTTTGAGATGTGTTGAGTGGATTGGTTATAGATTTGATATTATCTTTTGCAATGGGAGCTTCTTGGTATTATGATTGCAGGTTATAGATTGGATATGTCGGTGATATAAGATTCACTTGTTATACCTTTGAGGTATGGATAGTTGGATGGGTTTGGCACTTGCTGTGGGTGTTATTTCAGCTATGGATATTTGGACAACTACGGATACATGTGATTACCTTTGGATCAGGTTTTTATGCTTGGAATTTTAGTTGGTATAGGATTTTATGATCTTCTAATGCGACAGGTTGGGTGGCTTTCTCTTTGGATGGCTTCTATGTATGTCCAGTGGCAGTGGCATAATAGGAGGTGAGATCATTCATGTTTGAGATGCTAGATACTTTGATTTTGTTGCGGGTACCAGGATGGAGCACTTGGTGTATTTTGATCCATGATGGTGGATGTGCTGGGAGGGATTGTTCCCTTGTTCATTTTGTGTGGCTACGGATTGACCCTATGCAATGTATACAACAAGTGGGAGATCGTTGAGATAATGGGTGTTGCACACATTGCATAATATTGTTATTTTATTATTTTATTTTTATTATGTAATGTTGTACCTAGATGGACGTACAAGATGTAAAGATTCCCATGGAATATTCTTGATGAGTTGTATTGTAACATTGTGAAAATATTTCATGTAATTATTTAATATTGGGGAAAAGAATTAAATGCCCAATATTAAATGTGGGGTCAGTGGGTTAGGTAGCACATGGTTTTAGCACATGGTTTATGTAATACCACTTGGTGGTTTTGTGGGACTTGCTACTATATAAGCAGCCACAAGGGTAGTTGTTGTAGTGAGAAAAAGAGAGTGACAAGGAGAAAACAAAAGGCAAGAGTTGAGCAGGACAAAGCTTGACAGGTTAGCCAAGGGAGCATTTGTGAAGGTTGAAAGCATGACATGGGATGTGTGGATTCATGCTTGTTCACATAGTTTGCTCGATTGTGGCTATGGCTATGAAGGCTTCCATGGTTGTATGGAAATGGTATTTTTTGCTGAATAATACATGGTGATGGATGCTTTTGGAGGCTGGGTTTTTCCCTCAATGAGGGTTTCCCAGGGTATATCTTGTGTCACAATTTTGTGGGTATGTCATCTATTCTCTTGCATGTAAATTTTAATTTCGTGTTTATTTAAGATCTATTATGGGTTATGTGGAAATAGTTATATTATTTATTGCCAAGTTTCCTTACAAGTGGTATCAGAGCTATGATTTTATTATTGTAACCCTAGATTGAATCCATGGGAATGCATGAGAGGATAAAAGAAAGGGCAAGATATATGAATGATTTATTGCAGATCTAAGGGTTTTGGATTTGCTGTTATGATGGGATGTTAAAAGATTTGGGCATAGGAAATTGTTGGACAAAAGATTTTTTCCGGATGTTTCATTTAAATGAGGGTTTTGGGGGGTAGCTTGCAGAAATGACCTCCTGGGTAAAACCAGACCTCACCATTGGATCCGGGTCGACATTTCCATAAAATTTGACAAATAATATGCCCTAGTTTGGCCATGTTAAGAGAAAATGAAAGAGTTTTTTAGTTTCAGCCCATGATGGCCGTCAAATTTAATCCCGTCGGAATTTTCGTCAATAAAAAAATTAAAAAATTAAAAATCGTACTGAAAATGGTAAAAAGACTGTCTTAGTAAAATGGCCATAACTTTCTCTCAGAATATCGGATTTCAGAGTTCTTACAATCGTTGGAAAGCTAATTCAGAGCACTACAAGATGATGTAAGTTTGGTTCTATGATTTTGAAATTTTGTTAGGTTTTAAGAGCACTAAAGTCAGATGTTATTTATTTTGAGCACGAATTAGGGCATAGCTTGGGCATATAGAGTCGGATTTTAGACTTCAAGTAGTCAACAGAAAGCTCTTGGAGAGCTCTACAAATTAGTTTAGATTTGGTGCAGATTTGACATGATTTATTTGTTGATATATTGATCTAAATAGTTTATAGATATATTTTGACTATGGTAACATTGTGAGTTTATGGCATTGGAGATTTAAGATTTGATGTCATTGTATACTCAGTTCATATTTCAGTTTGGTCTCATGATGATATGGTTATCAATGTTTGGATTTAGATATGCATGATGACTAGTTGGATCTACAAGTTATGCAGTGTTGTAAGCGATCTATACTTATAGGTTGCATTTATTGCTTGGTTATGGGTTGTCTTTGCCCATTGATCTTTCATTATTGATGCATATTCAGATTGGTGGCTTGGATTTTTGTTGTCTATGCCTTAAGTCACATGATTTTATCTTCATGTAGGAGGGATGAGATGTTGTTACCAGGTACAATTATGGTAGAGGATTATGGTTGACTATGCTGACAGGTTGGACAGATTAAGAGCCAGATGCTCAGTTCATGGATGTGATCATGGTGTCATGAATTTTGGCATGACATGATTGGTTATACAGGTACATCCTTGATGTTCATTAGCTTGGATTTTTGATTCAGTTAAGGTGGTATATCTTCTTGGTTGAGGATCATAGTTATTTAGTTTTTTTTGAGGAGCTCATGATGTGCACTTTGAGTTCTTTGATAAGTTTGATGCCTTGGTTGATTCTCATGGTTAGAGGATGGGTTTTCATCATGATGTCATGGATAGCTTGGATACACAGTTTAGTGGGAGCTTGTGACAGTGATGGGGTGACAGTGCAGGATTAGTTCCTAGTTTGATTTGGATTTTCATATAAGAGATGGATTTTATGATGCCATAGGTGACTTGGTACCACGGTTGAGTGGGAGTTGTTGGCATTGATATATTTATTGAATTTTTTTGCAGATGTTGGAGGTTTGTCTTAGATCTTGTTGCTGCAGAATCATCTTTGACATTTGCATGGTGCACTTGTTATCTTCATGGTGTGTGAAGATGGTTAGATCTTGAGGACTCATGGAGTTCTTGGTTATCTTCATGGTATGTGGAGATGGTTCTTCCTGGTATGTGAAGATGGTTTTTCTTCATGGTGTGTGGAGATGGTTGCATCTTGAGGACTCACAAGGTTCTTGGCAAAGGTGTGGTTTATGCTTTTATTTGGCATGTTATCCTTGGTATGAGGATGGTTTCATTATTATGTCATGGTATACTCTTGATACGCGTTTAGAGTTGTGACATGTTATGGTGTGTTCATGTGGAGCATGTTATCTCTTTGGTTGAGATGGTAAGATCATGTTGTCATGTTTACGTTCCTAAGGCCAGGGTTGGAACTTTGACATTGATCTTGATTTAGTTTCTTGGTATTGAGTACACTGATCATAAGCTGGATACTTCATGATATTGCTATGTTGCATTTGAATTTGACATGGATTGATTGGTTACAGGTGCTCATGGATACTTAGAGACAGTGGTGACGCTGATTTCTCTTGGATTAGAGAAGTATTTGTTGGGACAATTGATGGTTTCAATAGGAAGTCCGAGGGGCAGTCACCTGATATGGACTTAAGAGGAGATTGTTCTTAGATGATTCTTGGTTGGAGACTTGGGTATCTTGATGAGCATTCTCATTCCCTACTCTTGGTCTACTCGGCGGTTTGCTACTTGAGAGGTATAACCCATTGTTTCTCTCAGTTGCATTTTATTTATGCTTGTTTTTCATGAATATGGATCTTGAGCTATGGTACATGAGTTAGTTCTGGAGGGTTCATTTGAGAGATGGTTTAGCATTGGTTATCTCCATGTGCATATGTTGTTATGTTGGTTGAGTTTGGGAGATGGTTTTATATTGGGCATATTCCTTGGTTTAGGAATGATTTTATTGAGTTTGATCTTCTTGTGAGAGGCTTACATCCATGATTAGTTATATGGTATGCTTTGGGTGTTGTTGAGGCTTCTTGTTGGGGATTTATGGAGGAGATCATACTTGCACAATTTACATCTAGAGGTGTGTGTAGAAGGACATGATACAGGTTATGATTTGCATGGTTTCTCTGGTCTTGGTTATCTTCTTGGATGTTTAGTTTTTCCTACATTGGATTTGAGATTGGTTAGAGATTGTGATCACTGGTTTGTGCTCATGTATGTCATGTGAAAGATGACATGGTTATTCCTTTATCTCTTTCCTCTTTTGGTTGTGGTGAACTTGGGAGAGCATTGGAGACTTGTTATGAGAGTTGTTCTTGCAGGATATCAATTTATGTATTGTGGATGTCCTTAATGCTACATGGATTCACTTCTTTGAGATGTGTTGAGTGGATTGGTTATAGATTTGACATTATCTTTTGCAATCGGAGCTTCTTGGTATATATGTGGCAGGTATTGCTCTTGAGGCTTATGATTGCAGGTTATAGATTGGATATGTCGGTGATATAAGATTCACTTGTTATACCTTTGAGGTATGGATAGTTGGATGGGTTTGGCACTTGCTGTGGGTGCTATTTTAGCTATGGATATTTGGACAACTATGGATACATGTGATTACCTTTGGATCAGATTTTTATGCTTGAAATTTTAGTTGGTACAGGATTTTATGATCTTCTAATGCGACAGGTTGGGTGGCTTTCTCTTTGGATGGCTTCTATGTATGTCTAGTGGCAGTGGCATAATAGGAGGTGAGATCATTCATGTTTGAGATGCTAGATACTTTGATTTTGTTGCGGGTACCAGGATGGAGCACTTGGTGTATTTTGATCCATGATGGTGGATGTGCTGGGAGGGATTGTTCCCTTGTTCATTTTGTGTGGCTACGGATTGACCCTATGCAATGTATACAACAAGTGGGAGATGGTTGAGATAATGGATGTTGCACACATTGTATAATATTGTTATTTTATTATTTTATTTTTATTATGTAATGTTGTACCTAGATGGACGTGCAAGATGTAAAGATTCCCATGGAATATTCTTGATGAGTTGTATTGTAACATTGTGAAAATATTTCATGTAATTATTTAATATTGGGGAAAAGAATTAAATGCCCAATATTAAATGTGGGGTCAGTGGGTTAGGTAGCACATGGTTTTAGCACATGGTTTATGTAATACCACTTGGTGGTTTTGTGGGACTTTCTACTATATAAGCAGCCACAAGGGTAGTTGTTGTAGTGAGAAAAAGAGAGTGACAAGGAGAAAACAAAAGGCAAGAGTTGAGCGGGACAAAGCTTGATAGGTTAGCCAAGGGAGCATTTGTGAAGGTTGAAAGCATGGCATGGGATGTGTGGATTCATGCTTGTTCACATAGTTTGCTCGGTTGTCGCTATGGCTATGAAGGCTTCCATGGTTGTATGGAAATGGTATTTTTTGGTGAATAATACATGGTGGTGGATGCTTTTGGAGGCTGAGTTTTTCCCTCAATGAGGGTTTCCCAGGGTATATCTTGTGTCACAATTTTGTGAGTATGTCATCTATTCTCTTGCATGTGGATTTGAATTCCGTGTTTATTTAAGATCTATTATGGGTTATGTGGAAACGGTTATATTCTTTATTGCCAAGTTTCCTTACAATTTGAACTTCATCAAGAAGTCCTCAATGATGGGAAAGCTATTAGGTGTCAAAGAAGTCAACTCTGTATCTAGCTGAAGTGCCCGAAACTCATTCACTTGGCCAAACAAAGTCTAAAATTTGAGCCAATAAGCTCGTGGAGTAGTCAAACCATCCAAGTGGAATAGTAGATTGTCTAAAATGTTCAGTGCAATCAATCCCATGGCCTCATCCATTTTGTTCCTATGCTGAAGAACCTCAAAAGCTCATGTAAGAATAGGTTGATTCTCATCCAAACATGACCATAAACCCTTTGACATGAGAAGTCTAGTCATTTGTGCCTTCCACGTGTGGTAGTTGTGTGGTGTGAGACGGGATATAAATGGATCTGCCATTGAGAGAAAGAAGAAGACAGAAGTAGAAGGGTCTTAACTGAAGTAAATTATAGAAAAGAAAGACACCCCCCCACAAATGTACAAGAATATCTCCCAAATACCACAAAAAAACAACTAAGGAAAGCAAAAAATTGGAAAGGAACCTGGATTTGTTGATGCAGAATAAGAGGAAACAGAAGCCTCTACTTTGAAGCCAAAAATGGAAGCTCAAAATCATACAAAACCAGCACCAATGTCTCCGTCTCTAAGTCAGCTTTTTGACGCTTCTTTCGGATCGGAAAATGACCTCCATATGCTCAAGTTATAGCCAAAAAACTGACTGCTGCTTCAAGAATGCACTTGCTAGAAAATTATAGACACTGGCCTAAATTTGACAGCCATATGCCCATCACAAGACTGTCACCAGAAAAAAAATCCGATCACTAGCAAAGTGACGTTAGAGTGCCAAAAAGTGACATCAGCAAATCGAAAAATGACGTTAGCAAGTCAGAAAGTCCGCAGAGCGGCGTCGGAGCAATGTCCGCCGGTGGCGATGGCGGCCAGGAGGAAAACCCGGCGGTGCGACTGTCTGCATAGCGGGTTGCGGTGGCACTGAAGCTCCGTTGCGGTGGTGGAGAGAGGAGGTGACACCGAAAAAAATAGCAGACCCTGCTACGGTGTCGGGCGGGCGGAGAACAGATGACGGCAATGGCGGTGAGTGGTTACGAGGTGCCCGTTGGGTGGCGCTCCGGCACTGCTACGGCGGTCGCCCTTTTTTAAAAAAAAAAATTTTCCTTTTTTGGCCGTACAGTCCATACGACAGTGCCCTAGAGGCCTTAAAAAATCTCCAAAAATGCCATGTGTCCGAAATCGAAAAATTTTATATGATTTCTGTTAGAAAGGTTAATCTTTCCTTGGATATATTTTAATTGGGATATTCCAAGGGTCCCTACATGTAGTTTGTCCACTTGTACACATGTGGAGGACATGTCATTGTTTGTCCTTTATTCCACATGTAAGGACAACTCTTATTTGTTTCTTTATTTAGTTTATCCTCCTTAAGAGGATTGTGACACTTTACACACACCTATTATGAATGTGGCATTCATAGAAATGGGAGTTACAAATGCAACTCCTCTCTCATCTCTATATAAGAGATGCTCCTCCTTCTTTCTTCACAACTACAACACCACTCTAAGAACTTGATGTTATTGTATTGAGCTAATTTTGCTCCAACACACTCTCTCTCTCTCTTCTCTAGGCATTTTCCTTCATTCATAATACTCACAAGGGGTTTTCTTTGCTTTCCCCTTATAAATCCTTGTCTCCATTGTTGAACCATCTTGGTGTATGCTCTTGGAGTTGCTTATCTTATGGTAACATTGTTTCACACTTAACTTACTTGGATTGTTTCTCGTTCCTTGCTCAACATTATCATTTCTTACATGGTATCAGAGCTTGGTTATCTAATCCTTGTTTTAAGTTTTGTGGTGAAGGTTGCCATTCATTGGAGCACACCTTATTTGGAGACGTTATTGAGAGAAGAAGTTTGTGTTGTGATTTTAGCTTTTTTTAACTAATCTTGTGCATGCAAATTTCATATTTTTTACTAACCCTCTTTGGAAGGCTTGCCGCCAAAGGGTTTTCTTGTAAAAGCTTCATATTTTTTACTAACCCTCTTTGGAAGGCTTGCTGCCAAAGGGTTTTCTTGTAAAGCTTCATTTTTTTTTACTAACCCTCTTTGGAAGGCTTGCTGCCAAAGGGTTCTCTTAGTAAATTTCAATTTTGTTTTGTTTTGTTTTGGACGGCATGCCGCCAAAACAAAAAATATTACATTAGTAAAGCTTTATAACTCTTTACTTTTTCTTACTTCATTTATTAAAAAAAAAAATTTTTACTCTTTAAAAAAAAAAAAATATTTAACTATATTGTGTTTTTATAAAAATAGTGTAAAGCTTCATTTTATAAAAATAAAAATAAAAATATATATAATTTTTGAATTTTGTTGGGCGGCCGCGCCACCCGTGCGCCACCCCCGCGCCGCCACAAACGCCATCGACGGTACAGACCTCGCGCCGCTGCGCAAACACCGCCGATGGTATAGATCCAACGCCGTCGCGCGCAACCACCGCTACGAACCGGTTGCGCCGCTACGAATCGGTTGCGCCGCTGCGCACCGTCGCCCTCTGCATCTCTGCCCCACCTCTGCAACTCTTCTCGAAATATAAACACTGACCACCGCTTCCGTCGCCCCCATAACTCCACGCGCAAACCTTTCCGTAGCCCGCATCCCAGACACGCAACAACCGCCACCTGTAGTGCCCGCATCCTCATCCACACAGAGTTTTTTTTAAAAAAATTTTAACCACCGACCACGGCCACTCCTTTGGCCACGCGGCAGCGACCGACGAGCTCCACTCCCCTTTTAAATTTTTTTAAATAATTTTCCCCCTCTTTGCTAATTTTCCACCTTTTATATTTTTCAAATTTTGTTTTAAATCAAACTAATGAAACCTGTTTTATATTAATGTTTTTTATTTGTTTAACAAATCAATTTTTTAATTTTCTCTCGCACAAATAGTTGAAATTAAAATAAAAAATATTCTTAATCTTATAAACAAAAAAAAACAAAAAGAACCAATTTTTTTTCAATTAATAAAATTAAAAATTTTTTTTCCTCTCACTTAACATCTTTTTTTTCAATTAATCTCATTTTCAAATTAAGGGAATTTTTTTTCAAAAAAAGCGAACTATTTTTTTTTCTTTCCTTAATCATGTCAACATTAATTCCAGAAATCAAACTTAATTATTCTAATTATCATTCTTGGAAAACTCATATCTCATTTATTTTTTCGTTTTAAACATCTCTTCGAAATATCCACTGACCCTTCTCTTGAGCCCGGTTCAGCGGCTACTCAAGACGAGAAAGATACTTGGAAAGCTAAAAATGAAGAAGCTTTAGGGTTAATTGGTATTTCTATTATTCCAGACTTATATGTCTTAATTGCTCACTGTTCTAAAGCTCATGATGCATGGTCCATCTTGAAAACCAAGTATGACAGTGGCGATGAATACCGCAAAATACAATTGCAAGATCAACTCGAAGATCTTAGGTATGCAGATTTTAAAGGTATGGATGAATTCCTCTTAAAATTTGATTCTCTTAAAAGTCAAATTATGGCTTTAGGTGTTCAATTAGAGGACATTCAATTAATTCATCTTATTCTTAAAAAATGTCTTCCTAGACAGTTTCAACAGTTTATAACTAATATTCATGCACAGCTTGCTATTCCTACTTTAACTTCTCAGTTAACTTATGTTATTTTTCAAAATTTATTAAGACAGGAAGAAGCTAAGCTAATTCAGTTTGGTACTCTCAAATCAACTGAACATGCATTTGTGTCTAGAAATTCAACTAATAATTTTCGTTCCAATAATAATAATTACAAACAATCTAATTCTAATTCAAATAACACAAACAATAAATTTCATCCCAAATATAATAATAATACCAACCATCCTAATAATACTCGTAATACTAATAATCAAAGGAACCATTCCAATTCCAAACCTCATTGTTCTTATTGTGGCAAAGATGGTCACCTTGTCAATAACTGTTTTAAAAAACAAAATGATAAAAAACCTATGAATCATAGTAGCAATCATCAAACCTCAAACCATAAAAAAGGTAATTCGACTAGTTCTAATTCTCGTCATGCTTTTACTTGTAGCTTTAATCTTTGTAGACCTTTAGAATGGATTGTTGATAGTGGTGCATCACAACATGTCACTTCTCATAAAGAAATTTTTGATTCTTTACAACCTGATATTGCTAACATTCCTATTCAGTTAGCTAATAATCATACTTGTAAAGTTGAAGGACTAGGTGATGTTACTATTCCTAATGGTAAATTGCATGATGTTTTATATGTACCTGACTTGAAAACTAATCTACTTTCTATTTCACAGTTATGTTAGAACTATAAAGTAGAATTCTACAAAGATACATGTTATATCATAGATCCTCAAACTCTCAAAGTGATTGCTCATGCTAAAATGGATAATGACAATTTGTTTAAATTCCATGAATTTGCTAGTTCACGATATTCTTTACATACTTCTATTGATTTCAATATATGGCATGAAAGACTTGGTCATTTAAATTCTGATTATATTACTTTCATGCAAAAGCATAATATGGTTGATGGCTTGCCTCACATTATTCCTTCCAAGATTGCCTGTACAGGTTGTATGAGTGGTAAGATGCATAGGGAGCCCTTTCCAAGTGGAAAATCATGGCGAGCAACTCATAAGTTGCATCTTGTCCATAGTGATCTTTTGGGCCCCATGGAGAATACCTCCATCCAAGGTTCTCGGTATGCACTTACCTTTGTTGATGATTTTTCTAGACGAACTTGGATCTATTTTTTGCATAGCAAGGATCAAGTTCTTGATATATTTATTGAATTTCAGTTATATGTTGAAAGGCAATCTAGGTATAAACTTAAAATTCTTAGAACTGATAATGGGAAGGAATATGTGAATAATGCTTTTAATTCTTATTTGAAATCATGTGGAATTAAGCACGAGCTTACTATTTATTATACACCACAACAAAATGGTGTAGTGGAAAGAAAGCATCGGACCATTGTTGAAATGGCTAGAAGCATGTTGCATGCCAAGAATTTGCATTATAAATTTTGGGCTGAAGCCATGTTTTGTGCAACTTATATTCTTAATCGGACTCCTACCAAAGCTCTCAAGGCTGTCACTCTAGAAGAGGCTTGGTCTGGTAGGAAACCAAATTTACATTATTTACGGATATTTGGTTCTATTGCTTATGTTCATACACCTAAACAGAAAAGGCATAAATTAGATGCTAAGTCATCTCCTTATATGTTTGTTGGCTATGATGAAAACACTAAGGGTTATCGTGTTTATGATTCCACTACTAACAAAGTTCAAGTTGCTAGAGATGTTTGTATTGCAGAAAATGGCATTCATGATTGCTCTACTACAACAGATGAAGAATTCAGCAGCACTAAAATTGTGCTGGTGGAGGACCAACCTCCTTCTCTTAATCCTACTCTTTCTCTTAATCAAGTACCACTGATTATTTCTGCTCCTACATCTCATGATACTCAAATAGATACTAATGATACTTTTCTTACTCATCATTCTTCCTCTAGTGATAATTCCATTACAACTAAACGTAAACCTAAATGGGCTCAAAACCTCATCAATGAAGCTGATGATTATATTTCTAAATCTGGTGGACTTAAACATAGAAGGATTAATTATTGTAATTATGCTTTGATGACTACTATTATGAATTCTAACGATCCTAAGTCTTTTGATCAAGCTAACTCTCAACCTCATTGGCAGAAAGCCATGCAAGAGGAATATGATTCGTTACTTGCTAATCACACTTGGGACTTAGTCACATTACCTCCTGGAAAAAATCTAGTTTCATGTAAATGGTTATATAAAACAAAATTGAATACTAATAATGAAATTAGTAAATTTAAAGCTAGACTAGTTGCTAGAGGTTTTTCCCAAATTGAAGGCTTAGACTATAATGAAACTTTTGCACCTGTTGCTAAAATGCCTACTATCAAATTAGTTCTTGCTTTAGCATCTAAAATGAATTGGCCCATTCATCAAATGGATGTTAAAAGTTCCTTTTTAAATGGTGAGTTACATGAAGAAATCTATATGGCTCAACCTCTTGGATTTGTTAATAAAGGTAGTGAAAATCTAGTTTGCAAATTGAACAAATCTATTTATGGTCTTAAACAATCACCTAGAGAATGGTATTCTAAAATTAATTCTTTCTTCATTTCTCAAGGTTTTACTAGAAGCAAAAATGATCCTAATTTGTATATTAAACATACTAACGATGATATTATGATTGTTATTGTTTATGTAGATGATTTAATTCTCACTTCTAGTTCAGACATTTTGATTTCTGATCTTAAATTCCAACTTAAACAAAAATTTCAAATGACAGACTTAGGTATCTTACATTATTTCTTAGGTATGCAAATTTTTCAAACTCCTAAAGGTATCTTTGTTTCTCAAAGCAAGTATGCTTATGATCTTTTAGAAAAATTTAAGATGAATGACTCTAACCATGTTTCAATTCCATGTGAATTAGGAACTAAATTAATGAATGATATGAATACTCGTTTTGTTGATGAAACTTTGTATAGACAGTTAGTAGGAAGTTTAAATTATTTAACTCTTACTAGACCTGATATTGCTTATAGTGTTGGTTTAGTGTCTCGCTTTATGTCTAAACCTCAACAAACTCATTTTAAAGTTGCTAAACGCATCTTAAGGTATATTAAAGGAACTATTAATATAGGCTTATTTTATGATCCAAACTCTAAATTTATTTTACATGGCTATACTGATTCCAATCTAGGTGGAGATCCCAATGATGGGAAATCCACTTGTGGTTATTTTTCTTTGTTGGTTCAGGTCCAATTTCTTGGAAAACCAAAAAAGAACACTCTATTTCCCTATGCTCAACTGAAGCTAAATACAAAGGTTGTACCAATGCAGCTAAGGAAGCTTTGTGGATTCGAAGACTTCTTGATGATTTGGGTCTACCTCAACAACTACCTACACCTATACATTGTGACAATCAAAGTGCTATTGCCTTGGCAAAGAATCCAGTGTATCATGCCCACACCAAACATATTTCACTTCAACATCACTTCATTCAAGAACAAGTTGAAGACAATCAAATTATTCTTCTTTATTGTAAAGGAGAATATCAAGTGGCTGATATTTTAACCAAACCACTTTCTAAAGAGAGATTTCAGTTCCATTGTAAAAATTTGGGTTTACAACCTGTTGAAGTAAACTCCCCAAGTAAAGATTAAGGGGGGGTGTTAGAAAGGTTAATCTTTCCTTGGATATATTTTAATTGGGATATTCCAAAGGTCCCTACATGTAGTTTGTCCACTTGTACACATGTGGAGGACATGTCATTGTTTGTCCTTTATTCCACATGTAAGGACAACTCTTGTTTATTTCTTTATTTAGTTTATCCTCCTTAAGAGGATTGTGACACTTTGCACACACCTATTATGAATGTGGCATTCATAGAAATGGGAGTTACAAATGCAACTCCTCTCTCATCTCTATATAAGAGATGCTCCTCCTTCTTTCTTCACAACTACAACACCACTCTAAGCACTTGATGTTATTGTATTGAGCTACTTTTGCTCCAACACACTCTCTCTCTCTTCTCTAGGCATTTGCCTTCATTCATAATACTCACAAGGGGTTTTCTTTGCTTTCCCCTATAAATCCTTGTCTCCATTGTTGAACAATCTTGGTGTATGCTCTTGGAGTTGCTTATCTTATGGTAACATTGTTTCACACTTAACTTACTTGGATTGTTTCTCGTTCCTTGCTCAACATTATCATTTCTTACAATTTCTGACTGTAAATGGCCCTCCGGATTCAATGGTGGCATCTGTTTGGGCTGAAAATGCTCCGAAAAATTGCTCTACCCATGATTTGAAACAAATTCACAAACAAACTAAGGTTTGTGACATCAAATCATGGCTTAAAAAAACCTTCGAACAAGAAGCAATAGGGAGGCTCTGATACCATGTAGGAGTTGAGAATCCGACTCTGATGATGCGCCAAGATCACCTGTAGTGCAAATAACTTGCTGAAGAAAAGCCTAGGGAGAAAAGATCTTGAAGCAAAAACCACACAAGAATGTTTCACAATAGAAAATTAGAATTGCTATGTAAAAATGGAATGTATTACAATAAGAGAGAGACCGTTTAAAAAGGCCTCATGGAAGCTTGTAGAACAAGCTAGAAGGAGGTAGAGGACAAAAATGACAACTCAACACATATCCACAAAAAGTGGAATATGCTAAAAAAGGAGCAAACTCCCGAGTTGTCAACAACTAACCACTACATGCATTAAATACTAAATATTAAATAAATGCATTAACCTAAGTAATCTTAAGTAATAGAATAAATAATTAATTATTAATTATTTACTCTAACAGTGTTCCCCTCCATTGTTGTATGTTGGTTCTAGTTGGTTGGGTGTGTACAAGCATTTTATTTCCTCTTGAACTAGTGTGCAAGGAACATTAAATGAAACTTAACATTCACACACTAATAAAATAACATCAAATTAGAGGAAAAAGAAAACAAAGAAGGATAATGTTTAAACCAAGTATGGTGAGCTCTCTAAGTGTAATATTGATGCTTAGATATGTCCAAATGATGGTTGGATGTTTGCTCAAGTGTACTCAAGCTTTAAGCTAGTTAAAATGATTAAGTATGAGGATTTCATAAAGTATGGGTGTGAAGATAGACTTTGACATGGTCAGGGTGTAATGGATATTTTGGTTCTTAGTGGAGCATTATAAGTTTGCATAAAAAGTGGATTGATTATGAGAATAAGAGGGTTTAATTTATACGCCAATGATGTGAGGATGGAGGGCTAGGATGCAAGAATGGATGAGGGATGAGGGAAGGCTAGGATTAAAGGAGAGGGAAGCACATGGATAATGCTTTTTCAAATCAATCGCATGACAAGTGTCCCAAGGAGATTTGATCTAGATGATCTCATCAGTTCTTCAAAGTATTTGACAACCTCCCTTGGTTTAATTGTTCTTTCCATAAGTTCCTTTTCATACTTTAACTCACTTCTCAGTTGCTCATTTTGTGATCTTAAGTTTTTGATCTCCAAGTTCATTTTGTTTTCTTCTTGAGTAGAAACTATCAATTGATTTATCATATCTAATTGATTTTTTCTAAGCTTTTTCCATCTATCTTTTGTCTTCTTCAACCTGACTTTTTCTTCTTCATCTTTCATCTTTTTCTCTATTACTTCACATAGTATTAATGATTGAGTTTTCTATTCTCTCTTGAGTTATTTTGTCTCTTTTCTTAGAGCACCTTTTTCTCCAATAGTTCTATGATTGTTTCACTATTATCACAAGTCTTTCTATTGTCAAGTAGTCCTTCTATTTCTACTTCCTTGAATAGAGTGTCATTTCTATGTATTTTTGTCTCTTTCCTTTTTTCTAGTGATTTCCTTAACTCTTATGTTACTCCTTCAACTTTTTGCAATATGAACTAGAATTTAATCATCTAGTTCTCAATGATTTCTCCCAACATCTATTCCTCCATCTCCATGATTTGATCCTATCAAGCTATTAGGTTTCTTCCAAGAGAACTATGATTTGATATCAATTGTTGGAAGGATTAATGGGAAAAAAAGTAATAAGAGGTGGGGCATTAATTAGGATTTGAAACTTTAACTTGCAAAACCAAATTACTAAATTTACACCTAATTTATCTTATATATTAGATCAAACATTAAAACTATAATGATAAATAGTAAATGAACACATCACATCCATAAAATATTCAATACATAACACAAATGATTTGGTTAGCCAAAATATTTCATTGTGAATGTAAAATTGTGATCTAGGGGATATTTTTGTCAAAATTGGAGTGTCTCCAAACCTCCAATAATCAGCATCAAGTTAAAGTTCTCAAAATTTTGGACCTAATGCAATTCGAACGAGTGAAAATGGAGTCAGTATGCAAAAGTTATGGCTAGTCAAAGTTTGGTCAAACTAGGTACAAAGGTCATCAAAAGGTGAAAAAATAATCATCTCAAAAGTGGTCAACAATGGATTTGAAATTGAAGATATCATCAAGAGCTTTCCAGTAACATTTGTTTCGTCAAAAATGAGCCTCATATGTGAAAAATATGCCCAATCAAAGTTTGATATGATAAGGTGGGAAAAGATAAATAATAATTTAATAAAATAAAATAAAAAAATCATTACTAGTAGTGCCAGGGGTTGAAACCATGACCATTGGCTTCTAAAGTTTGGCTGATGGTTGTTGCACCACTGGTGGTCTTTATAAGATATATAACAAACTTGATATTTAAATTTCAACCGCCGCTAATTTTAGTTAAAGACAGCTGGTGGGGTTGAAACCCTCGACTAGCCCCTTTGCTAAAATTCTTGTGGTTGTTGCGCCAGGGTAAGTGCACCAAGTTGTGGTTTCAAAAGGGGGGTATAAGTGGACACCTTTCTCCTAAAATCAGCAATTTCTAGACTTCAACAAGAATTTGAAGATAGTTGCACTCAAAATTTTAAGATATGACAAAAACAAAAGTCATAGTCCTCTGAATCTAGTTTCTAAACTACTAATTTTTTTTCAAAATGGTTTATTTTTAGGTCTTCAAAAAAGGGGGCCACAAAAAGTGGTGCTATTTTTTCCAGAAAAACATAACATAGTACAAAGTGTGGTACGCCTAAAATTTTAACTTTTTTTTTCAAATTCTTTAATCGCTCTAGTCAAAAGTTACCTAACACTATGTAGTTTATCCCAGATTTTTTAGGTAATTTTATAATATGTATTTTTTTTTAATGAATTTTTTAATTGGACACATTCGAAAAATGTGAAATATCTATGTGCTCCCCCTATAAATGATTGAAAACTAATCTCAAATTAAAACTTCTTTTTTTCAAATTGTGTAGAATGGAGTCAAGTTTCTAAAAAACTAAGTTTTTTCAAAATTTGATGAACGAGCTAAAATCTATAGCCCAATTAGTACATGTTGGTTTTTGATAAAAAATAGACATACATTCAAAAGAAATTATAGATGAAAGGCTTAAAATAGTTCAAATTAAAAATAAATTATATGGTTGTGTAGCTAACAAAGAGACCTACAATGTCATGTAACCTGATTTTATTGATGCTCAACCATGTAGAAACTAGACAGAGAGCACACAAGAAAAATCAATCATTTTTTGTATGTTTGTAGCAAAACACGTCTCAGACCAGTTTATGGACTCCAAAGCTTTGGTTTGGATTCCCAAAGCAATACCAAATGTTAGGCTTGGTAGTATTTAAATCTTTAAATAGCATGTGCACACTATAGTGCGTGCGTGCTATTTAAAGCTTGTTAAATTTACTTTCAAATAGCATGTACGTGCTTTGTAAATTTTTTTTTTCAAATAACGCGCACACGCTATGGTGCATACACACTATAGTGCGTATGCACTATTTAAATATACTTTTAAATAGTGCATATGTGCTTTGAAAAATTATTTTTTTTAAATAGCGCGCACATGCTATAGTGCATGCGCACTATAGCATGTACGCACTATGGCTTGGCACACCCAAGCCATAGTGTGTGCGCACTATAGCGCACACGCGCTATAGCGCATGTGCACTTATTGAAAATAGAAAGGAAAAAAAGGGTGTCATCTTGGCACCACAACTCGGTGCACTTACCTACCACTCATGTGCTCAAAGATGGGTGGGTGCTATGTTTTATTTATCCTTTAGCTATGATACCATGAACCTTTTTAATTGAGAATGTTAGGTTGAAGCTAGCACTAAAGAGGGCTATAAGGACAAGTTTTAAAAATAGACCATAACCTTATTTCAAAGAGGGGATTTTTATAAGGCCTTATTATGAAATTTTTTGTTTTAACCCATTTTAAGTCATTTTTATGTATTAAAAAGAGAGGTTAGGGCCCTTTTCAAGGCATGGAAATTATTTTGAATAGCCAGATGATGAGAAGGAGACTGTGATTTTGGAGACATGGTGATTATTCCTGCGCATTGGAGAATATTGTTGCATGTTCTTGAAGGGAATTATTTCAAATCACTTGTAATTGATTTCTTGGAGTTAATCAGATCGGTCCCCCTATTGGAGCAGGACCCAGAGATGTAGTCCATACCGGACGAACTCAGAAATCAAATGTGTTGTCTCTATCTGTCTTTTCTCCTTCTCTCATTTAATTTTGTGTTGTTCTTTTATTGCAATTATGTTAATTTGATTCATTAAAAGTTTTAAATTAACTTTATGTAATTACTTAACATTCTCTGTAATAGTCCTAGATCCTAGAAATCAAATCAATTTTGGTATTAGAGCTTTTGTTGGACTAGTATTATAGATTTGAATGTTAACAATATCCAAGTTGAATCAAGGAAAAGGTGATCTTGAAGAATATAATCCTGAGATTGGAAAATGAAGAGCTAATCCACCATTCTAAATGGATGATAAAGGTGGTGGATAAGGTGCAGAAGATCAAAGTATCTAGAAGACTCTTTAGCAATTGCAAACAATGGTAGAAGTGTTATTATAGGAAAGAGAAGAGAAGATGCGAAGGCACATAGCTCATGATGGAAAAGGGAGAAAGAAAGGCACTAATCATGATCCTAATCATGAGCCTCCAAAGACACCTCCATCTCCTCCCTCTTCTTCATCTTCTCCATCTTCTCCCTCTTCTCCCTCTTCTACACATTCTAAGTCTTATAATATTTTTAAGTGTGGATATAAGCCTCGAATTAAGTTGGATGTAAAGTTTGACTTGCCAAAGTATTGTGGGGAGTTAAATGATGAGAAGCTACATGACTGGATTTAGTAAGTAGAAGTCTACTGTATAGTACAAACCCTTGTAGATGATGTTGATAGAATTTATTTAGCCAGTCTTTGATTAGGTGGTGTAGCTCTAACTTGGTGGGAGAGTAGGGCTCAGCATGAAACTTCACAACATGATAAGTTCACTCTGTCTTGGTCAAAATTTGTTAGTGCTTTAAAGAAGCAGTTCTACCCCCCAGGCCATATGCAGTAGTTAATGATGAGTTGGCATCATTTTAGGCAAGGGAAAGGTCAAACTATCCAAGAGTACACCCATGAGTTTCGTAAAAGGGCTATTTCATTAAATGTCCCATTGTATACCTAGGACACTTTACTCAAGTATATAGGTGGTCTTCATTCTTACCTAAGGCATTCTATTCTCATCCTAAATCCTTGTAATTTGGATGAAGTATGTGTATAGGAAACACATTTAGAGTCAAGAGGTAAGGGTACTTCCATTAATAAGACTAATAAAAAGCCATCTAAGTCTGAGGAAAAGTCCAAAGGAAAAGGGAAGGATAAAAGGATAGCTACAATAAAGAAAGAGGGTGAGAAACCCACATGCTCACATTGCAAGAAAGAAGGGCATGATGATTTGAAGTTCTGGAAGCTACATCTATAAAAGAGGCCAAAGCGATTTGGTGGAAATAAAAGTAAACAAAAGACTGCTGCTATAGCTCAATAGGATCTTGGATCTAATTCTGGAGATGAAACATAGATCATTTCCACTAGGATCCAAGGTAAAGGAAAAGGTATTTCTCTTTCATCAGCTTCTAGTTCTTCTAGCATAAGTGCAAGTATGAGTAAAGATTCTTCTCCTAAGAATGATAAGAAAAAGAATGAACTATTTCACATTCGAGTTTTCATCAAGAAAAATAAGGTTGATACATTATTTGATATGGGTTCTCAAGTTTTTTTGATATGTGAGGAAGTTGTTAAGAAGCTTAATCTAACTACAACATCTCATCCAAAGCCATATCCTCTTGGATGGGTTTGCAATGATGCACAGTTATAGGTAAGAAAGCAATGTAAGTTAAGATTTTCTATCACTACAAACTTTGTAGATTAGTTAGAAGCTGATGTAATCCCTTTGGATATTTGTGGTCTTGTACTTGGGAGTCATTATTTATATGATTGATAGGCTATATTCTATAAGGGGGAAAATAAGTATCATCTCTTTAAAGATAAAATTGAGTACATTGTACAGGCACATAAGGTTAAGACTAATCTAACACTTGTTAATTCTGGTCAAATGAAAAGGTTAGTCAACTCTATTAAGAATTTTGTGTTGATGATTGTAAAAGCCAAAGAAGATGAAACATCTAAGGAATTTAAGGGATGTGATCGAAAACATAAAGCTGAAATGGTCAAAGTTGTTTCCTCTTACAATGACTTGTTTTAGGAACCAAAGGGATTGCCTCCTAAAAGAGAGATACAACATGAATTTAGTTGTAGCTAGAAGTGCCACTTCCTAATATTAGCATGTACCATTTATTAGTCTTGCAGAATGAAGAAATCAAGAAGCAAGCTCAAGAGCTCATTTAGAAAGGAGTTATCCATCTTAGTACTTCTCCTTGTGGTTCTGCTGTCATGTTGGTTCCAAAGAAAGATGAGACTTGGAGAATGTGCATTGACTACAGGGCTTTGAACAAGATAACGGTAAAGAACAGGTACCATTTTCCTAGAATTGATGATTTTTACTTGATCAGTTGAAACATGCAATTTGTTTCACTAAGCTAGACTTACATAATGGATATCATCAAATAAGAATTGTAGAAGGTGATATTTGGAAAACTACTTTTAAGAAAAATTAGGAACTTTATGAGTGGTTGGTTATGCCATTCAGACTTTTTTAATGCACCAGCTACATTCATGAGAGTCATGAATGATGTCTTTTGTCCTTTTATTGATGATTTTATCATTGTTTATTTAGATGATATTCTTGCATTCAGTAAGTCTTGGGATGATCATGTAATTCATGTAAAGAAAGTACTTGATGTATTGAGAAAAGAAATATTCTATGTAAAGATGTCAAATTGCAAATTTGCAAAGACATCCTTAGTGTACTTAGGCTATTTTGTAGGAAATGGTCAATTGAAAGTAGGCAAAGGTCAAATGTATTGTACAATGGCTTAAGCCAAGTACAGTTACAAAAGTCAGGAGCTTCTTAGTGTAGTCCAATATTGGAGGAAGTTCATTGCAAACTTCTCTTATATTGCATCACCATTGCATGCATTAACTAGTATGAAGGAAAATTTTCAATGGGGAGATCTGCAATAGAAGGCTTTCGACACTTTAAAGGAAAATTTGATCATTGCAATAGTTCTGGGTCTACCTAATTTACATCAACCATTTGAGATTGAGATAGATGCAAGAGGGTTTGCTATGGGAGTTGTACTCATGCAAGGAGGTAAACTAGTCTACTACCACTCTAAAACTTTTTTAGGAGTAGTAAGTAACTATCCTACTTATGATAAGGAACTTTATGCTTTAGTTCAAAGTGTTAAAAAATGGAAGCACTACTTAATGGGAAAGGAAACTACAATCCACACTTATCACTAGTTGCTACAATATTTGCACTCATAATCTAAGTTGCATCAAAGTAGGCACTTTAGGAGGATGGGTTTTCTACAATAGTTCCATTTGGTAATTAAGTATAAGAAGGGTTCCCATAAAAAAGTAGCAGATATGCTCTCTAGGCATCCTGTTAATAATGATTTGATAATCCTTCAAAATAGTTCTATGGTTCATGAAATTTTTTAGGAACAATATGCTAATGATGAGAACTTTAAGGATATCTATTGAGCTTTAATCCAGGGTAAACATGTGGAAGAGAAATATTACTATGTGTAGGATAACTTATTATACCACTTAGGGAAATTATGCATTCCTAAAGATGAATAGGCACATGTAATCCATGAAGCACACACCTCTTTAATTGCAGGACATTTTAGGGTAAGTAAGAAATTGGCTCAATTGCAGAAATATTGTTATTAGCCTTGTATGTAGGAAATTGTCACCAAGGATATAAAAGGATGTGTAATGTGTGTAACCAGCAAACCAAGTAATAGGAAATTGGGTTTGTACACACCATTACCTATACCATCCCATCCATGGGAAAGTGTATCAATGGACTTTGTGGGAGGTTTACCTACGTCTAGTGGGAAAGTGTATCAATGGACTTTGTGGGAGGTTTACCTACGTCTAGGAAGGGTCATGATTATTTGTATGTAGTAGTTAATGGGTTCAACAAAATGTGTATTTTAATGCCTTGTAAAAAGAAAATCACTGTTGAACTGACAATTGATTTGTACTTTCAATGTGTGTGGGTTCATTTTGGGTTATCTACTTTTATTATATTGGATTGAGATTCTCAATTCTTAGGGGAATTTTGGTCATCTTTGTGGGGACTCATGGATACCAAGCTAAAGAAGAGCACAACCTTCCATTTGCAAACAGACAGATAGATAGAGGTAGTCAACATGACAATGGTTCATCTTCTTAGAGGATATTGTAGTAAGCATCCTAAGTTTTGGGATGAAATTCTTCACTATGTGCAACATGCTTACAATCGTGTGGCACACTCTTCTACAAAGAGGTCTCCTTTTGAGATTTGCTTCAATTACTTGCCAAAAACACCAATAGATTTTTCTTTTGGAAAGGACAACATTATTTATGGATTCCATGATGTAGAAAAGGCTTTGGAGTGCATCCAGAAGTTGTATGAGCCTCCAATGATCTTTTCAATGTTGAGAATCTGAAGTTGTATGAGCCTCCAATGATCTTGTCAATGTTGAGAATCTGAAGTTGTATGAGCCTCCAATGATCTTGGATGAAGATATTAGTGTTCAAGTTCCATTAGTTGATGATCTTTCACTAGAGTATATGTCATATTTTCCAGAAGATGTTATCTTTGATAGGAATGTTAGAACTTCATGAAGAGGACCAATTGAATGCCTCTAATTGGGATTGAAGGGGATGCATCCAAGCAAGGAAAAATGAATGGAGATTGGTAAAGTGAGGGAAAAATACCCTCAGTTGCTTTCTAAGTAATCGAAACTTTTAGTGGTCTAAAAGCTTCTTAGTGGGGAGGCTTGATTTGGGGGATATTTTCATCAAAATTGAAGTGTCTGCAAAACTCCAATAATTAGCATCAAGTTAAAGTTCTCAAAATTTTGGACCCAACGTAATTTGAATGAGCAAAAATAGAGTTCGTATGCAAAAGTTATGGCCAGTCAAAGTTTGGTCAAACTAGGTATAGAGGTCATCAAAGGGTGAAAAAGTAATCATCTCAAAAATGGTCAACAATGGATTTTAAATTGAAGATATCATCAAGAGCTTTCCAGCAGCGTTCATTTCATAAAAAATGGAGCTCATATGTGAAAGATATGCCTAATCGAAGTTTGAGATGATGAGGTGGAAAAAAGAAAGAAAAAAAAAAAAGAAAATTATTACCAATGGTGTTGGGGGTTAAACCTATGACCACTGGCTTCTAAGGTTTGGCCAGTGGTTGTTGCACCATCAACAGTCTTTATAAGATATATAACAAATAGCTGGTAGGGTTGGAACCCCTAACTGGTCCCTTTGCTAAAATGCTTGTGGTTTTTGCACCACTCGTGTGCTTAAAGATGGGTGGGCACTATGTTTTATTTATCCTTTAATTGTGATACTACCAACCTTCTTAATTGAGAATGTCAGGTTGAAGCTAACACCAAAGAGGGCTATAAGGACAAGTTTTAAAAATAGACCACAACCTTACTTCAAAGAGGGGATTGTTATAAGGCCTAATTATGAATTTTTTTGTTTTGACCTATTTTAAGTCATTTTTATGTATTAAAAAGAGGGGTTAGGGGCATTTTCAAGGCATGGAAATTATTTTGAATAGCCAGATGATGAGAAGGAGACTATAATTTTTGAGACGTGGTGATTATTCCTGCACATTGGAGAATATTCTTGCATGTGCTTTAAGGGAATTATTTCAAATCACTTATAATTCATTTCTTGGAGTTAATCAGATCAATCCCCCTATTGGAGTAGGACCCAGAGATATAGTCCATACCAGACGAACTCAAAAATCAAATGTGTTGTGTCTCTATCTCTCTTTTCTCCTTCTATCATTTTATTTTGTGTTGTTCTTCTATTGCAATTACATTAATTTGATTTGTTAAAAGTTTTAAATTAACTTTATGTAATTGCTTAGAATTCTTTGTAATAGTCCTAGATCTTATAAATCAAATCAAATTGGGGTGGGGATGAAACCCACAAACCTTCACTATTGCAACATTAAAATTAACCTGTTACAGTTTGTTTGATCATAATATATGATCTACCCTATGAGGGGTCTGCCATATTAAAAGCTTCAAGACTATCTATCTTGTTAAAGGATTTCTCACTTATAATTAAGTAAGGACTCTATTAGGAGGTTTACATGGACTTGTTAGGATCAATCAGTTAAGACATTTAAATTGATTCGGTACCTGTCCCTCAATTTTTTGTACAAGATGATTTTGGATCTCCTCTTTATGATGTTTGATTTGACTTGTCAATTTGATAGCTCCTTTCAGTTCTTCACTACTTCAATTTCCCTAGTCTAATCTAATTCCAAACTTATACTTTCTTGTTCTGTTCTCTCCTTGATCACTTTTCACTTGCACATTCATTCATACATGCATCTCTCTCTCTCTCTCTCTCTCTCTCTCTCTCTCTCTCTCTCTCTCTCTCTCTCTCTCTCTCTCTCTCTCTCTCTGTCTGATTCTATGGTTAGAATCCTCTTTAAATAGATGTTCTTGAAATTTATAGATCTCAATCAATGGTTTACAATTCATCTCTTTTTTTTCCCCTTTCTTTCTAATTTTTTTGATTGGCTGATTTGTATTTGTTGAGATCATTACCTTATGTGATGGCATGTAATCTCCATCTTAACTATCTGTACAAACATTAAATGTCATATGGAAGTTGGCCAAAACATTTTACATGGTTGTTTACATAATTAAAAACTCAAATGTTAAAACTAAACTACTCGGCATCTGAATATGCTGACACTTAGTCATTGTTGACATTCATACTAGCACTCAACTTCTATATACACATGCTTTTCTATTTTCTTTGAAAAACTATCTTTTCAATTTAATTAGTCTCTACGATAATATCTCAACTTACAAATGCTCTCATCCTCAATTAGGTTTCTCATCACACACTAACTTGTTCAACATGTAATGCAAAATAAACAAGTCCTTCATTATGTTCGATCTTTACTAGATAACTCGGTCACAGTAATGACCATTCATCCTTGCCTAAAAAATAACTAAGTGTTTGGACACTAATAGGAAACATAGTCTTAGAGATCAACATGAGGATGGTGGTGGTTGTTGAAAATTGGTCATGAATGGATTGTTGGTTAAAAGACTTGTAGTCGGTCCTTGTAATTATAGAAAACTCCAAGGACTAAGTACAAATGTGGTGGCAATATTTTGAGTGGGACAAAATGGGTTGATACTAATACTGGGTGTGACAAAAGGTTAATTACTAGACCTTGATGGGGGAATTCCTATGGTGTACCAAGGTGTTGATTGGATGTTTTGTAGGAAGGGATTGGCTACAATACTAATGGCCACATATGAGGTAGAAGGGAAAACTTGGGGAAGGAAAGGTGCAATATTTCTAAAGGGGAGGGAGATGGACTACAAAATTGTAGTGATGGTTGAGGTGTTTATAGATTCTGGTGGTGTAATAGTGGTATGCTAGGATGTTGTATGGACTAATGATTATGCCATTATGGGTTAGTTACATTGCGGGATGGGAGCACCAACTTGGGTGGATGGTATATTTGGATACATAAGTTATTTTTGTACTATTTGATGTCCTCTTTTTGGTATGAAAAAGGGGTTATTAGGATCAGATGGACCAATGGGTGGTGGTTGTCTATTGAATAAGGGATTGACAAGATCTAATATGTCCAAAGGTGCTAGTAGCCCAATGCCAAAGGCACCAACATTGTCTCTCTAGACTTTTTCCATGATGATTTCTCTATTTCTATCTATGATAGTAATGGAGAGGGTTGAACAACCTAGTTGATTAATAAATGCATCTATTTCTAGTGGTGAGGGACCCATGTCTTCTAGATTTAGATATAGATCAGGCATGAATGTAGTGCATGTTGGGTCTATTTGTGGGTTAGCAAAAGTACCACTAATACTAAGATCTATATCTTTCTTCTTCCTTGTGTTGCAACGTGAGATAGGTGGCATTAAACGATGAGTATTTAGTCATATCCTAAACCAAAGAAAAGAAAAACTCCCATCTCATCCTTCTTAGACTCCTATCCAAATGCATTAAAGACTCTTATACAAACATTTAAAGCCTCTTATATCCCCTTCCACACTCCATCTCCTTCATAACTCCCTTGACCATCCATTTTTCCATCATCTCACATCTAATCTCCTATGGATTTTAGAAATCACAATCCATGTGCTTCCCTCTTGTTGAATCCCAACCTTCCCTCATCCCTCATCCATCATTGCATCTTGGTCCTCCATCCTCACATCCTTGGCCTATAAATTGGACCCTCTCCTTCTCATAATCACTCCAATTTTTATGAAGACTTATAATGCTCTATCTAGAACCAAATGTTAAAATTTTGAAAAGATCATTGTTGAGAAAGATTATTGAAAGAAGGAGATTGTTGAAGAAGACTACATGTTTAAATCATTGTTTTTTCATTGATGTCAAACATTCTATTTGCTAGTAAGAAAATTGCTTATAAGATTCAAGTATTGTCACTTAGTTGATTGATGAAGATGATTTGATCAATACAAGGTACCAATAGCACATAGAGGATAGGTTGAGTTATGATTATGTAATGAAGTACAAGAATCAGTTAAGAAAGTGATGACATGATGTATTAATAATCTACTTAAGGTTACAACGGCTAGTTACACTTAGAAAGTTTAGAAGAACAAGTTACACAAAGTTTTCCTGCCAAGCTTGACCAAGTGGATAGTATGTGCTAAGAAAAGATGGAGCAAGCCAAGCAAAAAATTAGTTGAAGCTGAGTAAAAGTTCATTCTAGTGTATGTCAAAAAAAATAGTTGATGCTGAGTAAAGTTTAGTTGATGTTGAGTACCAGTAAACATTAGTAGGTGCCAAGTAATTTCACAATGGATGCCAAGCAACATAGTACATGCTAAGCATTAGAAGGTTGATAATGATAAGATGCTACATTATTTAATAGATCAAATATTTGATTAATCTAAGTCAACAAGTTTATTTTCTTGGATTTTGTGAACTAGGTGGAAGATAAGGTTGATTTTAGACAAATTGAAAGTAGATTATAGAGAAGTTTCCAGAAGAGATATGTGATATGGGATAGATACATTGTATCCTACATAATCCATTCGAACCCTAAATTTGGATGATGGAAAATGAGCATGAAAATATCTTAATTTCTTATTTTTAGGAATGTCCAGTCATGAAGCAAATTTTTCATGTTTGAGAACCGAAGGGAGACAAGGAGTCAAGGGAATTGCTTTATCAAGTGACCTAAGAGAAGAGTCTACAATGGCATGTTAAGTAAGAAGGCTTAAAGAGATGAATTCTTGAAGGGTGAACAAGCTATAGGAGATGAAAAATATGAAGGCCAAGCATAATTGAGGACTAAATAGAGATCTATAATCTACAAGAGAAGTTGTAAGTTGTATCAGATTAAAGCTCTACTGTTACTTCCTAGCAATTGTATCAGTCAAGGGTAAATCCTTTGGATTAATGTTGACCTAATAGTCATTTGTAAATCCTTTAATCAGGTGGCATTCCAAGTGAATGGCCTAAAGTCCTCTAACAAGGCTCACTCCTAATAGGGTAATTAAAATTCTTTAACAAGGTAACATTTAACAGTGTGTATTGTAACCTTTAACAAAGTTGGCCTTTCATAGGACATCACTTTAGAAGAGTGAAAAGGAGTAGCATGTTACTATTGGCTTTTCCAAAATTGGGTTTCCATGTAAATCATTGTGTCAAGTGTGTTAATGAATCTTTTATGTTTTGTGCTTTACATTTTTGCAAGTTGATTTGATAGTAACCTACAAGTTTTAGTGATTACATAATCTTATAGATACATGCATGAGTATGAATGTTTTATGGGTTCACTAAACTGTGAAAAGTTTTATTTATACATTTTACCTTGGATAACTGATTCACCACCCACTCTTAGTTATTCTAAAGTATTCTAACAATTAGTATCAGATCCAATATGCTTAAGAGAACTAGTTTAAAAGTACTAGAAGCACAAAGATCAGGATTTCTAAAAGAGAAGTACCCAATCTCAATAGAGATAACTTTCTAGCATGGAATTTTTTTATGAAGCTACACCTTGGAGGACTTGAAGATCATGCACAATCTACCATTTTTGTGGAACATGTTGATCTTGCTGGTGCCCCAACTATTCAAGATAGAATACAACTAAGCAATGTTGGAGATTGCCTCTACCCTAAGTTATGTTGAATTTGATGATATCAAAGGTCTTGAAAATGCAAAGAAAATGTGGGATTCCCTAGCTACCATATATAGAGGAGACACCAATGTTCTTGGAGCCAAAGTTGAAAGCCTAAGAGGTAACTTTGATAAAAAGAGAATGGAAGAAGGTGAGAATATTGCTCAATATGTTGAAAGGATAAAAGAAGTGGTTAATGCAATAAGGGAAGAAAATGGTAAACTAGATGAAGAAACTATTTTAAGTAAGGTTTTGAGACCAATGCTAGCTATATATGCTATTAGAGTTTTTGCAATTCAAGAACTAAGATGTAATCTGGGGAATAAGCTGTTACTTAAAGGTCTGGTAGGTAGACTCACTGCTTTTGAGCTATTGAACTTTGATAATTAAAAACTTGAAAAGATTGACTCTACTCTTAAAGCTAAGGTGTCATTAATGGAACTTGATTAGAAGAAGAAGACGAAAAAAGAAAGAAAGTATGTGTCTGCTAATAGTGATGCAAATGAGGAGAATGTTGAATAGCTTGAAGCACTAGTAGAAAGAAGATTTCATAAAGGTAAAAGAAAGTTCAAAGGTAAGTTATTCATCATTTGTTTCAATTGAAATGAGGTTGGTCATATTATTGTTAGATGTCTAGAGAGAAGAATCATAGAGGTGGTGACAAATACAAGAATAGAAGAGATGAAGACAACATAGATTACAAAGACAAAGGTAAGAAGTCTTGCTACATTACTAAAGAGAATGATTCTTATGAACATGATGATGAGATGGTATATGTTGCAATTAAGAATGAATCTGATGAAGATGATACAACTACACTTGTGACTTGTGTGAACAAGAATGATAGATGGATCATTGATAATGGATGCTCACATCACATGACTAGAGACAAAAGTAAGTTTATTATCCTGAATTGTTATGATGGAAATAGTGTAAGACTTGGTAATGATGCACCATGTTCAATAATAGGAAAAGGTTTTATCAAACTCACATATAAGATATCATGTGACAATGCCTACTATGTTGAAGGACTAAACTATAATTTTTTGAGTGTGTCATAACTGAACAATTTGAGATGTAAGGTTGAATTTGAAAACAAGATTGCTAAGATATAAGACACAAATGGGAAACTAATTGGAAAATGTGATCAAACTAGAAATAATCTATTCTATCTTGATATAGAGGATGGTATTTGTCTTCTTGTAAAATTTGATGATGTATGGCTATGGCATAAGAGGTTATGTCATGTTAAGTTTCATAACTTGGTTAGTATCAGTAACATGAAGAAAGTTAGAGGTTTGCCTAAGTTGAAGAAGCTTGATAATGTGATGTGAAAATAATGTCAATTAGGAAAAATGACAAAGTCAAATTTTAAGAGTAAAACTTGTACCTCTAAATGAATACTAGAGATTGTTCATACTAACTTGTGTGGACCAATTGAAGTGCAAAGCTACACGGGAGATAAATATATCATGCTATTTGTTAATGAGTATTCTAGGATGATGATAGTTATTTTTTTGAAACAAAAATTTGATGCTTTTTAAATGTTTAAGTGGTACTTAGCAAGAATTGAAAAGGAAATAGGTAAAAATCTAAAATGCTTGAGATTTGACAGAGGAGGAGAATTCACATCAAGTGAATTTGAGATGTTCTGTAATGAAAAAGGAATCAAAAGACAAATATTTGCCTATAGAACCCCTCCACAAAATAGAATAGGTAAAAGAAGGAATAGATCTATAATAGACTATGCTAGAACACTCATGATGGAGAAGAATGTTGCTTTGAAATATTGGAGAGAAGCTATAAGTATGGTTGTCTATACCTTGAACCAAATGAAAATCAAGAAAGGTACTCATTCAACACCATTTGAACTATGGTATGGATACTCACCCAATGTAAAATAATTTAAGGTATTTGGAAGTAAGTGTTACATTCTTAAAGATGCTAGGAATAACAAGCTTGATGCAAAAAGTAAAGAAGGTATATTCCTAGGATACTCTAGAAGAAGTAAAACTTATAAGTGTTTGAATACTAACACTAACAAAATTGTAGAAAGTGCAAATGTGAACTTTGATCAATGTACAGAAGTACATGAGGTTGAACCTATGAAAATGATAGAAGAATAAAGATCATTTGTATACTTTTATTGAAGGAATTCCCACTAAAGAAGATGTTGCAAATCAAGTTACAAATCAATAGCAACTTACACTGACTCCCAAGTCACACCCTATGAATGTCGAGTTGCATTTAGAAACTAAGCTACAGAATGAAATGGATACACATTTTGATTTTGAGATTAGTACACATGAAAGAGATGATGAGATACCTAATAAAGATATACACAATGATTCTAAATTTGAAAGACAAAATGAAGAAATAAGAGTTGAACCAAGATTGTCTAAGTATGTCAAAAGACATCATCCTTCTACTCAAATCATTGGAGATAAAGATGCTAGAACAATGACAAGAAACAAATTGAGAAGTGAAACATTTTTGTTGACCTTGAAGGAACCCAAAGTATTAAAAGATGCACTAGAAGATGTTGACTCATACAAAGCTATGGAAGAAGAGATTGAACAAATAGAGAAGAATAAAAAAAGAATCTAGTTCCTAGACCAGAAGACAAAAATGTGTTTACTATTTTGACCTAGTCAGTTTGGTTGAACAAAGGTGTTTACCATTCTATTAATTTGGTTGATCAGTTCATTTTTCAAGAAGACTATATGTTTCAATCATTGTTTTGTCATTGATGTGAAACTTGCTA
Source organism: Cupressus sempervirens (assembly GCA_028749045.1). Lineage (NCBI taxonomy): Eukaryota > Viridiplantae > Streptophyta > Pinopsida > Cupressales > Cupressaceae > Cupressus > Cupressus sempervirens. The sequence goes on along the minus strand of CM053789.1, from coordinate 97,437,946 downwards.
TTTGTTGGTAAGACAATTTCTTAGAAGATTCAAGTACTATCGCTTGGTTAATTGATGAAGTGGATTTGATCTATAAGAGGTAACAATAGTGCCTAGAGGAAAGGTTGAGTTATGATTACATAATGAAGTACAAGGATCAGTTAAGAAAATGATAACATGATGTATTAATAATCTACTTAAGGTTACAAAGGTTTCTTACACTTAGAAAGTTTAGAAGAACAAGTTACACAAAGTTTGTTTGCCAAGCTTGACCAAGTGGATAGTAGGTGCCAAGGAAAGATAGAGCAAGCCAAGCAAACAATTAGATGGAGTTGAGTAAAAGTTCATTCTAGTGTATGCAAAGCAAAACAATTGATTTTGAGTAAATTTTAGTTGATGCTAAGCACCAGTAAACTTTAGTAAGTGCTGGGTAATTTCACAATGGATTCCTAGCAATGTTGTATGTGCCAAGCATTAGAAGGTTGATAATATCGAGTAGCTGCATTATTTGAAAGATCAAAGATTTAGCAAATATGAGTCAACAAGTTTGTTTTCTTGGATTTTGTGAACCAGGTGGAAGATAAGGTTGATTTTAGGAAAATTTCAAGTCGATTCTAGAGAAGTCTCTAGAAGAGATATGAAATATGTGGTAGATACATTGTATCCTACCTAATCCATTCAAACCCTAAATTTGGATGATGGCAAATAAGCAAGAAAATATCTTAATTTCCTATTTATAGGAATGTCTGGTCATGAAGCAAGGTTTTCATGTTGAAGAACCTAAGGGAGATAAAGAGTCAAGGGTTTTTCATTATCAAGTGACCTAAGAGAAGAGTGTACAATGTAATGTTGAGTAAGAAGGCTTAAGGAGATGAATGCTTGATAGGTGAAGAAGCTACTAGAGCTACAAATTATGAAGGCCAAGTAGAATTGAGGACTAAAAAGAGATCTATAATCTACAAGAGAAGCTGTAAGTTGTATCAAATCAAAGCTCTAATGTTACTCCATAACAATTGTATCAGTCTAGGGTAAATCCTTTTGATTAAGGTTAACCTAATAGTCATTTGTAAATCCTTTAACTAGTTGGCATTCCAAGTGAATGGAATAAAGTCCTCTAACAAGGCTCACTCCTAATAGGGTGATTGAAATTCTTTAACAAGGTCATATTTAACAGTGTGTATTGTAACCTTTAACAGGGTTGGCCTTTCATAGGGCATTACTTCAGAAGAGTGAAAGGGAGTAGCATGTTACTAGTGGTTTTTCAAAAATTGAGTTTCCACATAAATTATTGTATCAAGTGTATTGATGAATCTATTATATTTCATCCTTTACATTTCTACAAGTTTATTTGACAGTAACCTACAAGTTTTAGTGATTACATAATCTTATAGATGCATGCATGAGTATGAATGTTTTATGGGTTCACTAAGCTATGAACAATTTTATTTATACATATAGACCTTGGAAAATCATCCATTGTACCATTACCATGTCAAAATCCATCTCTATACCCATGCTTTATGAAATCCTCATACTGCATCATTGTAACTAGATTGAAACTTGAGTATAGTTAATCACACATCAAAGCATCATTTGGACATATCTAAGCATCAAGGTTACACTTGGGGAGCTCACTGAACTTTGTTTTCATTTTCCTTTGTTTCCTTTGTCCTCTCATGTGATGTTATTTAATTAGTTTGTGAATGTTAAGTTAAGTTTAATGTTTCTTGCACACTAGTTTCATAGCATAAAATGACAAGTGATTTGCACACTAGTGACAAATAGGGAGATTGTTGACACTAAAGATAATAATAGTATTATCAGTTAGTGAAAAAAATTTAGCTATTAACTAGGTAGAATTGGTTGATAAACATTGTGATTGAGATACTCTATACAGGCTGACATATGTAAAGGATAAGTGTATATATTGAGTTGTTTGTGAGTACTAGAGACTACTAATATTGGGTTCACAAACTACCAATTCTTCCACCAATTAAAAATCCCACTTCAGTAGAATCACGAGCAAGAATTGTAGCCTAAACTTTTCCAAATCTTCAATCTTCCTCACATTGTACAAGATAATCAGTAATGTAAAATTCTCCCATTTTTTTGTTGATTGTTGTTGTGTAAGCTTTAGTCTATCAAAACTTTGAATAAATTTAGGGTTTTTTATTATTTCTCTGAATGGTTTGTAAAAGTTTGAGGCCTCTGACTGGTTTATGGAGGCCTTGATAGATTTGTAGATTCTGATTTCTTTGATTGCAGGCCTTGTTAAATCTAGGGTTGATGACAAATAGGGGGGGTTGTTAATACTAGGGGTAGGATTTGAACCAATAACCTTTTTTACAATATATGGGATAGGATTCCAATTTTATATAAGGGTAGAATACAAATTTGAGAGAATTTTTCAATAGAGGTTTTTGAAACTAAGTTAAATTAATTTTATTATTTAGACAATTAGTTTGATTCTTTCAATATTTTTTTTTAAAATAAAAAAATATTCTTTGATGTCTTTATATGAATAATAAATTATAGAAGACAATATTCAAACTTTTATTTATGAGAGTTTATATAAGAGTATATTTTAAAATGTTATTTCTAAAAATCATTTGAAGACCTCTAAGTTGATTACAACAACTAAAAGAATAAGATCAAGGGTAGTGATATAAAGAGCTCTTTAGGTAAATCATTTGAATAGCCTTCTGTTTGATGGTTTTTTTCATAGGAGTACCTATATATGAGTTATCTCCATGCCAAAATGTGGTTCATTTCTCTTTGTTAAAAGTCATTTCAACACTTCATTGCTATATGTGATCTTATCTTACTTCTAAGGGTTGTATGATCCTTTTATGCTTTCAGTCATGTTGAGATGTGCTATGAGATAAATATGTCCCATGTAGCATGCACCATTTTCTTTGTTGAGATAATTTTAACTATTTAATTATCTGAAATGATTTGATTTATTCAGATTTATTAGTGAATATCTTGATATAATTAAATATACCCACTTGATAGGATAATGTTGAAAAATTCTATCAGGTAGATTGAATGGACATAGTATGTAAAATATTTGAGCAATAATGGTACTAGGAGAGTAGAAACAGATAGAAATGGAGATTGGTTGGTTAGTTGAGTGACAATGATAGGGATTTTGTATCAGCTTCCTCTTATGCCATTTCTTTTAATACCATCATTGACATAATTGATTGGACAAGGACAAATTGAGGGTAATGACATCAAGAAGTGGTGGTCTTCCTTTCCCACTAAGCTCTCAAATATTTTGGACAAAAGTAAACAAGTGTGGTTTAGGTAGTTTCAAACTAACTTCAAAAGTCATCAGAGAGGTGTGACTCAAACTTTCTCAAACCAAAATTGAAGGTTAGGATTTCTATATTTCTCTATCTATTATTTATACACATTTTACCTTTATGATTGTTGGTGCAGTGGTTAGAATGTATGAATATCGGGAGAAAGAAATTGGGACATATTTTGTCTTTTTCATAGACCTGTTATAGGAGGTTTTGAATTCATTTTTGCATGATTGTTTGCACAATAATGACTAACCAACCACTTCTCTACATCATCACATTTAGTAGGGACCAATTTGGAAAATGATCCAAAAACTGACCTATGAAATGCCTTATTCCCCATGCAAAACTCAAAACTAGAGTTGTTGCCATTGTCATGATCACTCTCATAACCAAAAGGTCCAAAACCATCATCATCAAAGGGACATATTTCTTCTACAAAACTACAATTATGTGGGTATTATGTAATAATGAGTTTGATAAGTTCTACAATTTGAGATTGATAACTTGGTTTCCTTTAGATTGAGAATCTTTGTGAGATGCCAAGCTTTGAGTTGTCATTTCCAAATTTGTAACTTTCTCATTGCATGTGAAATCCATCAAGGAGTTATCTTCACAAATATGTGTCTCCAATGAACACATAGATACAAAAAGCATACAATCATCTCTTTCATTTCTCCTATTCAAATCCTCTAAACCTACAATCAATAGTGTAAACAATAGAAATCCCAAATTTTCCTCTAAAACTTTTTGAGTAAGTTTTCTATAAAATAAAATAAACCATTCATCCATTCGATTGCAAAGTTTAGTATAAATTATTAGTTCAAATGGAATCAAGGTTGTAAATGCAAAGGCAAACATACAAACATGAAAACTTAAAATAAAATTGGAAAACCAAATTCATCTTCATGTTTGACATCCACAACAAGTTTTAGTTTATCCACTTCTATATTTTTGCTCATTTTTTTCACCTCAAGAAAAAAAAACATTATTTCATTAGTGGGACCATTTTTTACCTCCAAAAATTAAAGTAGTACAAAATTCAACAATCACCTATGAAATAGATAAAAAAGAAGAAGCATGCATTAGGCTATTACCCTCAAATTGTTTAAGTTCTTTTTAGTAAAATTAAAGTAGCTACTAGAACATCCTCCACTCACTTTTATTCCATCACTCCTTAGAGCTTCTCTTTAAATAAAATGGCAAGGCTGACCTTATTCAACTATATTCTTGGTGTTGAGTTCATTTTTAAGTAGTTTCATTCTCCATCTTACATAAAATTTCCCAACTTCACTGCCATGTCTGCTCAAAACATATTCACATGTAGATGAGAATACTCTTACAGAAAATAGAAACCATTAACCCTAAATTAAGATCGAAGCTAATGAGGCATTGACTACAAACTAAAGCTCATACTATCAAAGAATACTAGACAATGGTTTGTAGTGAGTTGAATACGAGAATTATTATAATATAATAATAAATATAAATATGAAAATAAAAATTCTCAATAGGTTGAGGCAAGTAATAGAGAATGATGAGTTTCAAAATATAAACACAAGTTCCCTTCCCACATGCAAGGTGCCTTTTAGTTGTCATAAAACACCAGAAGGTAGGACTTGAACTTATGGCAACAATTGAACCTAAGTTTGCCCTCATGCATTGTCAAAAAGGCACCTTGATGCATAATTGAGAGAAACCATATTAAAAATTTAAGCCCACCTCCATGTTGTCTAAAAAATCCAACCCAATGTTCAACCTAACATTTTTTCAAATGGGATAAGCTTAACTAGCAAATCATTAGGGGATGTTTATAAAGGAGATGCGTTACATGTTTATAATGTAAAAATGTTTAATACTAAATAGCATAGACTATTAGTGCCACATCCAAATCTCTACGCATGTTGTATAAAAATAGATAAGAAAAAAGTGTTCTTCCTAAATGAATTTGAAAAATAATACCTCTCAATCACCGCATCCAAGCCAAAGGCCCAAAATATCCACCACTGGGATTTTAACTGACCAAATCATAATTAAAGAAGAGCACTGGGGAAATGCAATGAATTAGTTTGAAAAGGAATTTTTTTTTGCTAGATCAAACTATCAAATCATGTGTGAGAACACAAAAAATAATTCACTAAAAGGATAACAAACATAGGGAAAGAAAATACTAGATCAGAAATCACTATAATTGCAACACTATGCAAGCCCATAATCTCCAACAAATTCAAAAGAGGAGAGGGAAAATAAAATTTCATAATATTTACAACACTAGAGAAATCTATGAAATAGAAATTTGACTCTATTGTTAATGAAATGTAAGTAAAAGGATGCTTACAAATTGCTTGAAAGAGTAAGATAAGTCAACTTGATTAATTAGTTTCTCTAGTTCAATTGGAAAAGAATCTTTGGATTTTATTGATTTCTAAAAATAGGAGATGCTATGTTAATAAATTCATCCAAAATAATCACATAAGCTAGAGTTATATCTAGTCCAAAGTGGATTTGAGATTCAAATCATAAAAAAGTACTCATCGGGTAAGGCCACAATAATGGTTCCCACTTTTCATCACAAAGAAATTGGATGAAAATTGGGAAACTCATCTGCTAGGGGCTTCAAATGAATCCTATTCTTTGAATGAAGGACCCATAGGGCTTCATTTGAAGTTATGGCCTTAGGGGCTTCATTCGAAGCCCTAGGCTATGTTCAAAGCCCCTTGTCCCAACTAACACAAGGGGTTTGAATGAAGCCTTAGGGCTTCAAGAGAAGCCCTAAGGCCATTAGGTGGCCAAAAAGTGGTCAAGGAGGATTCATTCAAACCCCTTGGGGCCAATAGGTGGCTGAAAATAATCTATAACTAATTCTCTAAAAAAAATGATGTAACTTGTTGTTGGCAATGATTGGACAAATCTAAAGATTTAGAGCACTAGCTATACTTTGTGGTTGTTAAGAAAATGTGGAAAAGAGAAGCAAAGAAAATATTCAAATCTTTAAAATAGAAGCTATTGCTCATTTCCATGAAAATAGACAAAATGACCACAAAAGCTTGATATCAAACACTGAAGTTGGCAACAACCACTAAAACGGAATGTGTAAATCATTAGTACAAAGGTGTTTACATGTTTAATACATTTCAACATGCTTATCTTGTATTTCTATTAAGTAGAGTCATGAAACTTTTATTTGAGAAGAACACAACAAGCCAAAGAGTATCATTTTTGTATTTTGGCCAACCTAATAACTTGACTTACAAACTCTTCATTTTTTCCAACAAAATAAACCAATTTTTAATATCAAAATAACATAAATTGGTATGAGATTATTGCATTCTCATGTATTTTGTACTTCACATGATAAGTGACAATCATTTTTGTGTGGGCAGATCTTTTTGGGTAGTGGGTATGGGGAAACTTATTTGCACCTGTAGCCAATGTTAAATAGTGGAAGTGTTATAAATTTTCATTGAGTGAAAATGCATTTAAGTTGCACCATAGACATCACCATCCTTTTGTATCTAGATATCCCATTTTTTTTTCCTCCCCTCCTATTTTTGAGGAGTTATTTGACTAGTTGCATACTTAACCCCCATTTCCTATTGATTTTGGTTTCCCAATTGTAGCAAATTATGTTTGGGAATCTATATTTTCTATGGCTCCCCCTCCATCTTTTATTATTTGATGATGTTGATATGGAAGTGGAAGACTTTATAGGTTCTTTTGAACAAATAGAAATAGAATTAACTTGGTCATTCTTTTTTATGGAAGTTTTGATATGGCTGGTCATATGATATTTTTCAAATTGTGATAATTCTATTAAAGTTTAAATTTTATATATTGATGGTGCAATACATCCCAAATTTTAGCAGACTTCTATTTTGAAGACTATTTATATATAATTTTGTTTAAAATATGCTAGAGTGTAAAATATGTTGGATATACCTAATTTTTATGGGCTGCTTTCATACAATAATTAAGAAGTCAAATTGGGTTTGCATTTATTTTTCTGAGTGTGCCTACCTTGGTAATTGCAAGCTTCAAAGGGCTTCACAATACATCATGGATTCTCTATAATCTCATATTTTAAAATTTTATGGATCTCACTTATCTGTTGGAGATATTGTATTCAACTTAGGGATCTAGTTTGTGTTTACATTGGATGGCTTTTTTTAGTGTCATGGATACAATTTGAATTCTAGATCAAAATCAATGAGAGTAGATTTTATGCCCCTTTTTGGCTTGGTGCTCTAGTGCTCATTTTTTCAATAGATAATGACTAGATTGACACTTGTCTTCATATGATCATTGGGCTCTTTTGTATATCACAATGTAATCAACATGTATATTACATTATGTATGTCAAGTATTAGGCAGTGACTTGGGGATTAATTTTGAATAGCTCCCCTCTTTTGGAGCTTTGATATAATAAGCTAACTATACTTGGTTCTAGATTTCACAAGCTTATTTCATGAGGGAGCCTAGAAGTATAGTTAACCAATAGATTTCACAAAAACTGATTTTTATTATTCAAACCCACACCATACTCTTCCTCTCTCCTCTCTACATTCCATTCTCTGATTTCTATATGAGATTGAATTTCTTAAGTAATAGAATGATCTTTCACATCCCAAGATGGTTGACCTTCCATCTTCTAAAAATTCTCATGTTGCAAAATGTTGTCAAGAATATTTTTGACAACTTAGCAAAATTTTACACATTTTTTGCATTTTTGCATTTTATGCTACCACATGCCTACTTGGTACCTTAAATAGGTCCAAGGCTTATAATGAACATTTTAACACTACATTTTACTCCTAAATTACTTCTCCATTTTACTCCAAAGGCTCATAATGAACATTTTAAGATTGTTGCTTCTTTCCCATCTTTTCCTAGGCTCCTAATGCTAAAAAATAACAAAAAAACACATTAAAATAATCCCTTCGACATGTAATATCTCATGATTATGTCTTTAAATACATGATGTCATGGCCTAGTCTACATGTGATCTTTTGAATATCAACACTGGAGGATCTAGATACAATGGAGATACTATCATCCCCTGGTTCATAATAAACAATAATTAGAATTAGAAAATTAAAATGAAGTATAGACCTTTTGTAATTTATTAAGAACATTATTACATGATCTTTTTATAACTAGCATAGTTTGAACATCTTTTAAGTTAACAACCATATATTCAAGGCCTTGTCAAGCTAGGTCTAAAACTAAACAAAATGAACAACCATATACATACAAATTCCTGGAGAATTATCATCAAATTAAGTAAAATAAAATGAATAATCAATTGTTCCTAGCTAGCAAAATCAAATACAATTTTCCAAGGTGATAAAATTGCATATGTAGATGCATGTATGTATGTATGTATGCATGTGTATAAATATTTATGTATGTTTGTATATTTGTATGTATGTATATATGCATGTATATTTGTATGTGTGTATATAAATATAGAGATATTATGGATTATGTAGATTAGTAGAGATCTAGGATTTCATTGTTGCACACTTGTGATCATTGCATTTTGTTCTCGTGCCCTTGTGATATCTGCATCTTGTTGTCATGCCCTTGTGTCTCTATATATGTATGTATCTATTTATGTATTTATATACCTACATACATACATACATACAAACATATATATACATATGTATATGTATGTATGTATGTATATAAACAAAGAGATCTTGACATTGTATACGAGTATTAGTAATGCAAAGAACACTAAATATCAAATCAAAAGTATTCACAAAACTAAATAAACGTAACTTCAAGATAGACTAAGATGAGCTCTCAATTGAGAATATGAACCATTAATGGGCTCTCTGAGTAGCTTTGTCTAATTAGATAGGATGTATGCTCGATTCTCTAAAGGCTTCAATGGATTCTTGGAATTTGGATGTGGATGGATGGATTTTTGATGTAAAAACTTGATCTAAAAAATGGCAGTATGGCTTTACTTCATGATCAAAATGGCATTACTTTGTTACTATGGGTGATTGTGTTAAAATGGCTTGGGAGAGGATTCCTTAAATAGGCAAAGGGCTTGAGGAATCAAGGGCTAGGATGCAAGGATGGGAGAAAGCTTATGGAAGTTTAGATTGAATGAGAGGAGAGCACATGGATTGTGCTTCCTTACAGCCAATCAGGGAGTGACACATGTCACATGGTCATTGGTTAGAGAAAGAGGGGTTGAGGGGTCAACAAAGGAGGCTCAAAGCTCATAAAGACCCTCATAATGGCTTGTAAGAGCAATGAATGAGCTTGTAAGAGTCATTTATGGCTTTGTGGGCTTCATAAAGTTTTATGGTTGAGATATTTGTGAGAGAGTTGAGATATTTTGACTTGGGTTGGATTAAGAAAGTCTTAAGCTTGACTTAGGAATGTGCAAATGATTAAGGCTTGGATTAGGCTTGGGTTAAGATTAGATTAGGCTTGTTAGAGATGGGCAAGTGGATGGCATTTAATGAGGGTGGGTGAAGGAGGAGATTTTTGTTGGATTTGGCTTGGGTTAGAAAGTCTTAACCCATGTTTAGGGAATCTGACAAGGTTAGGGGGGATTAGGATTAGGGTCAAAGATAAGGATTGACATCTTCTAGAAGAGTCTAGGCTTTGGATGAGGATGAAGACTTTCTAGAAGAGTCTAGAACTTCCTAGGATAAGGAAAAATAAGGTTTTTAGGAAATAAATAATGTTTTATTTATTTCAAGGGTTTGGGTTGAGGAGATATTTATTAAAATATTTTTTATAAACATGAGGATTAATATTTAATCTTAATTAAATATTTTGAGTTGGGATTAGGGGTAGGAAATTATGGGATTAGCTTTTAATGATAATTAAAGAAGGATTAGAAGATTTTGGAAGAGGTTAGTGGTCTTAAGGAAATTGGCCAAGTTTTGGGCAAAAAATAAATAAATTATTTATTTTGAGATTTTTGGTCAATTTATTAATTAAATAATTAATAAATAAGGAAATAATGTTTAAATAATATTTAAACATTTTTGGGAGGGATTCCTTAATTAAATATTTTAAATTAAGATAAAGGGATTTAATGGCATAAAAATAAATAAATTAATTAATTAAATAAATAAATAATAAATGTTGATGTCATCAAGGACTTTTTCAGAAAATAAAAATACTTTATTTTCTAAAGGATTTTGGTGTTTATAGACACAACACAAAAATAATAAAACTCACTCAATAGAAAGCATGGCCATGGGTATTGTGACCACAAGATTTTAAGCATAACTATATAAGGAGTGAGTTAGGACATATATAGGTTAACCTTACTTAAACTATAAACTACAAGTGAAAGGTTGCATCAGGGTATTATAATATTATAATTATAGAAAATTGCCTAATTCTCTTGAGTGGGTGTATGATAGCAAAGAGTTGTATTAGGTGAGTAAAGCTCAACAATTGCTATAGGAATACAACTACATCAAAACAATTAGAACCCATAACTACATACTCTTTATAGTGAGTAGTTCAAGTGTCTTGATCCCATGGATACAAGTATTTAGGTAGTTTGGTAGGTAGAGTATGCCTCCAGTGTGGAAACAGCTTGGATATATTTAGCTAGAACCTAACCGTTTTAAGAGATTATTGTTGACATATCACTCAAGTTTGTTATTAGTGACACACACTTATCTAGATTGTATATAGCTACCAAGCTATTTGTACAACTATTAGTGTTTTCCAAGTATATCAGTTGTTCTCGAGTTCTACAGTTGCTACCAAGTCCTTTGGACAAATCTCAGTGGTTATTGAGTAGTCATAATTATAGTGAAGATTAGCAGTGTACACCATGCATCTTAGTTTGTGCCAAGTTTACTAGTGTAAGCCGAGCTGTGTAGTGTATGTGATGTGAGTCCAATGTTAACCAAGTGACTTAGTTTACACCATGCTTGAGGTGAGAGTGTTTACCAAGTTATGTCATGGTACATAAGTGACTTAGTTTATATGATGAGTTTCAAAGTATCTATCAACTCACCATTGGAGATTGAGTTCAAGACTACTTGGAAGTGATTAGTATGGACCAAGCTTCTACATCTACCAAGTGTATTATGATGTCGAGCATTGACGGTGAATGCTAAGTATCAGAACCTCACTGAGTTAGTCTTCAAAATTGAGTGTCTTCATGTGGGTTGACTTTGTAATTTGTATAATTGGATTGGTATACGTGTAATAAAATGTATCATATCTAAGTGTGCAAGAATTAAGGAATGTGAATGTGAATGCAATTAGAGAAGAGTAGAAAGAGTGAATTACAAAGGCTACAATAGTATAAGGAGTAGAAAAGTCATATCTATCACAACAAGGTGATTAGCACATAAAGGAATCTCATTCAACAAACCAAGTTGTAGATCAAAGATCATCTCCTATTTCATCCTAATAGGTGGATTAGTCAAATCCTTTAACAAGGTAGACCTAACAATATTTTGTAAATCTCTTTACCTAGTGCATACTTAATTGTATGTTTCTAAATCATTTCACAAGGTGGACTTAATAGTCCTCGTTGATCCTAATAGCGTAGCTCATCATAAGTGATCAATGTAAGTTTTAACAGGCTAACTTTATATTGCAATACTAAAGTTTGTGGGTATCATCCACACCCCAGTTTTACTTTCTATCTGGAAGGTTTTTCAGTCACCAAATCTTTGTGTCACAATGTTATGAATGATTTCATGTTTTCAATTTCTTATGAATGTAGTCAGATCCGATTATATGTAATGAATTAAATGCTAATTGGATTGTTGGATTAAGAGTTGAAATTGTTGAAGTTTTAGAAGTTACTAATTCACCCCTCCCCTCTTAGTAACTTAGCATAGTCCTAAATATTTCCAATAGGGGGCATGTTTGGGGATTCCTTGTCTTCTTCAACATAGGTAATGAGGAATATGCCCAATTTCACTTCCAGAATAGCTTGGGTTAAGTGAAGGTTATCCATTTTAATGATAAATTTTTAGCCCCCTAAGAATCATACCATAATCTTTCCTTTTCTCTCATGCCAATCTTCCAAGTTAATATGTTCATGATGATGGATCTACAATTTGACATAAAATTCCATGATTTGGAGCCTTTTGAGGGGTTACTTGTTTTGAGGATGCCAAGTGAGTCATTATATTGTAAATATTTGTTAAAAAGGGCCCTAGCCCACTTAAAGTGAGAGAATCTGATCATTCTCCAAATGATCTTGGCATAAAGAGCCATTTCTTGATCCTTTAGGTTTTTGATACAAAACCCCCCTTCTTTCCATGGTCTATAGACCTTATCCTAGGCAAGAAGGAATATTTTCCTTTCATCTTCTAAACCTTGCCAAAGATAGTTTTTAAAGATTTTATTAATGTTTTTCCTTTTTTGGGTAGGCAAATCAAGAACTAATAGTTGATAAATATGGGTACTAGATAAAATTGACTTGAGCATGGTTACCCTTCTAGCTAAGGACTATGACTTTCCCTTGTTTGGATCCTTGCTTTGATTTTAAGAATAAGTGAATCCCAACTAGAATATTTCCTCTTTCCTTGTTCCAATTGTATTCTCAAATATTTACAAGGGAAGGAGCCTTTCTTAATGTTTAGGATATGGCACATATCTAGTTCCAAAGAAACCTTGGTGTTGAAACAAAAGACTTTAGATTTAGATAAATTGATTCTTGACTAGAGGAAATTATGTAAGATTGAAGGCTGTTGTTCAACCATTTTTCTTCCCTAATATTGGCTTTCCCATATAACATAGTGTCATCTATAAATTATTTATGGGTAGTGATATCCTCTTCTTGGGAAAGCCAAATAACTCTAATATATTTTTTAGTTTTTAAATTACACCAAGCTCTTCCTAGAGACTTATAATAATGACCAAGAAAGGGAAAATTGGATCTCCCTATCCTAGACCTCTAGAAGTTGAAAAGATTCCCTCAAAAGTATCATTAACTAAAACAAAATATTTTGGGGTTGATATATATTCAAAGATTAGATTAATCCAATGCTTTGAAAAGACAAAGGCCTATAGACAACTACATAGAAACCTCCAATCAACCTTTTCATAGTCCTTTCTTATATCTAATTTAATCATCATACTTAGGGATTTTTTATTGTTAAGGGTTTGGTTTTCTTATTGGGCTATAAAAATCCCATCATAAATATATGTTGGAATATTTAGAATAAATGGGGGTGGGGGGGGGGGGGGGGGGGGGGTTTGAATCAATTATCCAAGGTCCAGATGTGCAAACAAAACTTCTCACTACTTAATAGATTCATATCCATATATCCATATCATACATGCATCCAATAGATCATCCAATACCTTAATTTAGTAGTTCATTATCCTAGGTCAAAATAAATTTGCACAAATGTAAACATTAAACACCACAAAATCAATTACACATTTTGACACAAGGATTTAACATAGAAACCACTAGTAACATGTTACCACTTTTCACTCTTCTGAAGTGAGCTTTGTGAGAAGCCAATATTGTAAAATTTTACAATGCACACTATTCAATGTGACCTAGTTAAAGGATTTCAATCACCTTATTAGGAGTGAGCCTTGTTAGAGGACTTTAGAACATTCCATTAGAATGTCACCCAGTTAAAGGATTTAAAAATGACTGTTAGGTAAACCTTAATCCAAAGGATTTATATAGAGTCATACAATGGTTAGAAAGTAGTAGTAGGACTTGATCTGATAAAGAAATCTTTGTTTCAGTTCTCCATTTTTCTTGGCATTCATACCCTTCATCTCTAATAACATTTTTCACCCTTCAAGCCTTTAACTCCTTAAGCCTTCTTTCTTAGTATACAAATTGCATATTCATTCCCTTAGCCACCATATCAAGCAACACCTTCAAACTCTATGTAGCTCTCCTCAGCCTTGTTTTCTTTTGGCCTTGCATCCTCTTATAAAGAGAACCATGCTCTTTTGTAGCTTAATCACAATCATTCATCTTAGGGTTAGGTCAGATTCATCAAATCCCCCCTCTTTCAATTTTGTTCTCTCTAGAACCATCTCTTATAATCTTCCATATATTCACCTTGAAATGGTTTACCTTGAATTTTGTGCCTCCATCTCACCAAGCTTATCTTCCACACACTTCACATAATTCAAGAAGTTAAGTTTGTTGGCTCAAATCTATCAAATCTTTGATTTAACTCATTTTGTTTTCAGTCAGCATCCACTCTATTCACTTGGAAATAATAATCTTCCTCACTCGTTCACCACTATTATTTCCCTAATGCTCAACATTAACTAATTTTTATGGATGATTGAAACCTAATGTATTTTTAGACACTTGACACCTACCAAATTATGTTCAGCCTAAACTAAATTTCCTCGGCTTACACTATTTTCTTAGCCAGGCTTTGTAGACATTTTTTATGAAAACACTATTGGAAACATGAATGCTAATAATATTCCTATTAGGGAGTATCCTAGAAACATGATTAGATAATTATCATGATGATATGTTACATTCATGACTATATTTTTCATTGATGTCAACACAACAATTTTCTATGGTAATTGACAAAAGAACAATAGAAAGATTAAGTTGGTATGGACAGATCATTGAGTACTTTCACTAGTGAGGTTAAAGGGAGATACTACAAAGTGTCTATCATATGAAACTAATCTTGGAAGAATAAGATATTAAATCTAGAAGAAGTTATGCAAGTTTTGGTCAAGACTATTCTGAGATAGAGTTTATAGAAGCATGTTCTAGTAAACTTGTTATATCTCTTAGAAGAATTTTTATTCTTAGAAGCAATGTTAAAGGTGTGTAGAAAGACATGTTGGCAATGATGTAGCTAACCTTGCTCATCATAATTTTATACAAATAGAAAGTTATTCAAATTACAAGGTGACTAATTAATGTTATCGCTAAGTGTAACATGTTCTTAATGAGGTCCTATAATAATTAATTGAGAAGGTATAATAGTTGACTCAAAGAACTATTTTATAGATTTGGTATAAAGGAAGGATATTTTCCTTTGATTGGACAATGATTGTATGGACAATTTCAAGAAGCATGAAGAGTAGAATATAAGAGAAATAGTTGACATGTAAAGATAAGTAGGGTAGAGTGAAGTTGGCGAGAACTTTGTTGCTTGTTGGAAATAATCAGGACTAACAAGGTTACTGAGAGGGGAGGGGTGAATCAGTAACTCTAAAACTTTAAATCAATTTAGAATAATAACATATTCACCATTCATTCATCTAATCTACTGTATGCATGAAAAGATAAACATTCATAACACATGAACACATTGATTTGGTGACCCAGAAACCTTCCAATTAGAAAGTAAAGCTAGGGTGGGGATGATGCCCACAAAACTTCAATACTATAGTATAAAGTTGTCCTGTTAAGGCTTACAATGATCATTTCTGGTGATCTTCCTTGTTAGGAGCAAGTAGGATTGCTAGATCCACCTTGTTAGAGGATTTACAAACATACAATGAAGTATGCACTCTGTTAGGAGATTTACAAAAGACTATTAAGTCTACCTTGTTAAAGGATTTACAAATTGATTCACCTGTTAGGATGAAGTAGCGGATCTGGTTACAACTAATTGCTAGTAAGATCCTTTATGCACTGATCACCTAAAGTGATAGATATAACTTTTTTGCATCTATGTTGACCTTGCTATATTCCTCTATTCTGCTGCTAATTTACTTTCACTCTTCTCAAAATATTACAATAAAACAATATACAACATTTTTTCATATTTTACAAATGATATAATACATTACATATATACCATTCCAATATTTACACTGGCAAGGTCGGCCAAACACAAGTGAACAAAACATTACTAAGTCAGCCAGATAGTAGAAAACTCGGGTTCCTCAAACTAACTCGGTGACCTTCTAATACTCAGCATCCACTACAATACATTGCATCATCATGCACTCAATAAGGGTAGAGGCACGGTCCATACTAATTACTCTAAGTAGCTTGGAACTTGGTAACCATTGGTGACTTGGTGAATATTGTGTCACTCGGTAAAAACTAAATCCATTGATAACCTTCTTCACTTGGTAAACACTGATTCCTTCATTTACCTTGTTCACTCAGTAAACACTAAGTCCTTCATTTACCTTGATCATTCGGTAAACACTAAGTCCTTTGTTTACCTTGATCACTCGGTAAACATTGATTTCAACTGATGACTCAGTGAACACTGAGAACTTGGTAAACACTGCTGAACTTCCCATTTGCTTGGTGACCACTGTTCAACATGGTATGAACTATTCTACTTGGTAACCACCACTTAACGCTCGTTATGAACTGTAGACTGAGTGATGAGCTTGGTAAGCATTCAAAATCTAATAAGTGTTGTAAGTAATGACAAATATATCATAATTCCAACAATCTCCCCCTTTGGCATTGGTGACAAAAACACTTATGAGCCAAAACTTATATACAAGATCTGACATACTGACGTCTGATTTTGCTAAATATACATGGCTTCCTTACATATAACTCCCCCATACAATATATGCAAGGTATTTACATGAGTTATATGACTTTTATTCATAGTATCTCTTTGTCCCTTTTGTACATTTATCTCACCAATATCTCTTTTTGAGTATCTCTTTCTCCCCCTTTTTGACAATAATGCTAAAGAATAAAATAATGTATTTATACAAAGACACCAAAATGTGAGATAAACTCAGAATGTACCTTGAGAAGGAGTTGCAGAGTCTTATCCCAATTCTCTTGCAAGATTTTGCATGTGGATAGAGCTACTTGAACTTCTGCAGAAAGTCCAATCACATGGTCTACAACAGAGAAATTGTTGTCATGGATCAATGTTTTGGAGTATGCAATATGTTTCTGCATTGTGTCCATGATAGGAAGAATCATGTTCTGGATATCTAGTAGTGTAGACTGAATCCTTCCTTCTTCTCTAAGAAACTATGCCTGCTTCTCTGACAAAAATTTGATCCTAAGGTGATGAGATGAGCTTGAAATGGGGTCAAGCTTCAGCTTTTGTGCACTTGCCTTCAAATCCTCATCTATCTTATTCAATTTCTCTCTTATCTCCTTAGTATACTCGGTAACATCACAAAGTTTAGCAAAAAGAGATGTTACATCATTAAAAGAATTTTTAATGTTGGCCAAAACTGTGGTTAATTCAACCTATTTTATTGCTATATGCTGAGCAATGTGCTCAAGCACCTTATTATCAAAATTCTTTTCTGCCTTCTCCATCAACTTTTCTTGACCAGAGATATCCTCATTGAATTTATTAACTGCCTCTTCTAATTGTAACAAAATGTGTTGAGAAGTATCAACATCAACACCTATAGCCTCAGTAATAATATTCTTCGCTCCTTTAATAATATTAAACTCTCTATCTCTCTCATTCCTTAGTTGTTTCTGCTTTGCCTTTAGATCTATACGCTAACTGAGCAGTCTTAGTTCATCAATTGAAGCAGTATCCAGATCTATCTTGGGAATGACAATTTAATTATCCAAGTCTACATCCTCATTCACTGTCTTTCCTGTAAGCAAAAATTTTAATGGAATCTTTGGTTTTACTACTGTGCTAACATCTTTGCCTTTGAAAATAGAGACAATGGTTGATGAGGTTGGACTGGCTATCAAAATTGGAATATGACCAACTAAAGGAAGATTGAGAGAAGTGCTAACTATGGGAAAAATTGATGTTCCCATATCCAAAACTGATGTACAAATTGGAATATTTGTAGTAGAAGAGCTGACTGGAGCAAAAATTGGACCCAATGTGGCTGGGGATGAAAAAAATTGAAGTGAAAATTAGAAAACTTACTGTACATACTATAGGAGGAATTGATACACCTGATGTAGTGACTACTGTAGTGGATGACTCGGTGACTGAAGATATTTCCTGATGCTCGGTAGACGAAAAAGTGATCTTTAGCTTGGTAGATGAAGTACTTGATAATTCCATTGTAGATACCTAGAGCTGAGAGGTGACTAGAGGATTTTGAGCTAATGATGTCTCTATGGTACTCACAATCTTGTTTGAAGAACCTATCTCCATAGATTTAACAATTTTAGGTTGAGAGTGAGGAAGGGAGGCAATGACAGCTGCTGCAATTTTAATTGGATCGTCCTCCTCCTCAACTGCTTCTTCCTCCTTTTCTTCTTCTTCCTTCTCCTTCATTAATTTCTAGAGATCTTCATTAGTTACATCTATGCTGATAGAGTTATCACCATCCACATCCTCTTCATCATTACTGTCATCATCCTTGATTTCCACAGGTTCATCACTTGGCTTATGCAGTTTATAAGTATCGTTCCAAACATCAGTTGCATTCTTAACAACTGGTTTAATAATTTTTAACAATATGAGACATGTATTGAATCTCATATTCATTCTTCCTTCCTGATCCTTCATTTCCTTTTTAATTTCTGCATTTGTCAAGCTAGGTACCAGTTCTCTCAATTTCTGTTCAAAAATGTCTCTTATAGTTTGCTCAGTGTTCTCCCATATTACCTTTATTTTATCAAACAATATTGCAGGATTTTGGGAGACAAATTGGTCTAGGGAGAATTTTCAAGTTCCCAACTTCTCCATTACTAGATCTTCAATTTCCTTTTGCTTAGTAGGAGTTCTAGATTCATTATTTAAGGCTTTAAAGTTGCTTATTCCTGCACCAATCCTAAGTTGTTTTAGCCTATCTACAAATGTGAGAGGAAGCTTACTAAACACAACTTCATTTTCCTTTTTGCCTTTCCTTGTTCTCCTTGTGAATACTACCTGAGGTTTGGTAATGATTACCCTACCTTTCTTCTTCACAGGCTCTGCCTCTTTTTTTGGCTCCTCTTCTTCAGATTCTTCTTCTTCTTCATCCTCACCTTTTCCTTAAATAAGCATTAGAGGTCTAGTGTTAGTTTTCAATTTTTCTATCTTCCTCTTTCCCTTGGAGATTGCCTGGGGAAGCTTGATCTCATGTTCTATTCTTACCTTTTCCTCATCAAATGTTTTGAATGCAAAAAATTTGGGATCCACTGGTTCATTTACCAGTGCCTCAATGATGTCTCTAGTTTCATCAATGTTCACTTCATAGGGAAGTGATTTTACCCATGCAACACGGGGTCTGACTGCTTGTATATATACTTTTTCATAGTCAACCATGAAACATACATCTTCCTTATAGTCTTCAACAAGTTTAGGAGGAATCCTGAACCTGTTGTTCATTCTCTCCTTGAAATCTTCAAAGTAGTTATCCATAACCTTATCAAAATTTACACCCATTTTTGTAATAAACTCATTTATCTGATACAAAACTAGAACATCTTTTCTCCTTACAACTGTACCTTTAGAAGGGAAAAACTTTTGTACATAGAAAAATAAACAAACTAAAAAAGAACCAAATTTATAGGGGTTGGTCTTTGAGGTCCTTATACTATCCATGTTCTTATTTAGTTGTTTCAATAGCACATCTGCTAGGTCAAACTCCATGTTCTTCTTCACAACCTTATAGGCTAAGTCCATAGCCTCACAAGGCACACTATTCAATCTACTAGAACTATACAACTTGTATGCAATTACACTAATTCCTAATCTTAGCTCTATATCTGTTACATTTTTAAGTTTCAGTCCTCTGCCATCCCATTTAGCTAGGTTTAACTTTTGAAGTTCATCCTGACTTAGGGTTTTAGTGGTTTTGGATTTTCTCAACATAGGTAAACCCATGATTCTGTGAATCATCTTCTTTGTAATTAGAATGGGTTTCTCTAACCACAACTGACCATTATGAACATGGCTCAAAATTTATCTTATCCATTTCACTTGGAAATTTCTTGACAAATGCGAGATATGGGTTAAACCTTTGTTTTCCAGATGTTCAAACTCAAGTTTAAGGGTTCCATCCACACATAACTCAGCTAGGGCATTATCCATATCTAGTGTCCCTATCTCTTGAATAGTGCATTTGAAATGAGTATGAATGTTATTTATAAATAGTACCTTGGGTGGAATCTACGATTGAGCTCCATGTGGGTCGAGCGATTCAGCTATGGCGAGAATGAGCTTGAAACTAGGTGCTTTCCATTCGACTCCCTTCATAAGCATTTCAATGCCCCTCTTTGCCTTGCTACTACTAGTGCTCACAGATGCCATTGCTGTTCAGTGAGCGAATGATTTTGTAAAAAAAATTCTTCGCTGTAAAATCACTTCAAATCACTTGAACTCACTTGCATGCTCTTGGAAATCTCTTCGCTCTATATATTCTAAATTCACAGCGAAAAATGAGATCAAATTCTACCTTTTTGATAAAAAATCTGCCATTAATGCTCAAGTATGAAGGTAGATGAGATGACCTAGGGTTTGTTAGATAGTCATCAACTTACTCGATAAACCTTGAAACTTGATGAACAAACAAAACCTTTCATATTCTTGACCTAGCTCAGTTAAGTCTGAGACCAACCTTGCTCGGTAGATGCATTACAGTGAACTATGTCTTGTATCTGAAATACTAATTTGTCATTTGCACTCCTTCATTCTAGAAATTCTTAGGATATGGCTTGATGATGTAGTCCTTGATCCTCCTTGATGAGTCTAATTAGAAATGATGGAGTCACCCACTTCTTGAGTGAAATTGCCATCATTTAAACTTTCTGGTTTGGTAGATTTAGGAATCCACTATTGTCTCATCTTTTTTTGAATGTTGTCAGCTCTGGCTTTCTTTTCATCTTCAACTCTTCCTATGTTCATGCAATTCTTGGATATATGACCAAGTTCAGTACATGTATAACATCTTATGGTAGTATCTTTCTTCCTTAGGTGATGCCTTGTACAGTTTACTCCAATGTGTCCATATTCTCCACAATAGTGACATCTGCACCAAGTATTGTATTCCCAACCATATAATGCTTTAACAATTTTTTCTGTTGGATTGAATGATTTAGATCTACACTCAAATGCCTTGTGACCTTGTTTCTTGCATTTGTGACATTTGCCTTCAAATTTTGGTTTCTCTTTCCATTCATTGGCTTTGTGACCATGCTAATTGCAATTGTAGCATTTACCATTGCTCCAACATCTGTTAGATGTATGACCTATCTTGCCACAGTGATTGCAAGTAGGTCTTTGATTCTTTTCGGCACCTTGTTTGGAAAATTCACCTTCTTCATTGTATCCAAGGCCTATTTTACCTTTTTGTCTAAGAAGATTTTTCTCATTTTGCTAATTCAATTGATCCCTATCTATTTGAGATTTTATCATCCTTTCATTGAATTTATTTTCAACATTTAAGTTATTTTCCAAACTTTCATTGATTTGTCTTTCAGATCTTAGGTTACTTTGTAAGCTTTTAGTGATTTGTCTTTCAACATTCAGATCATTCCTTATTCTTTCAATTTGTGCTTTGAGAATTCTGATTTCTTCATTTGCATTGGAAAGTTGATCTATAAGATCCTCATACTGAAGGGATTGATTTTGAATTTCATTGTTCCTTCCTTCTATATCATCTTGCATCATGTTCCTTTGTTCCAAAATTTCACATAACCTTGTTGATTGAATCTCTTGTTCTCTTCTTAGCATTCTTACTTCTTCTTGCAGAGATCCATTCCTCTCTAAGAGTTCTTTGATTGTATTGTTTGCCTCATTAGCTTCATTTGAACTACTTGATGGTAAAAGGTCTTCAATCTTTTCTTCAACATACTGATGATCATTCATTTGTCTTGCAAGTTCCTTACTTCTTTTTAGAGATTGAGAAAGATTCTCCTTTGCTTCTTTGAGTTGAGCCATGGCCATTTTCAGATCTAGCTTTTTATTCTCAATAGATTTGTCAAGTCTGAATATCTCCATTGCCCTTGATCTTTGCTCAAGCTATCAAATTTTATCCTGAGAACCACAATGCTCTGATACCAATTGTTGGAAATAATCAAGACTAACAAGGTTACTAAGAGGGGAGGGGTGAATCAGTAACTCTAAAACTTTAAATCAATTCAGCATAATAACATATTCACCATTCATTCATCTAATCTACTGTATGCATGAAAAGATAAACATTCATAACACATGAACACACTTATTTGGTGACCCAGAAACTTTCCAATTAGAAAGTAAAACTTGGGTGGGGATGATGCCCAGAAAACTTCAATACTGTAGTATAAAGTTGGCCTGTTAAGGCTTACAATGATCACTTTTGGTGATTTGCCCTGTTAGGAGCAAGTAGGATTGCTAGATCCACCTTGTTAGAGGATTTACAAACATACAATAAAGTATGCACTCTGTTAGGAGATTTACAAAAGATTGTTAAGTCTACCTTGTTAAAGGATTTACAAACTGATTAACTTGTTAGGATGAAGTAGTGGATCTGGTTAGAACTGATTGCTAATAAGATCCTTTATGCATTGATCACCTGATGTGATAGATATAAATTTTTTTCATCTATGTTGACCTTGCTGTATTCCTCTATTCTGCTGCTGATTCGCTTTCACTCTTCTCAAAATATTGCAATACAACACCATATAATGATATACAACATTTTTTCATATTTTACAAATGATATAATACATTACATATATACCATTCCAATATTTACACTAGCAAGGTCGGCCAAACACAAGTGAACAAAACATTACTAAGTTGGCCAGATAACAGAAAACTCGGCTTCCTCAAACTGACTCATCGACCTTCGGATACTTGGCATCCACTATAATACACTGCATTGTCATGCACTCGATAAGAGTAGAGGCACGGTCCATACTAATCACTCTAAGTAGCTTGGAACTTGGTAACCATTGGTGACTTGGTGAATATTGTGTCACTTGGTAAAAACTGAATCCATTGATAACCTTCTTCACTTGGTAGACACTGATTCCTTCATTTACCATGTTCACTCAGTAAACACTAAGTCCTTCATTTACCTTGATCACTCGGTAAACACTAAGTCCTTCATTTACCTTGATCACTCGGTGAACACTGATTTCAACTAATGACTCGGTGAACACTGAGAACTTGGTAAACATTGTTGAACTTTCCATTTGCTCAGTGACCACTATTCAGCATGGTATGAACTGTTCTACTTGGTAACCACTACTGAACACTCGGTATGAACTGTAGACTAAGTGATGAGCTTGGTAAGCATTCAGAATTGAATAAGTGGTGTAACTACTGACAAATATATCATAATTCCAACAGTTGCTAAGGTTTTTTTTAGAGATTCAAAGTTTGATACTGAGATCCAAGGTTTGTGACCTAGTCTACAAGGTTTGATAGTGTTTGGTCTGGTTGACAAGATAGAGAAAATAGGATAAAGTATAGTACAAATAATTATTCTACAAGAAATAGTTGAGAGATTAGTTGGACAGTGAGTTCAGTGGTCTTTCCCCAAAAACTATTTGGATGGTGGATCCTTCTACCTTTTACAACTCATAATAGGGTTGGCACAACACCTAATAGTGTTGGAATCTCCTAATAGGGACTCTTATATACTGAATGTGTTTATAGACTCCTAATAGGGTTCATCCTCTAATAAGAAATATATATCATTATATCTTTGTAGGCATCATTTCCACCAAGGTTTTCCCTCTGATCAAGGGTTTCTCTAGTTAACAAATCTAGTATAATTATGTATGTGCATCTTGTTATGGTTTGTGTTTACTTTGGTTGAATGGCTAAAACTAATTAAGGTTGATAAATGATTTGATTGGATAACTGATTCAATCCCCCCTCCCCCCCCCCGAGTTATCTAGGTGGGCTATTAATTCTAACAATTGGTATCAGAGCATCAAGTCCTTGAAGATAAAGTTTAACAACTTTGGGATATCCATGAGAAACATATTTAGAAAGGATAGTTTGAAGTTTGATGGAACAAATTATGATAGCTAGAAGGAAAAGATGATGACACATCTATTGTGTATGGTTCTAGGATATTGGATCTTGACAAAATTAGATAAGACAATTATTTTTGAAAGTGCACTAGAATCTTGTACCAAGGATGATAGAGAACTTTTCATGTGCAACATGAGAGCTAGAGAAGCATCATTTTCTACACTTCTTAAAATTGAGTACAACCAAGTAAAAACACTTGATACTTCTCATAAGATTTGCGAAGCTTTGGAAAATAGTTTTGAAGGTGATGAACATTCTAAGAAATCGATGCTACAAAGTTGGATTTGTACATTTCAAGATTCTAAAATGATGGAAGATGAATCTATAAGAACATATGTAAGTAGAATATTAGAAATTACTGTAGGTATCAAATCTCAAGGAGGAACCAAGGAAGATGACGAAGTGATCTTTAAGATATTGAAGAGTTTAATGCCACCATTTAAGTAGGCAGTCCAAATGATACTAATGAAGGGTGCTCCCCTTAAAACCATAAACTCATAATAGAAACAAAGAAACAACAACAATTGCGATAAAAAAATATGGACTTCTTATTTGTGATGTAAATGTGGAATTATAGAATTCACAAGTATAATATGCTAACCCACATGGGTGCCTTCATTATAGTAATTTGCAAGACTAAGGTGCGAACTACAACCCAAAGCTATCATAGACAATGTTTGAGCCTTTCTTAAATATGCAATTTTATGCCACCTGAGAAGGTTCTAGTTCCTCAAACTTAATACCTAGGGCCGACAGACCCTAACATTTCATACAAAGTCGACTAAATACATTTTTGATAAATTATTTTAAATATTTGAGTAGCCCATAACTCTTGAACCATTTCTTTGATTGGCTATTATAACCACTTTTTGAAAATGCCAACTCTTGATCTATAGGTTTGAAACTATGCATGCACCCTTCCGTTGAGTTTTTGGACCTCATTAGGCCACTCTGAGGTCTACACTAGTGAGCTTGAAGAATTTTCTACAAATGTTTCCATTGAAAATCTAAATAACTTCTATGATACTTAAGTTGGAGAAATGAGCTTTTTATGGTAGGCTTATAATTCCAAAATGAACCTTCATATAGAAAATGAGAACATTTTGAGCTCGTATGAGAAACTTACTAAAAATAGTAAGTTCCCAAAATAGTGACCACCTTGTCTACTAGTCATTATTGTAAAGAAAAAGACTAAAAATAAAATATTTTTGGGTGATGTAAGATTGCTCTTACACCCAAGATGCTCCTATATTAGACACCAAGGGAAATTTGTGAAGTTACCCCATCATATCTCAAGTATTAAGAGGAAAACCAAGATGGTTAACCTCCTCCCTGTCTAGCCATGATGAATCCTCTATTGGCCTCCCTTTCTATTTGACAAGATATTCCTCATAATTTCCATTCCTTGTACTATTTCCAACATGACTATCTAGTAATTCCTCAATCTCCTTTGTAACTAAACTAGCTACTGGAATACTCCACTGCGCTTATGCAACTTCATCTCCATCAACTCCTTCATAATACTTTGTCAAATTTGAAATGTTAAATATAGGTGAAATATTCAATTCAGCAGGCAACTCCACTTCATAAGCATTTCCAGAATCATGTCTTTTCACTATCTTGCATGGTCCAAACTTCTTCATCTTCAACTTATTATATGTACCCATTGAAAAATGCCCCTTTCTCAAATGGACCATGACTCCATCTCCAATCTAAAATTCCTTATACCTCATTTTCACATCTTCCTTAACCTTGTATCGTGTGTTCATCTTTATAATGTGCTTCTTCACCTTCTTATGGATGTTCTTCAAATGTTCAACAAATTCTTGCTTTAGCACTACTTATCTCTCTTTATCCAACCACCTCAATTTAGAAGCATTTTTGGGACTACTCCCACATACAATCTAGAATGTTGATTTATCAGTACTCCTATTGAAAGAATTATTATATGAAAATTCTACTTGTGTTAAAATTATAGCCCATTCTTTTGACTTATCTCCAACCAAACATCTCAGTAAGTTTCCCAAACCACAATTCACAACTTCTATCTCTCCATTAGTCTATAGATGGTATGATGAACTGAACTTCAACTTTGTCTTCAACTTCTTCCACAATGTACACCAAAAATATGCAACGAACTTGGTATCTCAATCTGAAACTATACTCTTTGGCAAACCATGTAGTCTCACCACTTCTCTAAAAAATAATTCTACTACATGAACAACATCAGTAGACTTCTTGCAAGAAATAAAATGTGCCATTTTGAAAACTTGTCAACCACCAGAAAATAAACGCATGCCCATGTTGAGTCCTCAATAATCCAAGAACAAAATCCATGTTGACATCCTCCCAGAGCTTCTCTAGTACAAGTAATGGCTAATACAACCCTATATTCTACTTCACTCCTTTTGCCATCTGACATACTCTACAATTCTATACAAAATTCATCACATCTTACTGCAATTATGGTTAGTAATAATTCTTACCAACCATATGTTCCCATCTAGTAATTTTTTCCTTTCCCTTTTTATTTCACTCCAACTAAACCTCCTACCACCCAATCTTCACATTTCCCTTTAGTTTTTCTTTTGCAAACTTGACCCTATCAGGATCCTCAATATCTTCATGCTCAAAGTACTCCTCTAGTTCATTGATCCAATTGATTAGCTCCTCTGGGTTAAGATTTCTTGAAAATGTGGGAACTTCAAACTTAGGTCTTTTTCCAAAATGAACCTTCATGTTGAAAATGAGAACATTTTGAGCTCATATGAGAAACATACTAAAAATAGCAAGTTCCCATAAATAGTAACCACCCTATGTACTAGTCCTTATTGAAAAAGAAAAGACTAAAACTAAAATATTTTTGGGTGATGCAAGATTGCTCTTACACCCAAGATACTCCTACATTAGATATAGTTGTTGATCTCTTGTACCAAAAAATTTACTAAGGAAACATTACTTGGGAGACTTGAAGAAGTTGAGAATGAGCTTAAATAGTCTAGAGAATTGTTTAGAATAGAGAAAAATTTTAGTGCCCTAAATATTTTACCTAATCTGTCAAGGAGCATAAGTGCTAGAGGAGATTTTTTAGTAGTAGTAGATCTAATGAGGATAGAATGATAGAAGAAGGAGTAGCCCTTCTTGTAAGAAGAGAAAAAGATGGAAAGAAAATCTTTAAATGTTGTACTTGTAATGAATTTGGCCATTATACATCTAAGTGTCCTAAAAGAGAGAAAAAATATAAAGGAAAGTTCAAACTTAGAAGAGATAGAGATTGTTTGTATGACAATGAAGAAGATGATTCTAATGAATAAGCAGTAAGTGCTAGTGATGATGAAATGAAATTTGTAGATATTAAAGAAGAAAATCTAGAGAAAATGGGTTTGGTATCATAGGTTGAAAATAAATTTGATTAGATAATTGACAATGATTGTTCACATCATATGACTATTGATATAAACACGTTTTTTGACTTCAAAAGTTATGATGGAGGCATTGTCAGAGTTGGAAACAATAAAACTTTCCATGTTAAAGGTATTGGATCTATAACTCTTAATGGTAAGAATAACACTAAGCATGTATATTTTGTTGATGGTTTGAAACAAAATCTTTTGAGTGTTGGAAAACTAGTGGATATAGGTTATCAGTTATAGTTCACAGAGAAGACATGCATAATGAGAGACAAACATGGAAAGGTAATTGGAAAAGGAACCAAATCTAGAGGTAATGTATTTTAGATGAATCCCACTGAAATGACATGTTCGGTTGCAAAGGTACATGAAAATTGGTATTGGTATAAGAGATTTTGTCATATAAACTTTCACAACATTATAAAAACTAGTAATATGTTTACAGTTAGAGGTTTGCCTAAGATTGTAAAGCCTACTAACACAATTTGTAACAAGTGTGTGTTGGCAAAGCATAACAAAGCTTCTTTTCCTAGAAAGAAGTTTACTACTACAACAAAGTTGGAGATTGTACACATAGATCTTAGTGGTCCTACAAAGGATAAAGGATTCTATGCTGAAAAGTATTTCATGATTATTGTTGATGACCTTTCTAGAATGATGTGGGTTGCATTTCTTAAAGAAACATCTAAGGCATTTGATAAGTTTAAAATATTCAAAAATAGAGTTGATAATGAATTAGGTATAAAGATTAAATGTTTAAGATCAAATAGAGGAGGAGAGTTTAACTCAAATGATTTTAATATCTTTTGTGAAGCTAACAAAATCAAAAGATTATTTTCAGCTCCTAGAACTCCTAAACAAAATGACATTGTAGAAAGAAGAAATAGGTCAATAGAAAAAGTAGAAAGAGCTATGTTAGTTGAGAATGATGTATCCAAGATGTTTTGAAAAGAAACTATGAATAAAATAGTCTATACTATGAATAGAGTGCAAGTCAAGAAAGACACAAACATGACCTCATATGAACTATGGTTTGGTCACTCACATATAGTTAAGTATTTCAAAAAAATTGGTAGTAAATGTTATATCAAAAGAGATGATGATGTTGGTAAATTTGATTATAAAAGTGATGAAGGTATGTTTCTTGGTTATTCATTGAAAATCAAAGCTTATAGATGTTATAATCTAAGAACTAAGAATATTGTTGAAAGTGAAAATGTAAGAGTTGATGAGAAATTTAGGATACAAAAAAGAATAGTCAACTACAATTCTAATGATGAGAATGTTGTTACTAAACCAAGGAATGATGAAGTATTCTTTGGGACTAACAATGATTTGCATAATTAAAAAGAGTTAAGGTAGGAACAAAGTTCAGAACCTAAAACAAAGCTGAGTTGAGATCACAACTATTGGAATTATGATATATTTGTTATTAGTGCAAACACTTATTTAGTTCTGAATGCTTATCTAGCTCATCACTTAGTCTATAATGTATACCAAGCATTCAGTGGTTACCTTATAAGTTCAGCAGGTAAACAGTTCTCACCGAGCATTTCAGAGGATACCAAGTGAATGAGAAGTTTAGCAATGTTCACTGAGCAAAGAAAGGTAAATGAAGAACTTAGTGTTCACTAAGAAAAACAAGGTTAATGAAGATCTCAATGTTCACCAAGAAAAGCAAGGTAAATAAAGAACTCAGTGTTCATTGAGCAAAGCAAGGTAAATGAAGAACTCAGTGTTCACCGAGCAAAGCAAGGTAAATGAAGAAGTTAGTTTCTACCAAGTCACCAATGGTTACTGAGTTCCAAGCAATGTTGTATGGCTAGTATGAACCAAGCCTCTACTTCTATTGAGTGCATGATGATGCTAAGTAATATAGTGGATGCCGAGTATCAAAAGGTCACCGAGTCAGCTTGAGGAACCCAAGTTTTCTACTATCTAGCCGACTCAGTAATTTTTTTTTCACTTATGTTTTGGTCGACCTTGCAGTTGTAAATAATGAAATGGTATGTATTTAATATATGATATCATTTGTAGTATGATATATATGAGGGGTGTGAAAAAGATATAAAAAGGAAGAGATTGATGTTTGCATGAAAAGAAGGAATTGCAAATCAGCAACAAAATAAAAGGGATTCAGGAAGGTCAACATAGGAGCAAAAAAGTTATATCTATCACATCAAGTGATCAATGCAAAAAGGATCTTATCAGAAAATAGTTGTAAATAGATCCACTGCTTCATCCTAATAGGTGAATTAGTTTATAAATCCTTTAACAGGGTAGACTTAATAGTCTTTCTATAAATCTCCTAACAGAGTGCATACTTTACTGTATGTTTGTAAATCCTCTAACAAGGTGGATCTAGCAGTCCTACTTGCTCCTAATAGGAAAGATCACCATAAGTGATCATTGTAAGCCTTAACAGGCCAACTTTATACTATAGTATTGAATTTTTATGGGCATCATCCCCACCCCAATTTTACTTTCTATTTGGAAGGTTTCTGGGTCACCAAATCTCTATGTACATTTGCAATGAATGTTTGTTCTTTCAGTTATGTAGTATATTAGATGAATGAATGGTGAATGGTTAAATTTTTGAATTGTTTGAAAGTTTTATAAGTTAGTGATTCACCCCTCCCCTCTCAGTAACCTATCTTATTCTAAATATTTCCAACAATTGGTATTAGAGCTTTGTGGTTCTCAGGATAAAGTTTGAAAACTTGAGCAAAGATCAAGGACAATGGAGATATTCAGACTTGACAAATCTATTGAAAATGAAAAGCTAGATCTGGAAATGGCCATGGTTCAACTCAAAGAAGCAAAGAAACATCTTTATCAATCTCTAAAAAGAAGAAAGGAACTTGCAAGACAAATGAATGATCATCAGTATGTTGAAAAAAATATTAAAGACCTTTTACCATCAAGCAGTTCAAATGAAGCTAATGAAGCAATCAAGGAACTCCTAGCAAAGAATGGTTCTCTGTAGGAAGAAGTAAGGAAGCTTAAAAGAGAACAAGGAATCCAATCAATCAGGCTATGTGAAGCTTTGGAATGGAGAAACAAAGCAAATGAAGACTTAGAGGTAAGAAATAATCAATTCCTTCAGCATGAAAATATTGTAGGTCAACTATCTATTGCAAATGAAGAAATTTTGAATCTAAGATCTGAGAATGAAAGTTTGAGAAATGATTTAATCACTAAAAGAAAAATCAATGCAAGCTTAAAAAGTGATTTGAGATTTGAGAGACAAATCAATGAAAGTTTGGGAAATGACTTGATCACTAAAAGGCAAGTCAATGAAAGAATGAGGAAATCTCTAACAGACATGAACCAATTGAATCAACAAAATGAGAAAAATCTTCATAAACAAAAAGGTAAAATCGGTCTTGGATACAAGGAAGAAGGAGAATCCTCCAAACAAGGTGCCCAAGGGAATCAAAAACTCACTTGCAATCACTGTGGCAAGATAGGTCATACATCAAACAAATGTTGGAGTAATGGAAAAGGAAAATTCAATGGCAAATGCTTCAACTGCAATCAGCATGGTCACAAAGCTAATAAATGCAAAGAGAAACCAAAATTTGAAGGAAAATATCACAAATGCAAGAAACAAGGTCACAAGGCATCTGAATGTAAATAAAAAACATTCAATCTAGGAGAACAAATTATCAAAGCAATATTTGGTTGGGACTACAATACTTGGTGTAGGTGTCACTATTGTGGAGAATATGGACACATTGGGATAAATTGTGCAAGACTTCACCTAAGAAAGAAGGATACAACTATAAGATGTTACACATGTACTAAACTTGGTCATATAGACAAGAATTGCATGAATACTAGAAGAATTGAAGATGAAAAGAAAGCTAAAACTGATAACATTCGAAAGTAGATGAGACAACAATGGATTCCTAAATCTATCGATCAAGACAATTGAAATGATGGTCATATCACTCAAGAAATGGGTGACTCCACCATTTCATAGTAGATTTAAGAAGAATCAAGATTTGCATCCTTTAGCCATATCTTAAGCAATTTTAGTGTAAAAGAGTACAAATGGTTGAAATCAGTATTTCAGATACAAGGACCAAAGAAAAGTTATCATTCACCGTGTTCCATCTATCAAGCAAGGTTGGTTAAAGACCTTACTAAGCTAGGTCGAGAGTATCAAAGATTTTGTTTGGACACTGAGTTGCAAGGTTTTACCAAGTAAATCAATGATAGACTAGAAAGCACTATGTCATCTCATCTACCTTCGTATCGAGCATTAATGACAGTATTTTCATCAAAAGGGCAGAATTTGATTTCATTTTTCACCACGATTTAAGAATACTCAGAGCTAAAAATCTCCAGTGAATCCAAAGAAAATTCCAAGCACTTTCAAGCAATTTTTCAAGCGTAGAATTTGTTCAAGATTTTCTTATACTTACCGAGCAGCTATGGCATCCATAAGCACTAGCAGCACCAAGGCAAAAAGAGGTTCAAAAATGTTGATAAAGGGTACAGAATGGAAAGTGCCCAACTTCAAGATTGTTCCAGCTGTTGCAGAATCACTCGACCCAACTAGAGCCCAATCACAAATGCCTCCTAAGGTACTTCTTATCAATGATATTTGTACTTATTTCAAATGTTCTATTCAAGAAATTGGAAACCTAGAGATGGACAGTGCCCTGGGTGAAATGAGTGTAGATGGCTCTCTGAAACCTGAGTTTAAGCATCTTGAAACCAAAGGCTTGACTCATATCTTGCATATGCCTAGAAATTTCCAAACCAAATGGATTAGGTATATCTTGAGTCAAGTGCATAATGGACAATTATGGTTAGAGCAGCCAGTGCTAATCATAAAGAAGATGATTCATAAAGTCACGGGTCTCCCTATGCTCAATAAAGAAAAAGCCACCAAAACCCTAGGTTAGAAGGAGCTACAAAAGAAAACCCTAGCCGAGTGGGACGGTTGAGGTTTGAAGGAAAACACTATATTTGATTCCAAACTAAGATTTTTCATTCATGTAATTGCATATAAATTATACAATTCCAGTAGATTGAATAGTGTACCTTGTGAAGCTGTGGATTTGGCCCTTAGGATTGTAAAGAAAAACCTTGAATTTGATCTGTCTGAGGTATTGCTAAAACAATTGAATAAAAATATGGATAGTATAAGGACTTCAAAGAATAACTCTTGTAAATTTGGTTCTCTATTGATTTTTTTATTTTTCTACATTAAAAAATTCTTCCCATCTAAAGGAACTGTCGTATGGAGAAAAGACATTCCAATTTTGTATCAGATAAATGAGTTCGTAGCAGAGATGGGTGAAAATTTTTGTAGCATTATGGACAATTATTTTGAAGACTTCAAGGAGAGGATGAATAATAGGTTCAAGATTCCTCCTAAGCTTGTTGAGGATTACAGAGATGATGTATTCTTCATGGTTGACTGTGACAAGGTGTACATCCAGGCAGTCAGACCCCGAGTTGCATGGGTAAAACCTCTTCCCTATGATTTAAATATTGATGAAGCCAAAGACATCATAGAAGCACTAGTAAATGATCTAGTAGACCCAAGTCAACCTATTTTTGAAACCTATGATGAAATAAAGGCCAGAATTGAGCTTGAAATCAAGCTACCACAGGCCATAAGCAAAGGCAAGAGGAAGATAGAAAAATTGAAAACTACATCTGGCCCTCTTATGCTAATAGAAGGTAAAGGTGAGGATGAAGGAGATGATGAAGATGAAGGAGGAGAAGAAGAAAAAGAAGAACAAGAAATTGAAGAAGAACCTTTGAAGAAGAAAGGTAAGGTAATAATTACCAAACCTAAGAAGAAGCTTACTGCAATATTCACAAGAAGAACTAGAAAAGGTAAGCAGGAACCTATACTAGTCAGGACTACATCCACATTCGAGAAAAGGCTTAAACAATTGGAAGAAGGAATAGGCATCACAAATTTCAAGTCATTGAAATTTGAAACTAGAACAGATGCTAAGAAAATGCAGATAGAGGAACTAGTACTCAGCAAGATGGGAAAATGGAAATACTCCTTGGACTAACTTGCCTCCCAAATCTCAAAAGAATTATTGGAGAGATTGCAACCGAGATGGGAATCAAACACCCAAATGGTAAAAGACATCTATGAGCAATCCCTGAAGAATCTTCAACCAAGTCTCATTGGAGCAGAAGTAAAAATTGCAATGAAAAATCATGAAGGTAAGATGATGATAAGATTTCACACATGTTTAATTTTGATCAAAGACATTGAGCATGTTGTAAATGATGCTACAAACATGTGGAAAAACATCTATCATCTACATAAGCCTAGTGAAGACCCAGTGGAAATAAAGGATGATGACAGCAGTGACAGTGATGATATTGATGGCACTCCATCCATCATAGTCTCACCAAGAGAGCTGCATGCATTAATGGAAGAAGATAAGGAGGAAGAAGAAATGAAGGAAGAAGCTAAAGAGGAAGATAAGAAGGAAGATGATCTAGTAAAAATTGCAGCAGCAATGATTGCATCCCTTCCTCACTCTCCACCAAAAACTATTTCATCCATTAAGGAGATAGCTTCTACAAGTGAGATTGTGAGCACAATTGCCACATCAATTGCTCAATCTTCACTGACCTCCTCCTAGCTCTAGGTATCTAAGATAGATGTTCCAAGAACTTCATCTATCAAGTTGACTATTACTTCTTCAGCCATCGAGCCAATCTCCTCAGCTCCATTATCACCAATCAGTGTAACAGTAAGTTCTACAATTTTGATTCCAGCTTGTTCTACAATTTTGTTAGCATTATCTGCATCTACTTCAAATCTAGTCAGTTTAGATACTACATTACTAAGTGTATCATCATTTTTGGGAAGTATTCCAATTTTTGATCTGATAAATACTCCTATTGGCACTCAATCCTCAAGTCCTATCCCAGTTTTCACTGCTAGTCCTTCTATCTCCACTATTGTGTCTATTCCTAAGGTCAAACCAGTCATCACAGAAGTCAAACAAAAGAAACCATTAAGACTTCTGATCACTGGAAAGGAAATTCCTAAAGATATTGACTTAGACACAGAGATAGTGATTCCAAAAATTGACTATGAAAATGCTACCATTGAAGAGATGAGGTATGCTAGTCAACTAATAGAGATGAAGGCTACACAGAAGCAGCTAAGGTCTGAAAGGGATAAGGAGTACAGAATAATTGAGAATGCTAGGAATATAATTATAGAAGCTATAAGTGTTGAAGTAGATTCTACTCAACACATTTTGATTCAGTTAGGAGAGGTTGTAAGTAAATTCAATGAGGACACCTCTGGTCAAGAAAAATTGTTTGAAAAGGCTGAAAGAAAATTTGATAATAAGGTGCTTGAGCACATTGCTCAGCACATTGCAATAAAATAGGTAGAATTGTCCACAATTTTGGTCAATCTTGAAAATTCTTTTAATAATGTAACTTTACTTTTTGCCAAACTTTGTGATGTTACTGAGTATACCAAGGAGATCAAAGAAAAATTAAGTAAAATTGATGAGGATATGAAGGTCAGTGCCCAAATGCTGCAACTTGACCCCAATTCAAGTTCATCCCATCATCTTTGAATTAGATTTTTGTTAGAAAAGTAGGCAGAATTGTTGCGAGAGGAAGCAAGGATTAGATCTACCTTGATTGACATTCAGAATATGATCCTTCCTGTCATGGACACAATGCAAAAACACATTGTATACTCTAAAACATTGATCCATGACAATAATTTTTTAGTTGCAGATCATGTGATTGAACTTTTAGCTAAAGTTCAGATAGTGCTCTCCACCTGCAAAATTTTGCAAGAAAATTGGGATAAGACTTTGGCTCTTATTCTCAAGGTACATTCTAATTTTATCTCTCATTTTCGTGTTTCTGTGTAAATACATATTGTTTATTTTGGAATTATTGTCAAAAAGGGGCAGATAGAGTACCAAAGAAAAGATATAGAAAAGAGATAAAAGGTAAAGATAGAGATATTTGTAAATACTCTGTGCATATTGTATGGGGGAGATATATGTAAATTAATACGTCAAAGTTTGCACATAAGTTTTGGCTCATAAGTGTTTTTGTCACTAATGCCAAAGGGGGAGATTGTTGGAATTATGATATATTTGTCATTAGTGCAAACATTTATTCAATTTTGAATGCTTATCTAGCTCATCACTTAGTCTACAATATATACTAAGCATTCAATGGTTACCTTATAAGTTTAGTAGGTAAACAGTTCTCACCAAGCATTTCACAGGATACCAAGTGAATGAGAAGTTCAGAAATGTTCATCGAGCAAAGAAAGGTAAATGAAGAACTCAGTTTTCACCGAGCAGAGCAAGGTAAATGAAGAACTTAGTGTTCATCAAGTAAAGCAAGGTAAATGAAGAACTCAGTGTTCACCAAGCAAAGCAAGATAAATTAAAAACTTAGTGTTCACCGAGAAAAGCAAGGTAAACTAAGAAGTTAGTTTCTATCGAGTGGCACTATATCTACCGAGTCACAAATGGTTACTGAGTTTCAAGCAATGTTGTGTGGCTAGTATGAACTGAGCCTCTACTTCTATCAAGTGCATGATGATGCCAAGTAATGTGGTGGATGTCAAGTATCAAAAGGTCACTGAGTCAGCTTGAGGAACCCAAGTTTTCTACTATCTAGCTAACTCAGTAATGTTTTGTTCACTTATTTTTTGGATGACCTTGCAGTTGTAAATAATGAAATGGTATATATGTAATATATGATATCATTTTTAGTATGATATATATGAGGGGTGTGAAAAATATATAAAAATGAAGACATTGATGTTCGTATGAAAAGAAGGAATTGCAAATCAGCAACAAAATAAAAGAGATTCAGCAAGGTCAACATAGGAGCAAAAAAGTTATATCTATCACATCAGGTGATCAATGCAAAAAGGATCTTATCAGCAAACAGTTGTAAGAAGATCCACTACTTCATCCTAACAGGTGAATCAATTTATAAATCCTTAACAGGGTAGACTTAATAGTCTTTCTGTAAATCTCCTAACAGAGTGCATGCTTTACTATATGTTTCTAAATCCTCTAACAAGGTGGATCTAGCAGTCCTACTTGCTCCTAACAGGGTAGATCACTATAAGTGATCATTGTAAGCCTTAACAGGACAACTTTATACTACAATATTGAAGTTTTATGGACATCATCCCCACCCCAATTTTAGTTTCTATTTCGAAGGTTTCTAGGTCACCAAATCTCTGTGTACATTGGCAATGAATGTTTGTTTTTTTAGTTATGTAGTAGATTAGATGAATAAATGGTGAATGGTTAAACTGTTGAATTGTTTGAAAGTTTTATAAGTTACTAATTCACCCCTCCCCTCTTAGTAACCTATCTTATCTTGAATATTTCCAACAACAACTCCTAATTCTAGTAAGATTATGACAAAGAATCATCCACCAAAGTAAATCATTGGTAGCAGAGATAAAGTTGTGATGACAAGAAGTAGAATCAATGAAGAACTATGTCTAATATCTCAAATAGAACCAAAGAATGTAGATGAGGCATGTAAATATGACTTCTAGAAGTAGGCTATGAAAGAAGAATTGTATTAGATGATGAAGAATGAGACATGGGAATCAATCCCTAGACCAACAGACAAGAATGTGATGGGAACACAATGGGTATTTAGGAACAAGATGAATGAACAAGGTGAAGTTGTAAGGAATAAAGAAAGATTTGTATGTAAAGGCTACTCAAAGAAAGAAGGAATAGACTATGATGAAACCTATTCTCCTATGGAAAGAATTAAGGTAGTAATATTATTCTTAGCCTAAGCAACACATAAGAAATTCAAGGTATATTAGATGGATGCCAAGTTAGTATTTTTGGATGGAGAACTTGAAGAAGAGGTATACATAGAACAACCTTAAGGTTTTCCTTTAATAGATGACAACAACATGGTATGCAGATTAAAGAAAGCATTGTATTGACTAAAGAAAGCACCCAAAACCTAGTATGTAAGGTTGGACAAGTATTTGACAAAAAATGGATTTAGCAAAGGTATGTAAGACAATAATCTATATTTGGAAGAAATAGATGATGGATTGATAATTTTGGTAATATTTGTTGATGATATTGTATTTGGAGGAGATGATGATTAAAGTGGCAAGTTCACAAAAGAAATGAAGAAGGAATTTGAAATGACTACTGTTGGGAATCAAAATTGAAGCCCTAATTTTGAGTGTCATTGAAAAAATCAAGCCCTTAAACGCTTCTTGATGCATGTGTACTCAACTATCCATTTGAAGCCTAAGAGGTGTTTAATGTTTCTAACACCTTTCATTTAGTGTGTCCATGGATCCCATGATGATAAACTATGATTCTAAACTATTTTGTGAAGTCTTGTTTTGAGCAAACTCCAATTCTGCATTTTTGCCTATGTTAAATAGCAATAGGAGGCCTAGTTTGCAATTGAATATCTTACACCTAGTAATGTTTCATGATTTTCTGCTTTGGGAATGTCTAGTGTCCATACCAAAGAGCCTATGTTTAATATTTTGAGTTTTTAAAAATTTGTTTGACTAGGTTTTGAATCCCTCAAAGTTGGTTGTTTATCGATATCATGTTGATATGAATTGTTCTAAATTTTAGGAAGCCCTGTTTGACTTGTTATAACTTTGACCCAGTTGATTCAAATAAAAAAATTCCTCTTGCATTGCATTTTAGAGGTTACGGACTTGCTATGTTTCAATTTTGAGCTTATGACAAATTTGTTTGATTAGTTTTTGAAAGCAATTCCAAATGCAACTTGTAACTTTTTACTGGTGTCAAAGAAGTGCAGATTTGTTACAACCCCTATTCATGATGTCATATCTTGAAATCTGTGATAGATGAGATCAAATGGATTGTACAACTATGTTCTTTGAAAATAATTTAAGTATGCCAATTGTTAAGTCTTGATGAATCTATCTGCACACTTTGCGAAGTCCATTCCATTTGCAAAAAATGCTTTTTTGCCAATGTTTCCAATCAATAAATTTGAGTAACTCACTTTGATTGCTCACCATTTTTTTTAAAAAATTTTTCATGAGCCCTAATTGTAGAATTATAATCTCCTCATGAAAATGAACCCATTCCCTAGTTTTTGTCTCCCCAAGTGTCCATTTACCTAGTTTACAAAGCCAAATCCAAATGTGTTTTATGGTTTTCTGACATGTTTATTTGTAGGTGATTATAAGTAAGCAACTTTGGGGGTCGATATATTTTGACCCTGATGTCATCATGTGACGAGATTTTGTAGGTTTTTTAAATATGTCAGAGATACAAGATATCCAAAATTTCAAAGCTTGCTCAAAGGTTTGGATAAGTTTTTTAAGCCGATCAAAGGACCTCCTGACACAAAGTCAAAAAGTTGCTAGAAAATGATTAAATGAGTTTTTAATGACAAAGTAGTGGTCAAATTTGTTTCAAATTGGTATCAAGCAATAAGTGGATTATTTTGATACTTCAGTTGTTTGAAAAAAAATTATTTTTTTAGCTTGACCCACTTTGGGGACCGACCGATTTCACTTGCCCGATAAGACATTATGAGATTCAAAAGGCATTTTTATGGAGGAAAAGTTTGCAAATGGTGAACTATAAATTATTTGAATCAATTGCATCTTGTGCATGTTTGCTTCATGTATTTTCAATATGATACATATAAGCAGTTTAAGTATGAATTAATTGAGATGGCATCTTACCCTGACTATAAGTGAAAATATTTTGTTCTTCTAACCATTTCCGCTTTTTCCTTTTGGAAACTTCAATGAGAAGAAGGGGTGGTCCTATTGAATGAGCTTGGATATGCTTCAAAATGAGAAATGTGATATCAACTACCATTCCACCTATGTTATTTGTGAAAAAGTTTTAAACTCCATTATTGAGACCTTGGAAGGTTTGTGCCCAAATAAACATATGATCTAATTAGAAGATAAAATAAAGAAGTGGCTTGAAGCAATCAAAATTGTTGTTAGAGTTTTATTTGTCAGAGAAAAAGACATGTGTAATAAGATATTGGAAGATATATATCCTTTTGCTCAAAGGCAGTACCTCATCTTACCATCATTATTGTAAATTCATATCTAGATTGTTCGTACAAGAGGCAATCCAACTATGCTAGTCCTTCACAAAGTCATTTAGCCAAAGATTATGTTGGACAAAATAATTTGGTTTTTCCTCATACTGCTCACTATCTTGTGTTCGGAGACATTTTGATTTTGTGTATGATGGACAAACATGGCAACGTGGAGTTCTTGATGATCAAAGGAAAATGTAGTGGTGTTCGGAAAGGAAGATGGAGCCTCAATGTGAATGGTTAATAGAAGCATATTATAGAAAAGGATTAGCAATGGAAAAAATTGATTCATTGAAGGAGAAGAAAGTAGAGACAGATGAAAATCCTATAGCAAACCCTAAGTGCACTGATGATAGAGAGAAAATTGTTTCATCTTTAGATGTGGATGACATGAGGGATTTGTTTGAATAGAACTATGAAGAATTTCGCAAATGGGCACATGTATTCTCCCCCAAATATGAATTTCTAACAATTGTACATGAAATGCATAGAAAATGTATTGGAACTACCCTAATGTTACATTATCCCCAAGATACAAAATTATTGTCATTGATTGTTGGTAGACTGGTCTCGATGAGTTTGAATGAAGAAAGAAAAAGCACCAAAAGGAGATAATAGTCATAGAAAATGAGATAATTGATAGTGTAGATAGGGATGCACTTGCAAAATATTTTTCAATGAAGAGTGAATCTGAATACATGGATGTTGATCAAATAAAGAAGAAGATCAAGTCCACATCTAGGATGAAGGAAAGGGGAAATATTCACACAGAAGCTACTAGTCAATTAAAGGAAGTCATCACTTAGAGGGTAGAGATCATCCATGTGCATGGGCCATTTCATGGAATTTGAAGGCAATAACCAGTCAACACGAGGGTAAGATCCTTCCTAAGAAAACTTGCAAAGATGTCTTGGAAGTTTTTCAAGTCATGTGTGGGAAAGGGTTTCTCATTTCATAAGCCAAAACCATTATCTCACATTGCTCTTGTGGTCTATTTTCAGCATTTTAAATACACCACCATGTGATCCTAAGTTTTTTTTAAGATAAGCACCTTTTGAAGGTAGAACAAGTGCTTAGTGGGGCTCAGCTAGTTTGGTGGATGGTAAGTTAATTTTGAACAATGTGTGTAGCGACTAGATGCTAATGTGGAATTCTAACCAAGCGCATGATGACAAGTGGCACTATGTGGTGATAAGATCTCACCGAGGCACAAGATGACAACACACAAAAAACTCAAAGATTATTTCTATGTCACCAAGGGAAAGATGCTCAAACATTAGATATGCAACATAACAACTAGTTGATGTGGACTAGTGATGTGGTAGTCAGGCGATGTGGTGGTGACATGTTAGGGTGAGATGGATACTAACTGGATGCCAGTTGGTAGTGAGATGGACAAATTTGAAGGTAACACATGGTGAAGGCTTTAGACATGACACACTTCTCAAGATGCTAACATGGTAGAGAATGACATGTGTCACAAGGTCACTATGTCATTGATGATGTGGCAGAATGCTGACTAGGATATCAACATAGTGACTAACGATGTGGCACAGTGCTATGACCTAATGACATGGCAAAGAAAAGGATGAATGAAATGATGCCATGTGGTGCCTAGTTGCAGGAGTCAAATGGAAAAGCAAAAAATCAGTCAATTAGATGTTGCCACATGGTAGCTTGGTCAAAGCAAGTTGACCCAAATTGCAAGGGTGAAAGAAAAATGAAATTTAAAAAAAAAATTCATTTTTTAATCATTTTTTTCGAAAAATGAAGGCCACATGCATGTTTTAAATTGAAAAATGCTTTATGCTAAAGTATGAACTTGGGATATTTTAAAGTTTTGAAAAATTTAAAAGTTGCAGACTAGAGCCATAGTAGAGGGGCATATTTTTCAAATTGAGATTTAGGGAGTTTTCGATAAGCGAACATAGACATATTATATATTGCTAGAATTGTGAGAAGACAAACTTTTTGATTATGGAGTTCATTTTTGTAGGGGAATTAACTATATTGAGTTAAAGGAAAAAATGTAAAATTTGGGCCTTCTCAATGAAATGGGAAAAAATTGAAAATACAGTTACATGCTTGGTAAAACCTGGTAAAAATGTAGTTAGGGTCAAGTTTGGTTACCTTCAATCAATTTAAACTCAAACTTTTACCAGAATTCCATGAGGATTTTAGCTTTTTGGCAAACAAAATGGTTTTCATCATTAAACGGGAGACATTTTAAGTCAGTTATAGAATATTGATGAGAACTAAATCAGATCAAAAGGGTAGGAAGAAAAAAGAGGTTTTGCAACTTCAAGAGATATTTTCCAAGTGGACACATGTCAAATGCATAATGGATCCAGGAATTCATTCTCTTCTATATCTTTCCTTCTTTCATCCATTGTCAATGTTCCAATTTTTCACTATGAGACCATTGTTGGTTGGTAATTTTTCAGCATGAGACCACTTTGTTGGATCCAAAACTATGATTCCACCACATCTTCTTCAGCAATTTGTCTTGAATGAATAGTGGTAATGAAGATAATTTATCTAATTCTGATCTATTAGGCATTTCTATGTTTTAATTTCATGTATATGAACGT
The DNA here is from genome assembly GCA_028749045.1 of Cupressus sempervirens. Taxonomy (NCBI): domain Eukaryota; kingdom Viridiplantae; phylum Streptophyta; class Pinopsida; order Cupressales; family Cupressaceae; genus Cupressus; species Cupressus sempervirens. Next base: position 97,395,716 of record CM053789.1, on the reverse strand, counting down.
ATAATTTCAAGAAAATGAATACAATTAAGTAGAAATCTCTTTAGTTTCTTTCTAATTCTTGTCTCCTTCCTTTGATTGTTTGTAATGTTTTGTTTAAGAACAAAGAGCTTAAACTCATTTACAATCCCTTAAGGTTGTATGTCTCAATAAGTTTTCCATTTTAACAAAGAGTCAAGTAAATGCTTATTTACCTTGATAGGATTGTAGGTTTCATCAGGAGGATATTCAGTAAGTAGTGAGAATTCTTATGAAGATAGATGTCTATTTACAAGGTGAATAGATATATCAGATATATGAATATGTCTCACGTATCCGTATGTATGTGTTTGATTCATGGAATTGCCCAACAGATAAGGCATTGATTAGCTATAGGATCATTTGTTCTTACTACTACATATTTGGGGTTTTGTTGAACTCAACATCATTAATCAAATGTTTTTCCCTTTAATGTTGAAGACCTGAACAAAATGTCCTCACTCAGCTTTTGAATTTCATTATCTTACACTTAGCTATTTTAAATCTATTTTATTGCATGATTTATTAGGAGAAATAAGGGTTAAATCTACTATTAATTGATTCAAGAATATGCTTAGCACTAGTACCATATAGATTGAATCTAAAGTCCACCTACCTAGGTTTTGTAGAGCGTGAAGTAGGAGAAGGGTCAAGCCTTATAGTTGGCCCAAGATTGTAGTCGAATGCATCCATTATAGAAATTTTCTAGTCTTAGATTTATTGATTTGGTTTCTTGGTTAATTTCAAAACTGTTAAATTAGGAGCCAAAAAAATGGTGACTCTGCTAGGGAGATAAGATGACGATACATTTTGTTAAAAGGACAATAATCTTTGGTGTTAATTGAATACTTTAGTCCTATTTTTAGTATGGTTTTGCCAATTTGAGTCACCAACAAAATGGTGACTCTACTAGGGAGTCTATGAAGAAATTCATTGTTTACAGTACTAGAATCTCTAGTATAGATAGCATTTTTCAGAATTTGTGTGGTAAAAAAACCTTGAGAATTTAAAAAGGTTTCAATATAGTAGGAAGAATATGCTACAATAGTAGGGCTATGAAGTGCTTTCCATTTCTTTGTTGAAGATTCATGTCTCCCAGTTATGCCTTATTCTTGATAGCAATAGTTTTGAAAAGGTTACAATGATCATTACATTTAATTCATTTAAAAGTTTTGATATGTTGCTATCAAAATTCAGAGTTAATGTCCAAGTTCTTTCACTTTGTCAAGAATGTGAAATTCCCACATTGTTGAATAAAGTTTGGAAATACTTGTTCTAAATTCTAGACTAGCTTGTTATGTTTTGCAAGTTTGGTAAATCTTTTTTAACTAAGTGAGTGGTGACTCAAAGTCATATCTTTGTACTAGTGCATAGTGAATGTGAAGGTATTTTGATGGAAACAATAGTTGCAATGCAGATTTGAAGAATGTATCTCGAGTTCTTGACAATAGGTGAAAGAGTTGTATGGGATGTGGTGCAAAAGTTACTAAATCTAGATAAGATCTGAATCTATTCTTATTTGTAGCATTTAAGTAGTTGCAAGCATCAATATTGAAAGGTATTTTCCACTTTCATGTGACTTCATTTCCATGAAAGTAACTTCTACAAAAGTTTCTTTGTCAAGGGGTATTTGTAGCACTAAGTAGTAGATTGGTTTGATTTATCCTAGCATACTCTATGAAGAATAGATTCAACAAAAGTGTTTTTACATTTTGAAGTATGTTCAAATATTTGAAGTGGTAGAAAGAATTCTAGATCTACTACAATTAATGAATTTTAAAAGTATTTATGGTGAATGTGTTTTAAGTTTGAAGAACATCAAGTTTCTTTTCATCAAGAATGTAGCCGGTTAGTGAGAATTATAGATCTATTTCTACCAAGAGATATATGCCATTAGTTTTTGATGGCATTCATGGTTTTCCAAACCCTATGCCATATAATTTTAGAAAGTATTTGCCTATGTTCAGTGGAAACATGAAAATTCAGCTAGTCATAATGTTTAGCTATTCAATGATTTGGTTGGTGATTTTAAAATTGCTCATGAAGATGTTCATATGAAATCATTTGTTCAAAATTTAGAAGGTGAAGCTAGGGATTGGTTTTCCTTTCTATCAGCATGTTCAATTTTATCTTGGGATGAATTAATTTCAGCCTTCATGAAACAGTTCGGGGAAAGAATAAGTATCTCTGATTATTTTGATAATTTCTTGAAGATTCAAATCCTGAATGGTGAGTTAGTTCCTAAATTTAATATCAGATTTTAAAAAATTTTGAATGGGATTCCTAAAAATTATAAGCTAGATGATCAAGTGTATTTAGTGGTTTATCTTGATGCATTTTATAAAAAGATGAGTTATCTATTAAGAGATAAAGAACCTAAGACTTTGAATTAGGCATTCATGACAGCAATAGAGATTGAAAAAACATAAAGTACAAAATAATCAAGAGTCATTTTTCTAGAAATTCTTGCTACCAAGATGAGGTTCAAAGGAAGAATTGATGTCAAAATGAGTGTTTAATTTTAGATCAGCAAATAGGTACCCCTGTTGTAATGTATAATCAAATTGAAATTTCAAATCAGAATGCATGTGTAGAGAAGAATGAGTCTATTGCAAATGAAGACACATATATTCGTGATGTTACAACAGTAAGATGTATTTCAGATTTTGATAAAAATGAGCAATGTGATGATATTATAGATCAAGGATTAGTTTTAGTAGTGATTTCTTATAGTCTTGATTATGTACATGATGATGTTGTTGATGTTTCTAGATATGAAATTGTTGCACCTAGATCTCAGTCTTGTGCAAGTGACAAGGCTAAAAGTTATGTCTCTGGTCATGAATTTGATGTTGCTGATCTAACATGCCATGGAGAGATAATACAAGATGAAGAATGTGAATCAAATTTATTTCAATCATAATTAGAAGAACAAAGCACACATGTTTGTAATGTTTCAATAGTGGAAGATAAGGTGGATTCACTTGATTAGTCAGATATCCAAGAAATGTTTTCTCTTGTTGATAGATTGCATCATGTTGAGAATGTTATAAAATTTGAATTTGAAAGATATTCATCTTCGTATGAGGATGAATAAATTGAAAATCATCTTTCAAATGATGAAGATAAATTTGTTGATCCAACATATTATGAAGAAGCCTCACGTGAAGATAATGGCAGGAGTTGTTACTCGATTCAAGAAGAGGACAGTGGTAGTACATGTTCATCTTCACATGAATCTGATGCAAATTGGGAAGAACAAAGAAATGATGGAAGTGAATACTCTTATGAAAGCAAAGGCATTATTTCTTTTTCTAAATCTGAAAGTGAAGTTCCATTTTAGAGTTATACAAGTCAAATTGAGGCTGAAAGTTGTGAAGAAGACTTGTCTACACAATACGAAGAAAAAGAGATTATCTACAAGGACAGATTACCTAATTGTGTAGATGAATTTCATGAAGATGTGTATAGTGATAAGTAGCATACAAATGATTCTAAAGTCAATGCATCAGCACCTAAAGATGATTGGTTTGTAAGACATTTGAATCACCTTCATGAAGACAATGAAAATAACTTTGATTTATATTCTACATGCTTTGTTGATGGAGTGGATGTTGAGTCTTCATATAGTTCTAAATTTTCTTCACATGCTGAGAGTCTCCATGAAGATGAAATGGGTAGTGAGTTTAAAGTGTACACCAACACTTTATATGATGAGAATTGTGATGATGATCAATCCATTTTTTATCAAAGTGTTCAAAAAGGATCCTTGCATGGAGTTATCAATCAATTGTTTGAAGAAGACATGGAATGTTCAGATTTAGTTGAGGATGATCTTAATGATGATACATTATCCTACTACTATAAGAGATCATATTGTTCTTCTTCTAAGTTTGTTGATGAAGATGATGATGTTGCATCTTATGAGATTGATGACAAGGTGTTTGAAAAAGTTGTTAAAAATCAGCATGCACCTTGTATTAATATTTATGATGAATACTCTAACATGATGGCTAATATGTTTGTTGATTTTAAAGAACCATTGGAGAATCTTGGATTAGTTTTAGATTATGACATTGATGACATGTGTGAGTATAAATCTGATTACTCATTTGAAACCCAACCAACAATATTTGGGGAGATGCAAAGTCAAGGTATGAGTGATATCTATAACTCATTTGATGAAGTTGAATATAAGGCCTTTGTATTTCCATTTGATGATGTTCATGAATCAGTTTATAAATATTAGTTTCAATTTCATGTTGATGTTCATGAGCATGTTGATGTTATTTTTCATAGTGAGCAAGAGGTTGAAGTTATGCCAAGTTTTTACATGCACTATGAAAGTGATGGTGATGATTTTGTTTTTCCAATTGAAGAAATTGAAGATGTGTATCTAACTGGTGAAATAGACATGAGCGTTAATTTTAGCTTACCTCATGATGAAAGGAATGAGAATCTGGTATATGATAGAGGTAAGAAGTTTTATCAAAGTTTAGTGGCCTGAGGTCAACGTTTGTACATAATAGGAGTAGATTTCTTATTTTTAATAGAGCTATTTGAGAGAAGTTTTGTTGTCAAGTTTGTGGTCTACTTCTTCTAGAGATTTGAATCCTTACCATGCCCACAAGAGACATGCACCCCCTAGACAAAGCCACTATTGCGACTCAAAATCAGAGCCTTGATTTTGAGTACCATTGAAAAAATCAATCCCTTAAACGCTTCTTGATGCATGTGTACCCATCTATCCATTTGAGGCATAAGAGGTGTTTAATGTTTCTAACACCTTTCATTTAGTGTGTCTATGCATCCCATGATGATAAATTGCCATTTTGAGCTATTTTGTGAAGTCTTGTTTTGAGCAATGTCTAATTTTGCATTTTTGCTGATGTCAAATAGCAATAGGAGGCCTAGTTCAGAATTCAATATCTTGCACCCAGTAATGTTTCATGATTTGTTGCTTTGGGAATGTCTAGTATCCATACTAGAGAGACTATATTTTATTTTAAGTCATTTTGAATCTGTTTGACTAGGTTTTGAATCCGTCAAAGTTGGTTGTTTATCAATATCATGTTGATATGAATTGTTCTAAATTCTAGGAAGCCCTGTTTGACTTTTTATAACTTTGACCCAGTTGATCAAAATGAAAAAAATTATCTTGCATTGCATTTTAGAGGTCATTGACTTGCTATGTTTCAATTTTGAGCTTATGAAAAATCCATTTGATTAGTTTTCAAAAGCAACTCCAAATGCAACTTGTAACTTTTTACTGGTGTCAAGAAGTGTAGATTTGTCAAAACCCCTATTCGTGATGTCATATCTCAAAATCCATGATAGATGAGATTGAATGGATTGTACCACTATGTTCTTCTCCAAAAAAACTTTAAGTGTACCAATTTTTAAGTCTTGACTAATCCATCTACACAATTTCTAAGGTCTATTCTATTTGCAAAAAATGCTTTCTGCCAATATTTCTAGTTAGTAATTTTTAGTAGCTCAATTTGACAGCTCATCATTTTTGTCCTATTATCCGTCATGAGCCCTAATTGTAGACTTATACTCTCCTCATGATAGTGAACCCATTCCCTAGTTTTTGTCTCCTCAATTGTCTACCTAACCAGTTTCAAAGCCAAATCCAAACATGTTTTATGGTTTTCTAACATGTTTATTTGCATGTGATTATAAGTAATCAACTTTGGGGGTCGATATCTTTTGACCCTGATGTTGTTATGTGACAAGATTTGGTGGGCATGTTCAATATGTCAGAAAGAAAAGATATCCAAAGTTTTAGAGCCCGGTCAAAGGTTTGGATTAGTTTTTAAACCTAGTCAAAGGACCTCCTAGCACAAAGTTGACAAGTTTCTAGAAAGTGATAAAATGAGTTTTTAGTGACAAAGCAGTGGTTGAATTTGTTTCAAATTGGTATCATGCAATCAATGGATTAGTTTGAGACTTCAATCATTTGAAAGCCAATTTTTTTTTAGCCAGACCCACTTTGGGGCCCAACTAATTTCACTTGCTTGATAAGACATTATGAGATTCAAAAGGCATTTTTATCAAGGAAAAGTTTCCAAAGGGTGAACTACACATGATTTAAATAAATTGCATCTTGTGCATGTTTGGTTCATGTATTTTCAATATGAAACATATAAGCAGTTTAAGTATGAAATAATTGAGATGAAATCCTACCCTAACTATAAGTGAAAATATTTTGTTCTTCTAACCATTTCAACTTTTCCTTTTAGGAACTTCAATGAGAAGAAGGGGTGGTCCTATTGAAGGAGCTTAGATATGCTTCAAAATGAGAAATTTGATATCAAATCCCATTCCACCTATGTTATTATTGTGGAAATTGTTTAAGCTCCATTATTGAGACCTTGGAAGGTTTGTGCCCAAATAAACATATGATCTAATTAGAGGATAAAATAAAGAAGTGGGTTCAAGAAATCAAAATTATAGTTAGAGTTTTGTTTGCCAGAGAAAAAGACATGTGTAATCAAATATTCAAAGATATGGAACCTTTTTCTTAGAGGTAGTACCTCATCTTACCATCATTATTGTCAATTCATATCTAGATTGTTGACACAGGAGCCAATCCAACTATGCTAGTCATTCACAAAGTCATTGAGCCAGAGATTATCTTGGACAAAATAATTTGGCTTATCCTCATACTGCTCACTATCTTTTGTCTGGAGACATTTTGATTTTGAGTATGATGGACAAACATGGTGACCTAGTGTTCTTAATGATCAGAGGAAAACACAGAGTGGTGTTTGATAGGGAAGATGGAGGCTCAACGCGAAAGGTTAGTAGAAGCATATTATACAAAAGGATTAGCACTATAAAAAATTGATTCATTGAAGGAGAAGAAAGTAAAGATAGATGACAATACAATAGCAAGCTCTGAGTCCTTTGATGACAAATGAAAAATTGTTTCATCTTTAGATGTGGATGACACAATGGATTTGTTTGAAGAGAACTATGAATAATTTCTCAAATGGGCAGATGTATTGTCTCCCAAATATGGATTTTTGGCAATTATATGTGAAAGGTGTAGCAAAAGGCTTGGAACTAGCCTAAAGTTATAGTATCCCCAAGATATACAATTTTTTTCATCGATTCTTGGTGGACTAGGCTCAATGAGTTTGAATGAAGAAAACAAAAAGCATAAAAAGGAGATAATAGTCATAGCAAATGAGATAATTGACTATAGTGATAAGGATGCACTTGCAAGATATTTTTCAATGAAGAGTGAATCCAAAGACATGGATGCTCATGAAATAAAGAAGAAGATCAAGCCCATGCCCAAGATGAAGAAAAGGGGCAATATTCACAAAGAAGTCACCAATCAATTAAAGGAATCCATCAGTTAGAGGGAAAAGATCATCCATGTCCACAAGCCATCTCATGGAATTTGAAAGCAATAACCAGTCAACATGAGGGTGAGATCCTTCCTAAGAAAACTTGCAGAGATGTCTTGGAATTTTTTCAAGCCACATTTGGGAAAGGGTTTCTCATTTCATAAGCCAAACCCATTATCCCACATTGCTCCTACAATCTATTTTTAGCATTTTAAATACACCACCATATGATGCTAAGTTCTCTTTAAGACAAGCACCTTTTGAAGGAAAAACAAGTGCTTAGTGGGGCCCAGCTAGTTTGATAGATGGTAAGTTAATCTTGAACAATGTGTGCTGTGATTGGATGCTGAAGTGGAATTCCAAGCAACTACATGATGACAAGTGGCACAATGTGGCAATTAGATCTCACCAAGACACAAGATGGTGACATATGGCAGATCCAACAGTTGTCACTTATTCATCAAGGGAAAGATGCTCAAATGTTAAGTATGTGACATAGCAACCAGTTGAGGTGGACTGGTGATGTGGTAGTCGGGTGATGTGGCAATGACATGTTAGGGTGACGTGGATAGTGACTACATGCCAATTGGTAGTGAGATGGAAGAATCTGAAGGTGACATGTGGTGGAGGCTTCAAAATTGCATGCTTCCTAAGGTGCTAACATGGAAGAGAATGACATGTGTCACAATGTCACTATGTGGCTAGTGACATGGCAGAATGCTAACTAGGATATCGACATAGTGATCAATGATGTGGCATAGTGATATGGCCAGATGATGTTGCAAAGTAGAGGAGGAATGAAATGATGCCATGTGGTGCCCAGTTGGAGGGGTCGAATGACAAAGTAAAAAATGAGCCAATCAGATGCTGCCACATGGTAGCTTGGTCAAAGCAAGTTGACTAAAATTGCAAGGGTTAAAGAAAAATGATTTTTTTTTTAAAACAATCAATTTTTAATCCTTTTTTTAGAAAATGAAGGTCATGTGCATGTTTTAAATTGAAAAATGGTTCATGCTAAAGTTTGAGCTTTAGGATATTTTAAATTTTTGAAAAATTTAAACGTTGCACACTAGAGCCATAGTAGAGGGGAAAATTTTTTAAACAAAGATTCAGGGGTTTTTGGTAAGCATACATAGACATATTATATATTGTTGAAACTAGGAGAAGATGAGCTTTTCGATTATGGAGTTCATTTTTGCATGTGAATTCACTAGTTCGAGTTATAGGCAAAAATGTAAAAATTGGGCCTTCTTAGTGAAATGGGTGAAAATTGAAAGTATAGTAACATGCTTGGTAAAACCTGGTAAAAATGTAGTTAGGGTCAAATTTGGCTACTTTCAATTAGTTTAAACTCATATTTTTACCAGAATTTCATGAGGCTTTCAACTTTTTGGCAAACAGAATAGTTTTCATCATTGAATAGGAGATATTTCAAGTTAGTTACATAATATTGATGAGAACGAAATCAAATCAAAGGGGTAGGAAGAAAAAAGAGGTTTTGTAACTCTAGGAGATGTTTTCCAAGCGGACACATGTTAGATGCACAATAGATCTAGGAATTCACTCTCTTCGATATCTTTCTTTCTTTCATCCATTGTTAGGGTTCTAGTTTTTCACTATGAGACTATTTTTGGTTGGTAATTTTTAGTATGAGACCACTTTGTTGGATCCAGAATTTTGATTCCACCATATTTTCTTCAGTAATTTGTCTTGTATGAATAGTAGTAATGAAGATAATATAGATAGTTTTGATCTGTTAGGCATTTCTATGTTTTAATTTCATGCATATGAATGTATAATTTCAAGGAAATGAATACAATTAAGTAGAAATCTTTTTAGTTTCATTCTAATTCTTGTCTCCTTTCTTTGATTGTCTACAATGTTTTATGTTTAGGAACAAAGAGCTTAAACTCATTTGCAATCTCTTAAGGTTGTATGTATCGATAAGTTTTCTATTGGAACTAAGAGCCAAGTAAATTCTTATTTACCTTGATAGGATTGTAGGTTATATTTAGTAAGTATTCAGAATTCTTATGAAGATAGATGTCTATTTACAAGGTGAATGGATAGATCAGATATCTAAATATATGAATATGTCTCAAGTATCCATATGTATGTGTTTGATTCATGGAATTGCCCAATAGATAAGGCACTAAACAATTATAGGATCATTTTTTCTTACTACTGCATATTTGGGGTTTTGTTGAATTCAACATCATTAATAAAATATTTTTCCCTTTAATGTTGAAGATCTAAATAGAATTCCATCAGCCAGCTTATGAATTTCATCATCTTGCACTTAGCTATTGCAAATCTATGTTATTGCATGAGTTATTAGGAGAAATAAGGGGTAAATCTATTGTTAATAGATTCAAGAATATGCTTAGCACTGGTGCCATATAGATTAAATCTAATGTCCACCCACCTAGGTTTTACACAGCATGGAGTAGAAGAAGGGTCAAGGCCTATAGTTGGCCCAAGATTGCAGTCAAATGCATTCATCATAGGAAATTTCTAGCCTTAGATGTATTGATCTAGTTTCTTGGTCAATTTCAAAACTATTAAATTAGGAGCCAACAAGTATGATAGGAGAGATGAAATACTTCCTAGGATTATAGATTGTGTAGGATAAAGAAGGAATCTCTATTTTTTAGACTAAGTATTTGAAAGATCTATTGAAAAGGTTTAGTTTGGAAACATGTAAACCATTTGGAGCACCTATGATAACTAGACACAAGTTATCTACAAAGGATGAGACACCTATTGTTGAGAAGAAGACGTACAAATCTATGATTAGAGGTTTACAATAGCCGTCTCACACAAGGCTAGATATAGGAAATGTAGTTGGCATTATTGCAAGATTTCATGATGATCCTAGAGAAGCGCATTATGTACCAGTTAAAAGGATATTTAGATATCTGAAGGAAACTCTAGAGTTCAAACTGTGCTATAAAAAATCTAATGATTTCACTTTATATGCTTATACTAATGTTGATTAGGTAGGTAGTATGGATGACAAAAAGAGCACTAGTGGTGGAGCATTTTTTCTTGGAGGATGATTGGTTTCTTCATTAAGAAAGAAGCAATATTGTATCTCTCAAAGAACAGTAGAGGCTGAATATGTTGTAGAATCAAATAATTATAATCAAGTTGTTTGGATGAAGTAGATAACAAAGGATATAGGATAGAATTCAGTAAACCCATACATTGTGATAACACAATTATAGTGAATATGTCAAAGAATCTAGTATTTTATTCTAAGACTAAGCACACTTCTATCCAGTATGACATGTTGAGAGAGAAATTTACAAAAAAGGAAATCAAATTGGTGCATTTAAGCACCAAAGATTAGATTACAAATATTTTCACCAAGGATCTTCCCAAAGAGACATGTGAGTATTTGTGAGGTATGTTAGAGGTTATGGCCCCACCAACATCAGAGTAGATGATGTGAGAGTGCATTAGTCTAGTGTTATAGAGAACTATTGTTTGTTTTGACATAATGTTGATGCTTCCTATATGGGGGAGTATCTATGATGGATAGAGTCATCTAGGAATCTTGATAGATTTTTTTTGAATAGCGTCTTTGAACACTTGAGCAAGTCAAAGATAGTTGTTTGATCTAATTAGGACCAAGGCAATGTTATCCTAAGTGGAAAATTGTAGTATAAGTGTACATAAGCTTAATGTATAATGTTTAACTTAAAATACATTAAACATTAAGAAATGGCATAAAGCAAATGGAAGGTAATTACAGAGAACTAGATATTTTGGAAACCCATGATGTGCTAATGCAATGTATAAATGAAATGTATATGGTGTGATGGTCAATTAAGGTGAAGGGTTCAAAAAAAATTTTATGAATTTTCCACCTTATTTTTTCTCATCCCTGATCCCTAAGTTGACCAACTTTTGACTAAGCTTTGACTACTCATATCTTGCACAAATGGACTCATTTTTTGCCCGTTCAAGTTGTGCCAGATTCAAAATTCTATGCTCTATATGATGGCATTACTTATGAGAGAAAATGGAACACTTCAATTTCAGGTCCTAAAGATCCTCCTGGATCAAACCTCCCCATTGAAGAACTTTTGGTCCTCCAAAAGTGTATAGTTCCTTCAAACATCTCGCATTCAGCATCCAGCCACTCACCATAATCTGAATCTCTCGAACACACTGTCACGTCTGCCTGGTGTGGCCTTACACTTCGGCAATGAAAGAATTCACAACTCCTCATGATGCAGTTCAAGAATGGGACTTAGAATACCCAAAGAAAGAAGGAAAAATTGGGTATGGTAAACCTATCCCCCAGTGCTTCTCACAGGGAGTTCATATTCTGCATCTCTCGCCATCTTTAGACATGCTTCTATTTCTTCTCCAACTACTCAAGCATGGTATCAATGCCTCAGCCTAAAATATTCCTTCACCTTTGTACGTCAGAATAGCTGATTCATAAGTACAATGAAGACTACAACAACATTGTTGATCATCAACATTATTCTATCACTTCCATAAGCATCTACATTAGTTGTCATAGCCAGTAACCAACAAACATTGACTAGTATCAAGTTGAACAATAATGCAAAAATGAAAGAGAATAAGTCAACAACATATCAATCCTTCATTAAAGGAACATTTTTACCCAAGGAACCATCAATGCTTTCAATCATCATTCTCTCATGCTGTATTGCGGGTGCATCCTACAACATCTAACCCTGGTTAGCTACTCCAAGTTCAAGTGTAGAACCACCTATACTGATAGACATAAGTATTAACTCTTTACTTGCATTAATTACCCTCTTTAACTGCCCTGTGTTTGCAAAAGAATGATCAATCTTAATCCTATGAGAGTGTACAATATACTGAATGTCATCTTTAAACAAGCGATAATGATTCTTTTCCTTGTAGAAAATTGTTTTTTTGTGATAAAGATAAGGGCTACCAAGCACTATCCCACATATATCTAGTGGAACCACATCAAATTGTACTTCATCAAAAAAATTAATAGTGATTGTGAATCTTAAGGTGCATTGTCTTGTTACTTGCAACTTATCATTTTCACATATCCAACCTAGTGGATAAGGTTTCTTATGTACTGTAGTTTTCAATCCCAAGTTTCTTACAGTATTTTTAGAAAGCAAGTTCACTTGAGAACCACTATCTATGAGTGCATCAATTTTAGTGTTCTTAGCAACAACCCTTAAATGAAACAACTCATTCCTTTTCTTATCTTTAGGGTCATGATGAAGAACATTGTTGGAAGTTGCATCCTGAATTAAAGCCTAAGTGGGCTCAAAGACAGAATCAGAAGAAAAAGGTAAGGAGAAAGCCACAAATGTTGTTATGGATCTTGGTTCAGATTCAAATGATGAGACTAAGAAACTTGATCTAATTAGGACCAAGGAAATGTTATACTAAGTGGAAAATTGTAGAATAAGTGTATAGAAGCTTAATGTATAATGTTTAACTTAAAATACATTAAACATTAAGAAATGACATAAAGCAGATGGAAGGTAATTACAGAGAACAGAATATTTTGGAAACCCCTAATGTGCTAATGCAATGTATAAATGAATGTATATGGTGTGATGGTCAATTAAGGTGAAGGGTTCAAAACTTTTTTTATGAATTTTCCACCTTTTTTTTTCTCGTCCCTGATCCCTGAGTTGACAAAATTTTGACCTAGCTTTGACCAGTCATATCTTGCAAAAATGGACTCCTTTTCCACCTATTCAAGTTGTGCCAAATTCAGAATTCTATGCTCTATGTGATGGCATTGCTTCTGAGAGAAACTAGAACACTTCAATTTTAGGTCCTGAAGATCCTCTTGGATCATTGTTGTAGAGATAGATGGTTACTAAAACCTTTGACATTGATGTTAATGGGGGAGAGATTACAAGATGAAAAATAGTTTGATATAGAACACATTGAAGCAAGAGATTACAACATGAATAATAGTTTGATATAAAGTAAATTAAGGTATATCAATGGCGAAGAACAATTGATGAAGAGGATTTGAAAAGAAAGGATAGCAATATTTTATAGTTAGTAGTTTTGGAACTAGATGTTTTTCATCTATGTTACTATCAATGCCAAAGGGGAAGATTGTTGGAAACATGAATACTAATAATATTCGTATGGGGGAGTATTGTAGAAATATTCTTAGATCATTATCATGATGATATGTTACATTCATGACCATGTTTTTCATTGATGTCAACATAGTAGTTTTCTGTGGTATTTGACAGAAGAAAAATGGAAAGATCAAGTTGGTATGGATAGATCGTTAAGTACTTTCACTAGAATGGTTAAAGGGAGATACTAATAAGTGTCTAGCATATGTAGCTAACCTTGGAAGTAGAAGATATTAAGTCTAGAAGAAGTTATGTAAGTTTTGGTGAAGGTTGTTCTAAGATAGAGTTTACAGAAACATGTTCTAGTAAACTTATTATATCTCTTAGCATAATTTTTAAAGGCATGTAGAAGACATGCTAGTGATGATATGGCTAAGCTTGCTCATCATAATATTACATATATAATTTATTCAAGTTACAAGGTGACTAATTAATGTTATCACTAAGTGTAATGTGTTCTTAATGAGGCCCTATAATAATTAATTGAGAAGGTGTAATAGTCAACTCAAGGAACTATTTTATGCATTTGATATAAAGGAAGGATATTTTCCTTTGATTGGACAATGATTTTATGGATGATTACAAGAAGCACAAAGATTGGAATAGAAGAGAAACAATTGACATGCAAAGATAAGTAGAGTAGAGTGAAGTTGGAGAGAACTTCGTTGCCAAGGTTTTATTTAGAGAACCAAAGTTTGATACTTGGATCTGAGGTTCATGACTTGGTCTACAAGGTCTAATAGTGATTGTTATAGTTGACAAGATAGAGGAAAGAGGATAAAGCATAGAACAAAAATTATTCTATAAGGAATAGTTGAGAGATTAGTTGGATAGTGAGTTTAGTGGTCTTGCCCTAGAAACTATTTGGACAATGGGTCCTTCTACCTTCTACAACTCCTAACAAGGTCCATCCTCTAACAAGGAATATATATATATATATATATATATATATATATGTATGTATGTATGTATGTATGTATGTATGTATGTATGTATGTATGTATGTATGTATGTATGTATGTATGTATGCATGCATGCATGCATGCATGCATGCATGCATGCATGTATGTATGTATGTATGTATGTATGTATGTATGTATCAGTATATCTTTGTAGGCATCATTTCCATTGGGGTTTTTTCTAGTTAACAAATCTGGTGTTATTGTGTATGTGCATCTTGTTATGGTTTTTGTTTACTTTGAATGAACTGTTAAGATTAATTAAGGTTGATATATTTATTAATTGGATAACCGATTAACCACTCTCCTCTTAGTTATCTTGGTGGACTATTATTTCCAACAAACACTTCTTCTAGGCTTAGCTAAAGTAACCATTTAATTTAGACTTAAGTAGATCATCAATACACTATATCATCAATATCTTACTTGGTCTTTGTGCTCCTTTTATATAGTATATAACTTAACCTTTCACTAGGAACTCTTATTATGCTTTCTTTTCAAATCATCCTCATCACTCAATCAAATGATAACATTCAGACCAAAAGGAAATTGTCTTACCAACAAGTAGTAGGTCTGAGATCATTGAAAAAATAATTATTGTTCCATGATAGGTGTCTCCTCATAAAGATCACCATTCAAGAATGCACTTTTCACATCCATCTAATGAACAACCCATCTCTTAGTTGCAGCTATAGCTAGTGTTAAACAAATGGAGTTCATTTTTGCAACTGTGGCATATTATTGTAGTCAATACCAGGCACCTAAGGGAAACCTTTTACAACAAGTCTTGCCTTATAATTATCCACACTTCCATCTACTGCAAACTTTGTTCCATAGATCCACTTACACCCAACCAATTTTATTCCCTTAGGAAGAGAGACTAAGTCCCATGTGTTGTTTCTCATAAGAGAATTGTATTCTTCCTCCATTTCTTTATCCCATTTTGGAATTCCTAAAGCTTCTTTGAATTATTGAGGATCAAAAGCAACTACAATATAAGCATGAGGAAGTGAGTTGTATTGAGATCTTTCCCTCCTAGTATCTAAAGGACTCCCTACTAATGGTCCTGCTACATCGAATGTGTACTAAGCCCATTTAGGTCTAGTGGAAGAAGATGTAGAAGTTGAAGGAATTTCCTCAACCTCATTTTTTTACTACCTCTATTTGGGTCATGGATGAACATCTTCCAAGTCATTATCATCACTGTCACTCTCTTCAATGAAGGAGAAAGAAGGGGGAGATGTACAAGTAAAGCTTGGATAACTCTCTTCAAAGTGTACACTCCTCTCATAGAAAATTTCAACCATAGAAAGTGTACATGTAGGCAGCTTCAACTTGTAAGATTTATGAGAGTCCACATAACCATAAAAGATGTAAGGTTTACTTTGAGGTTCCAATGCCTTGCATTTCTGTGAAGGTATACGTTCCCATGCTGGATAACCAATGACTCTAAAATGATTTATAGTAGGTTTCCTTCCATTCCAAGCTTCAAAAGGAGTTAAATAATCCAAAGCTTTATGAGGACTCCTATTCTAGATGTATTTTTCACAATTCATTGCTTTAGCCCAAAAAACTTGATCAAGAGACTTATGTAGTAGCATGTAAGTGGTCATCTCCTTGAGGGTTCTATTCTTTTTTGCAATGCCCATTTCTATGGAGTATATGGTACTAAATGTTGAAGGTTAATTCCCTCTTGAATACAAAAATTCATAAGGCTTGAGTTCACATACTCCCTTCCATTACTAGTTCGAAGAACTTTGATGGCTTTCTTTAACTGCTTTTCTACTTGAGCCTTGAAGGTGAGAAATCATTCAAACACTTCACTTTTATGAGCCATGAAGAATACCCAAGTATAGTGAGAATAGTCATCAATGAAGGTGAGTGCATAACAAGACTTTACAAATGAGGCTACTAGAAATGGGCCCACCACATCACTATAAACTAGTTCAAGAACACTTTGTGCTCTCTAAGACTTCACCTTGTCAAACTTTTTTTTTTGGATACTTCACAAGTGTGCAACCTAAACAAACACCATCTAAGAACTAGACTTGAGGTAGACCATGAACCATGTTCTTTCTGCTAAGATATTGAAGATATCTATAGTTGAGATGTCCAAATCTCATGCCACAGTTTGCTTTTTTATTTGAATGAATTAACAAGGCTTATGAATTAGATTTAGCCACTGTTGGTAAACAGATTTGTCCTATCTTGTTTCTTGTGAAAATATGACTCTTAATGGCTGAATGATGAACAATATCTATTTACAAAAATTGAAAAGTCATTCTTTGGTTATTGGCTTCTCTCTAAATTGGTAGGTATAGCTCCCTATGTGAATGATGTTCAAGGAATTATGTTTTGTTCCTAAAACTAATGCGGGGTATGCTCTTAACCCAAGAGTACAAGAGGAAAACCAAATTAAGCCTAACCAGAACTTGATTCAAGCAAGGAAAACTTCTCAATACTGAAATAGATTCATGTACCCACACATCTAATGAATCCATAGATCTATTCGCATAAGGCTAGAATAAACCGAAATTCAAATCTAAACTATAACTGATAAATCAGGAATGTTAACAAAATCTTTTAGCTGAATGAATCATAACAATACTTATCACATCCATTCATAATCTTAAAAATAGGGGAAAGAAGCTTTGTTCCTCCCTAATTCTTTGTAAAGTGAAAAGGAAACATTGACTAAACACAATATCTACTAGAACAAAAAATGATTGGCATAAAATACCATTTAATTAACTCTACAACAAAAAGTACTTCACACCAAAAATTTTTTGACCTTTAATTAATCATTCAACTTCATACATATAGAGTTGAGAGATGATCATTACAATAGGAATTTTAATCTGTCCATCTTCTGAGGATGACAAATGGCAAGATGCCAGTTTGTCATATTACCAAATTTACAAAATTTGCAAAATTTATATCAGAGAATGGAAAGTGCAAAATTTACATCAGAGAATGGAAAGTGAGTGTCAAATGAATTACTTAGACTTCTTCTCCTTTCTAGTTTTCACTCTATATGCCTTGGAAGATACTATAATTGGGATCATCTCTTTGTGACTAGGCACATGTACATTAGTGGATCTTAAGAGCCACTTAAAATGCTCCTAAGCCAACTCCTTTACTACATTTAGATAACTTGTCAATTTTGTAGTAGCCACATGTATGTATCCACCAAGCATCTACAACTCTACCACTCTCTTTTGACTACTTGAAGTCATTCTAGATAGATTACTCAAGTATGTGGAGAAGTTATTTTTCATTACTTCTACCCTAATGAGAGCTTTCCCTTGCCCACTATTTTGTGGGTCAATGTATAATTCTCATATGAGTTCAAATGCTTTGTCTTGGATCTTCTTCACCTTTTCCCTTGTTTCTTTGAGTTCTTCTTCAGCCTCTCAAATCATCTCTTGCTTAAATTGCATGTTTTGAAGCCATTCAAGCATAGATTCAGTTCCCTTCTTCAAAATATCCACTTCAACTGCATCTTTTGCCTTCATTTGGATGACCATATTCAGGAGAGAAATACATTCATCATGCCTTGCCTTTTTTGTGGCCAAAGTGTTGTGATTAGAAATGATATTATCCTTCTCAATTTCCAATCAAAGGATAACATTTCCAATTTGATCAATCAGAATAGCTCCATCTGCATTGAGTTTCTCAATCCATTCTTTTCCGATCTGGCCAAAATGCCTATCCTTTCAAAGCTATGAGATGAAGGCTTGCACTATTTCTGTAGTAGGGTTCTCAGTAGCAGGCACACTAGTAATGGTTTCCAATGGAACAACCAATTGCCTAATAAATTTTTTCAATTCTTAAATCTCGGCCTTCATTCTAATTTTTGACAATTTGAGGTTCTCCAATTGTTCTTCTATCACTTCATTACTTGACCTCCACAGGCCCACCTTTGTATCATGCCTAGCCTCACCAAGATCAATCGAATGTAGAGTGAAATCATCTAGTGTCATGTCCTCAATTCTCCCTACTTTGTTTGGCTTTACTACCTCCATTGTTAAGTGTCCTATTTCTAGATCTTGCCGTAGTATTGATAAAGTATTTTGCTTCTTAGCTTTTACTACTATAGATCTAGAGCAAACTAATTGAGATATAGTATCCTTTGTAGGGATAATCTCTTCTTTCCTCTTTCTTTTCCTTTCTAAGGTATCTTCTAGCCAGAACTATGTGCTGGTCACTTTAGAAGTAGCCCAAATGACTCTATACTGAACATCTTCTTCCTCACCAGAGTCACTGGCACTGAAGTTGTAGGAAAAGGATTCTTAGGATATTTAAATTGAAGCCTAGTAGAACTTGAGGCTTTCTCTTGCTCTTGAGATTTCCTTGTAGCTTTGTTAGATTCAGTGGATTCGTTGTTACTACTCTATTCATCCCCAATCTCTACTATCTAATTGGGTGAACCAGTCAGCTTCAAAAGGGGAGTGCTTGTAGATGGACCAAGGCTACGATGAGGAGATGGAGTAGCAGTCACATGAGGAGGTGAAACTAGAGCAACAACATGAGGAGGTGAAATTGGAGCAGCAACACCATCTTTCAGCTCTTCGATCCTTTTTTCTTCAGTGCTGCCTTGGGCTCCAATAACTAGTAGAGGACCACCTTGGCAAGTTGGAGCTATTGAGATGTTCTTCTCAAGAGGTTGATCACCTCCTCCTACAGATTGATTAGGTCCTTGAGAAGCCAAAGTTGTAGCACTGGGTGTGGCACTTTGAGAAGAAGTGAGAGTAGCAGTGACTGGAGAAGCTTGAGTAGTCTTGCTCCTACTCTGGCCCTTTTTTGCTATCCACTTGACCCATCTCCCAATTCTTTTGACAATCCAGGCCATCAAAACATCAAGGTCTTCCTCAACATCAACATATGGCTCAAAACTAATTGGAGTATTTCTCAATTTGGTCAAATATGTATTACTATACATATTTTACCCATCATCCTCTAGCCCTTCCACCTCTAAGTTAATACCATATGTCTTTATTTTCTCTATTGTCAATCTTGCAAAAGCCTAATCTCAACTTTCCAATTCATTTTTACAATCCGCCCAATAATCTTCCATAGTAGTAACATGCTTAATCACACTTCCAATTTTAAGCACATCTTTGGCATACACATTTGGTTCAAACATAGGCCTCAACACTTCATATTCTTCTAATTTGAACTTGTTCTTGAATGCCTTGAGCATGTTTTTGGAATTTGATCAAGACTCACAATTGTATGCCCCAACTTTTTATGGGAAATTTGTATCCCTTTTTCTTCAAACTAGCACTCAAAACATTCACCTATATTGCTTGTCTCATGATCTCAATGAGCATGATCATGTCATCCAGATATCTAGGCAGCTTCATGGGAAATCCATCGAAAGCTGCAAGATGCAAATATGAAAAAGATGAGAATTGGATGAAATAACTATCCAATTGACTGATGGCTATCATCACTTCTAGGCTGAATCTCCTTTTCGTACACCCTTGGAGTTCCCTACAAAGCCTCATTGTAAATGCATCATTAACTCTAATAAACTTTACATAACTATTCTATGACTACAAGCATGGGTAAAACTCATAACTCTTTACATCATCTGGAAAATTCTCTATTCTGGGAAGGCTTGGCTGTAATTGTAGGGAAGCCAGCATAGATACCAAGAAAGAAGACATATAAAATGAATTGTAGAACTTGGTTGCATTGAGAGCCCTAGATAGATGCTCACTTACTCATACACGTAGTCAACATATTGTGTATCCGAGTAGATAATTTGTAGTAAAAAGAAGTATTGTTCTACAAAGTTAAGGGCTTTGACCTCACCTTTCAATCAATGCAAAAGAACTAGAATGTCCATGATCTCGGGCTTGAGATCAGTGCCAAAAAGGGTTTTAGGAACTTTACTTTTAGCTCCTCTTGGATTTTGAAACCAAGAACTCATGATCTCCTTTCATCACACCATCTTCTTCAGAGAGAATTCAAACATAGATCTTCCAATTGTTAATTCAGAGAACTGCTCTCTTTTTGGAATTTGGAAGCAATTGACTATTGCTTTCCTATCAATTGAGATTAACACCATTTGATTAGATAGTAAGATTTGCTTTGTATCTGGGTTATAGTGATTGATACATTCAATAATTAGCTCTAGGGCTTGCACTGCTATGGGAAATCCTGCTGCTTCTACTAGCCCACTTCTTTAGAGTTTCTCCATTATGGGATGGACTAGTTTTGCCCTCAACCTTCTTTGGAAATCTTGCATGTCAAAGAAATGGAGTGAAGTGTCTTTGATATTCTGCCATGTAGACTTGATTCTGCCCAATCCATCAAATCCAGCAAATCTTGTTGCCATTTCGATTGAGGTAGAGATAATTTGGAAATCTTAAAACTCAAAATAAGATAAAAAGCAGAAGTTTGTAACTATGGGGATTTTAGAATCAATAACTAGCTTAATGTTGCCACACTTTTCACCATATAACAATTTTGTAAAGTGGAGAATAAACTAATGTCATGTTTTGTCAAAATCAAGTCAATAGGTCGTTCCTCTTTAGGTGCTAAGTTTCTTCATCGGGTTTTCATCTCTTCCCTTCTCCTGTGTCACATATAGCCTGGGTGGGTATTTCTAGATTGTCATGACTCTTTAGGGTAATTTAGAACCATACTTGATGGAGATTCTTTATTTGTGCTATATCATTTGACTTTCTTGCAGCTCATTTGATCTAAAGATGGAGAAAATTGAATTGGCAAAAAACCAAGTTCTGGCTTCTGCTCGGTAGGTTTTCGCACCCTGAAGCGGAATTTTTGCAAAGATTGGCAAATGCTATTTGTAAGCTTTACTAAAGTAAATTAAATCATTTTATGGAAGGATCATTCAAATGATGTCATGATTTCATAGCGAGAATCATTTTAAAGTCAAAAAAAATGACCAGAGTAGTGATTGGCAGAAAATTTGAAAAGAGCTTCTCTGTGGCGGGTTCTGAAGTCAGAAGTCAATTTTTCGCAAAGCCTTTTATAAAAGGGTAAAATGATGTAGTAGGTCCCACTCTTCATTGGCGAAGCTACTTTTATGTTTTCCAAAGGCTTTATATAAAAGGGGTTAAGGCAAAGAAATAAAAGAAAGATAGAAGTGGAAAGTCAGAAATCGGCTTCTCCATTACAAGTTTTCTACCCTCGAAGGCCATTTTTCGCATTTGGGGAAAAATCATCCCTACAAGCATGGTAAGTATGTGAATTAATTGTGGATTTTTCTGGGAAAGGAAATAGAAGCAAATTGGTGAATTGATAGGGTTTTTGCAAGTATAATTGAGTTAAGCAGATTTTGCCCTACGAAGTACTCCATTCTTGTTTTTCCAAAAGATGGGTGAAAATGAGAAGTAAACCAGTAATTAATAAAAGTTACCATTAAGCCAACATAAATAGTGAAAAGACAAGGATAAATCCGTTAGAACATTTATATTCACCAATCCAACAGATTCACCCCTAAATTCACTTGTGTGGCACGATTTATGAAATTCAACAGGCAAATCCAGGGTCATGCTATAAAGAGGGATGTAACAAATTTTTAAACTACCATTTTATTGTTATACTATTGTATTGGATAGTGCCTTCAATAATTTTCAAAGTTACAAAGTTTGCTTCTTATATCATTTGTGATTGTTTGAATTTCTGTTATCATACATTAAAAAAGATGGCAACAAGATTCATGGTTTTTGATGAATTGGGTGGAATTAAGTCAGCATGGTTGACTATCATGGATACTTCACTCTATTTATACGATATGCAAGATTTTCAAAGGAGATTAAGAGCAGAGCCAGTTCATCCCATAACAGAGAAACTTTATGGAAGCATATTAGTGGAAGTAGTTGGATTTCCTGTAGTAGTACAAGCCTCAGAGTTGATTTTGGAATGCATTAATCATTACAACTCGGATACAAAGTAGATTCAATTGCCTGACCAAATGGTGTTGATTTCAATTGATTGCCAAGTAGTAGTGAATTGTTTGTGGATTCTAGAATAGGAGGAGTTCTCTAATTTAACGATGGGAGGAGTTATGTTTGAATTCTCTCTGAAGAAGATGGTTTGGAGGAAGGAGATCATGCAGTCTTGGTCTCAAAGGCCAAGGGGAGCTAAGAGTAAGGTCCCTAAAACTCTTTTCATGACAGACCTCAAACCAAAAATTGTTGACATTTTGGTTCTATTGCATCGACTCAAAGGTGAGGTAGAAGCCTTTAATTTTTTAGAGCAGTATTTCTTTTTGGTGCAAGTTATTTGCTCAAACACACGGTATATCGATTGGGCATATGAGGTTAGTGAGCATCTTTCTAGGGCTCTTAATGCAGCTAAGTTTTATAATTCATTTTATATGTCCTCTTTCTTGATATACATGTTGGCTTCTCTTCAATTGTGGCTAGGACTCCCTAGAATTAACAATTTTCCTCATAATGTAAAAAGTTACGAGTTTTATCCATGCTTACAATTATAGAATATTTATGTAGAATATATCTGAGTAAATGATGGATTCACCATGAGGATTTGTAGAGAGCTCCAAGGGTGTCTAGAGTGAAGATTCAGTATAGAAGCAATGATAGCCATCAACCAATTTGGCAGTTATTTCATTCAGTTCTCATCATTTTCTTATTTGCATCTTGTAGCGTTTGATTGATTTCCACTGAAGTTGCCCAGGTATCCAAATGATATGATCATGCTTGTGGAGATCATGAGGCAAGATATCCTAGTGAACGTGTTGAGCACCAGCCTAAAGAAGAATGGTTATGAATTCCCTATAAAAGTTGGAGCATGCAGTTACAAGACTAGATCGAATGCAAAGAATATACTCAAAGCATTCAAGAGAAAATACAAATTGGAAGAGTATGAAGTAGTAAGGCCTATATTTGATCCAAATGGATATGCTAGAGATGTGCTTCAAATTGGAACCATAATCAAACATGTGACAACCATGGAGGATTATTGGGCAGATTGTAAGAATGAATTGGAGAGTCGAGATCGTTCCTTTGCCAGATTTACAATTGATCAGATAAAGACATATGGTATAAATTTAAATGTGGAAGGGCTAGAAGATGATGGTCAAAATATATATAGTAATACATATTTGAATAGGTTGAGGAATACTCCCATTAGTTTTGAACCATATGTTGACATAGAAGAAGACTTTGATGTCATGATGGCAAGAATTATCAAAAGGACTAGGAAGTGGGTTGAGTGGATAGCTAAGAAAGGCCAGAGCAAGAGAAAAAACTACCCAAGCCTCTCCACCTATAGCTACTCCTGCTTCATCTCAAAGAGCCACACCCAGTGCTACTACCATAGCTACTCAAGGACCAGCTCAATCCACAGGAGGAGGTGATCAACCCCCAGAGAAGAACATTCCAATAGCCCCAAACTATCAAGGTGGATCACTACCAGTCATCAAAGCTCAAGAAAAAATTGAAAAAGAAATGGAAGAGTCAAAAGATGTAGCTCCTGCTCTAGTCTCATCTCCACATGCCACTCCAACCCCATCTCCTCATAGTACCCCTATCTTATCCCCTCATCCTAGCCCTATTCCATTTGTAAGTGCTCCTATTCTAAAGCCCATTGTTTCTCTTATTCAAATAGTAGAGATTAGAGATGATAAAAGTAGTAGTAGTGAATCCACTAAGTCTGATGAAGTTGCAAAGAAAAATCAAGAAGAAGAAAAAGCTCCAGGTTCATCTCGAATTCCTTCTCGAGATCTGAAGAACTCTTTTCTGCAACTATAGTGGCAATGACTCTATTAAAGAAGAAAATTTTCACCATTGAATCACTTGGAATAGCCTCCAAAGTGATTAGTATAGAGTCCTGGCTCGAGGATACTTTGGAGAAGAAGAGGAAAAGAAAAGATGAAAGTGTTTCCTCAAAGGATGTTGTATCTCAAGCAGTGCGCTCAGGATCTGCCATAGTGAAAGTTAAAAAGCAGAAGACCTTGTCAATATTGGGACAAGATCCAGAAATAGGGCACTTAACTATGGAGGTAGCAAAACCAAATAAGGCAGGGAGAATTGAAGATATGATGCTTGAGGACTTCACTTTGCATTGAATTGATCTTGGAGAGGCTAGACATGACACAAAAGTAGGCCTATGGAAATCAGGTAATGAGGTGATAGAAGAGCAACTGGAGAACCTCAAGTTGTCAAAGATCAGAATGAAAGCTGAAATAGAAGAGTTAAGAAGGTTTATTAGGAAATTCGTTGTTCCATTGGCAACTATCACCAGTGTGCCTGCTACTAAAAATCCTTTATCAGAAGAGATACAGGCTTTCCCACAGCTCCAGAGAGATAGGCATTTTGGTCAGATTGGAAAGGAATGGATCAAGAAACTCAATGCAAATGGAGTTTCCCTAATCGACCAAATTGGAAATATTATCCTTTGACTAGAAACTGAAGAGGATAATATTACATCTAACAGTAATATCTTGGCTAGAGAAAGGGTGAGGTGTATAGATTGCATTTCTCTCCTGGAGATGGTTATTCAGATGAAAGCAAAGGATGCAGTTGAAGCAAAGATTTTGAAGAAAGGAAATGAACCCTTGAATGAATGGCTCCAGAGTATGCAATTCAAGCTAGAAATGATTGAAGAAGTTGAGAAGAAACTTAGAGAAATAGGGGACAAAGTGAAGAAGACCTAGGACAGAGCATTCGAGCTCATTAGAGGATTGCACACTGAGTCACAAACCAGTGGACAAGGGAAATCCTTTATTAAAGTAGAAGTGATGAAAAATAATTTCTCTACATATTTGAGAAATCTATCTAGAATAGCTTCAAGTAGCCAAAACAGAGCGACATAACTACAAACACTTGGTGGATGCGTGCACATAGCCGTTGAAGAAATGACAAGTCAGCTGAATGAAGTAAAAGAACTAGCTCTAGAACATTCAATATGGCTTTTGAGATTCACCAACATACAAGTATCCAATCATGAAGAATTAATTCCCATCATGGTGGCTACTAAAACATATAAGATGAAAACTAAAAAGGGGAAGAAGTCCAAGTGATTCAAATTACCCCCTTTTCATTTTCTATCATAAATTTTGAAATCTTTGTTAATGTTTTGATATGATAAATTGGTATCTTGCCATTTTTCATCTAGAGAAGATGAACCAATTAATATTCTTATTGTAATGATAATCTCTCAAATCCTATATGTATGAAGTTCAATGATTAATCAAAGGTCAGCAAAATTTTGGTGTGAAGTACTATTTGCTGCAGAGCCAATTGAAAGGTATTTTATTTCAATCATTTTCCACTCGAGTAGGTGTTGTGATTAGTTAGTATTTTCATTTTGGTTTACTGAGAACTAAGGAAGAATAGAGTTTCATTTCCCCTATTTTCCAAAATGCAAATGAATGTAATAATTATTGTTATAATTCATTTGACAAAAGGATTCTGTTAGTTTTTCTCGATTTATCAGTCTTAGTTTAGATTTGAATTTCAACTTAATCTAGTCTTATGCGAATAGATTTATGGATTCATAAGAGGTGTGGATACATGAATCTATTTCAATATTTGGAAATCTTTCTTGCCTAAATTAAGTTCTATTTAGGCTTAATTTGGTTTACCTCTTCTACTCTCGTGTTAAGAGCATACCCTATATTGGTTTTAGGAATAAAACACAATTCCTTGAACATCATTCACACAGGGAGCTATACCTACCAATTCAGAGAGAAGCCAATAATTTTTTTTAAATGGCTTTTCAACTTTTGTAAATAGATATTGTTCATTTTTCGAGCATTAAGAGTCATATCTTCACAAGAAACAAGAGAAGAACAAATTTTTTTTACCAACACTTAACAACATAACATTTCAAATGAGTAAACAGTAGTTTGAAAATCCATTATGTTCATCTCTATATAAAAACTCCAATCCACCTATTAATCTTTAAAATCCAAGTCACACAAATGACTTGAATGATAAATCTATTAGATTAGTAAATGTGGAGGTTACAACGGATTCTTTCTTGTCTTTTCACTATTTTCATTGGCCCAATGATTATTTTCCTTTATTACGGCTTACTTTCCTATTTTCCACCAAGCTACGGAGAATTAAGAACGGAGTACTCCATGATTAAAATTTTGCTTGGCTAGAATTTGAACAAAATACCTCCCTCAAATTGATCAACATGCTTCCCTTACCTTTTTTAGCCTCTTGTAATCAATTCGTGAAATAACCATACTTGAAAGAGTGATCTTCCGCTGGATGCGGAAAACTACCTTCCTAGTTTGAAACCCGCCAAGGAGAAGCTATTTCTAAGTTTTTTTTTGATGCCCTTTGTTTTACCTTCTCTTCCCTAATCACTTTACTTTAAGCCTTCAAAAAATATAAAAATGACTTTGAAATTGAAAGGTGGAACCCACTGGCTCACTTTAATCTTTTACAAACACCCTTTCAAAAAACTAACTTCTTGGTTCGAAACCTACTAAGGAGAAGCTATCTCTGAGTTTTCTGTTGTTGCCCTTTTTAATCATCTTAATGAGTTTTGAAATTTTCCCCTAGCTAAAACATGACAACAATTGAATGATCTATCCATAACATGATTTTCTTCTCTTCATTTAAGCTCGAGAATCACATTTGGGAATCTCGACGGAGTTTCACCTTCGGGGTGCAAAACCTACCAAGGAGAAGATGAAACTGGATTTTTCACCATTCCAACTTTCTATAAGTTCGAAAGAAAATGACTTGTGAGTAAGTTCATCTAAAGTAAAATAATTTAAGAATCTCCATCGAGTATGGTCCTAAACTACCCCAAAGACTCATGATGATAAACAAAACCCACCCGGCCATACAATGCAAGAGAAGCGAAAGATGAAAACCCAATGGAGATACTTATTACTTGAGGAAGGAAAAGGGGTAGCCGAATCGACTAAACTAAAAACAATACAAGAAAATCTCCACTTTTCAAAATTGGTACATGGTGAAAAGTGAGGCAACAATTGGCTCTAACTGGGGACTTGGGTAGATTATACCCAAGCAAGGAACTTAGAATCTCTAGTTTCGCAAAGGAAATAAAGGTGGCAACACAACAAAAAGAAGGCAAGACAAGCAAGGACACGAAAGGCAAGGAAAACCTAACTAGGAAAACACAGACAAGAACTAAATGAAACTATAATGCAATACAAGGGTTACCTATTTTTAGTTTGCAATTTGATAGAGCTTGAGATCCTGACCATTATAAGTCAAGGGTAATACTTCGCCATCTTCATATGCCAACTTGAAAGAATTGTTTCCGAATACCTGATGAATTCTAAATGGACCCTTCCATAGAGCATCAAATTTTTTATGCATTCCTTTCAAGGCCCTTCTTTTGTCCCAAACCAACACCATATCTCCTACCATAAACTTCCTGGGTCTTGTTCTTTTATTAAAAAGCTCTTTCACTCACATCTGATGTTGTGTAATATGGTCTACAACTCTCTCCTTTCTTCTTCAAGTTTTCTTAGATATAAGATCCTCTTCTCCAAACCATCCTTATAGACATCATCCTCAATTACTTCTCTAAGTTTGTTCGTGGCTAACTCCAAAGGTAGGGGTAGGTTGGCTTCAATTCCATAAACCAGTTCAAATGGGGATATACCAATTTCCCTCTTGGGTGTCACTCTATCTACCCAGAGTACCTTATGAATCTTTTTGTGCCAAGTTTTCTGATTATCTGAGACTAGCTTCTTAACAATATTAATTAAATTCTTATTGCTAGACTCTACCTATCCATTCCCTTGAGGGAAATAATCAGATGAATGACCAACAGTGATCCCATACTCAAAATAGAAATCAGTAATATCAATTGAAGAAAAATAAGATGCATTATCCATCACTAACTTAATAGGAACACCAAACCTGACCAAAATGTTTTCTTTTATGAATTCACACACCACCTTAGAAGTAGTTTTCTTTGTAGCCTTAGCTTCTACCAATTTAGTGAAGTAATCAATCATGGTTATTATATACTGATGACCAGCACTAGATGAAGGGCTAATAGGACCAACAAAGTAAAGGCCCCACTGTTGAAAAGGACCTTCGATGATAATAGGTCTCAAAGATAAAGTAGCTAATTAGGGACATCCAGAGAACATCTTGCACTTTTCACACTTTTCTACCCATGCATATGCATCTTTAAACATCCCAAGCCAGTAATAACACTGACTTAATATTTTAAATGCTATGACTGAAGAAGAGAAATTTCCCTCACAAGCTTCATCATGGAATGTTTTCAACAACCTTTCTTGTTGTTGTTTATCTATACATCTAAGGAAAGTACCATCAATAGCCCTTTTGTAAAGTTTATCATCCAAAATGACATACTTAGCTACTTTTAGTTTTAGATCTCTTCTTTTCCTTGCATTTAGGCCCTCTAGACATTCACCATATGTTAATAGGTAAGAGATGTTTTCAAACCATGAATCGCAGAGACCTAATGCTAACACCAATTGTTTTTCACCTGATTCTTCTGACCTTCCAATAATTTTTTTTTTGCAATTGCCTTGCATAGAGCATTCCCTCTTATCAACTTCGTAGGTTTAATCTCTATATCATATTTTTGTATTTTTGCTACCCATGCTCCGCTGACATTGCAACCTATATCATGTGGTGTCAATACACTCTTTACTACTACATCTGGGACAAAAACTATTGAATGTGAATGCAGGACATAGAACTGAAAATGTTTAAGAGCCTTGACCACTGAGAAAGCATGT
Organism: Cupressus sempervirens; assembly: GCA_028749045.1. Taxonomy (NCBI): domain Eukaryota; kingdom Viridiplantae; phylum Streptophyta; class Pinopsida; order Cupressales; family Cupressaceae; genus Cupressus; species Cupressus sempervirens. The sequence continues at coordinate 97,366,531 of CM053789.1, read as the reverse complement.
TTTTCAATTTGCACATATTTTAGTTCATGGTTCTTTAAAGGTATGCTCATAAAAGCAATAGGAGCTTGTACTCCATCATTCTCTTGCATAAGAATAGCTGACAATGTGTGTTTAGAAGCATAGCAATAAATGATAAAGTCTCGGTTATAATTTGGACGACATAGTACTAGAGCATTAGCAATAGCAATTTTTATATAATGAAAAGCTTGGTTCGCTGCCTCATTCCATTTGAAATTTGAATTCCCTTTCATAATATTCACTATATGTTTAGTAGTTTTCGCAAAATCAGGCACAAACCTTCTGAGAAAATTTACCTGCCCAAAGAAAGATTTAACCCTTGTTTTGTTTGAAGGTAGGCTTAGTCTTTGAATAGCTTCCATTATTTTAGGGTTGACTCTAATGCCTTCCTAGGACACTATATGGCCAAGGAGCTTTCCTTCTGTCACATAGAATACTGACTTCTTTGGGTTGAGAGATATTCCATGTTCACGACACCTTTGTAACACCTTCCTCAAATCTCTTATATGATTTTTCTTTTTCTTGAGAACATAGTGAGGTCATCTAGGTAGATGACTATGATTCAATCTTTTAAATCAGCAAATGTGTTACTCATGCATCTTTGGAATGTAGCACCAGCATTGATAAGTCCAAAAGGCATTCTGCGATATGCAAATGTACCCCAAGGGGTAGTGAATGTCATCTTATGTTGGTCGTCCTCTACTTCAATCTAATTATAACCCGAGAATCCATCAAGCATAGACATCATTTTAGATCCCACCACTATTTGCAATAAATGGTCCATATTAGGAAGAGCAAAGTTGTCTTTCAAGGATGCCTGATTTAAGTTGTGAAAATCAACACAGATTCTTATTTCTCCATTCTTTTTTCTAATGGGTACTATGTTGTCTATCCAGGTGGAATGATGAATGGGATAATTAATTCTTGCTTTTAGTATTTTATCTACTTCGTGGAAGATGGCATCAACAACTTTAGGATTATAGTTCCTTTGTTTTTGTCGGAAAGGGTCACATCAGGCTTTAGTGGGATCTCATGTTTTACCTTCCCATTTTTATAAATTTTCAAATCTTCATAGCTCCAAGCGAAGACATCTTTGTATTCCATAAAGAGATTCTTTGCGGCCTCTTTCTCTTTAGGAGAACAACACTTCCCAAAGTTAATCAGTTTGGGATTATGAATGTCTCCAATGTTAACTCCTTCATATTCACCCATTGTTGGCCCCTCTTCTGCTCTCTTCTACTTTATGTAAGCATCATGTTTATTAAACAATTTTTCTAAAGCCACAAAATATGGAGGAATGGTATTACCTTTCAGTGAAACTTCTTTGTTTTGACCCCGTTTCTCAATTACATCAGAGCTTTCAAATCACCTCCACTAGACTCATGTTCAAAACTAGATTTGTCATTCTCTAAAACCATCTCCAAACTCTTGTCATCACTGAAGACTTGCCAAGATTCTATGTTATCTGGAATGGCAGATTGAAATACAATTTCGATATGGTACTTCTTGTCTTTGAAATTTAGATGAGGGAGTAATAAAGAAGTGGAAACTGCTATGGAGTTAACTTTGGTATTCATCTCCCTTGTAACTGCTTCAATAGAAAAAGCATCTAGACCTTCAATCTCATCCCAAACTTTGTTCCTATAATTTTTAAGCTTATGGTTTTTAATAGAATACTGCCCTTTTATTTGCTTTACAATTAGCTCGGCATCACCTTGAGCTTTTAAAATCTTTATCCCTTTCTTTTGCTGACATTATCCCCAGTAATAAGGGTTCATATTCTACAATATTATTTGTATTCCCAAATTCCACTTTAAAAGCCATAGATTTCGATTCTCCTTCTGGGGATATCAATACCACACCTGCTCCAGATCTTGAAGAAGCACAACTTCCATCGAATTCAAGTGTCGAAATATCTAATATATTGGAAATTCTATCACTTTGATTTTCATCAATTTTTCCATTTATGTATTCTTCAGTAAACAACACATAGTTACCAAATTCCAGTTCTTGATATAGAATTTGAGATTTAGGATCATATAACTTAAAAACTGTGAACTTTTCTTTTTCTTCAGGTTCTAGTTTCACTTTCTTATTCCCAATAGGTATTACTACTTGGGACCAATCTAGTTTTATTCCTCTAGTTAACAGAAGTCCATAACTTGTTGGGATATCAGCTACTAGGATAGTCAATAGGAGCTTCTTTTATGGATGTGATGCTAAAGCTACCTGAGCATCTTTAATCTGTTTGAGTAAGGGAACTTGTTTGGCATCCATTGAATAGCATCTTCTATTCACTTTAGTAAGATTGAGACCCAAAGCTTTAGCTACAGAATAAGGCATAACATTATCTGATGCACCTAAATCTATTATACAATTACTAAGTCTACACCCATTAACGTATAATGAGATATAACAAGCTTCAGGCTTTTGCCCAGGAGAGGTTGCTAAGACTGTGGAATCTTCTTGATTAAACAAACTAGATGTTAAGGTTTCATATTCTTTTTCAACCATCGCATTACAATCAACATCTAATGAGCTTAATTTACATTGGTCTACTAGTCTTTTTAACTTAGAAGGGTGTGATTTTAAATAATCAATAGTGAAATTTGAATTTTTGACTCCTCACAAAATTGAATGAAATCAAAGGATGTCTTTTCCTTACCTATTTGTGAAGTAGATGCTCCTTGATCAGTATGTACATTAATTGTTGAAGGACCAAAGTCATTCTTGTGAGTGTGGCTAGAGGTTTGATTCTTTAACCTTTGTCCACAAGTAAGCACTGTGTATGAAGTTCCATCAATAGTTGCATAACACTCACCTTTTGATTTAGAATCCAATTCGTATTCTAAAAATAAATTTCCAGAGTTGCCATTTGAACAAGAATTAGGTTCTAAACATGGAGTTGCAATATTTAATTCATTAGTAGATAACAACTGCATCATATGAACAGTCTCCAGACAATTCTCACTATCATGATCTATGGTCAAACGAAAGATGCACATATTTCCTTTTTTTGGTGCTACTTCAATTTGCAACCTAGGTTGTGAACCTATAAACTGCAGAAATCTACTTTCATTGCTTCTTCTTGATGAGTTTTGGTAATTCCATTGATAAGAGTTATTGAATCTGAGTAATTGCTTTTTCATCACTACTAGTTCATTATACAACTTCTGAATCATCTCTTCTGATGATGTGGTATTACTAGAACTCCCTTTAGTTTGAAGTTCCCATTTCCATTTTCTTGTGGAAATTAAATCATCCTCACATTCAATAGGTTTCTTCTATGCTTCAGCCAGATTAGTGGGGCTAGAGGCATAGCACTGATAAAGAAAGTTTTTAGATTTCTAGGTGTGGGTCTATCAGTAGTAGTAATTTTGTTGTTAATCTTATTGAAATTGGCAACAAAATCCCTCATGCTCATACTTGGTTGCTTCTTAATTGAAGTCAACTATGTTAGCAAGGCATGTTCATCTTCTACAATTTTGAATCTAGCCTCAAATTTAGTTCTCATCATGTCCCAATTAGTTATTGAGTCATCAAGTAGATGATAAAACCAATCTGTTGCACTATCTATGAGGGTTTCTATGAACAGTCTTACAGCAACATCTTCATGTCCCACTCCTAAGATACGAGTAGCTGCAAAGAAAGCCTTAATGTGTTCATTTGTAGTGACTTTTCCATCACCTAAGAATTTAGGAAAATTCTTCCTTGAGCTAGCCAAAATTGGGTGGTAAGAATTCAGTTCTAATGGTCCTGTTGCTGTGGCCCATGGAGTAGCCATGATTGTTCTAGCAGTATATGGCAAAAAATTAACAACTAGAGGGGTAGTAACTTCGTGAAGTGCTAACACCTGATAAGTGGAATTCAAAGTGTTGGTGTCCTAATTTCTAATAGGGGAAGGGGGTCTAATTTGACTTTTACCTTCACCTTTCCACTTTGGAATGTCTAAAATAGGAAAGTCGAGCTCTGCTAGTTTATCAAAGGCAGAATCTTGCCCACCCTATTCCTTGGTACTTTTGAGGAACCTAAATTGTTCTAGGATGTTGGGTCTAGTTTATCTCTAAGATTACTATCTTAATTATCTTTCTGCTCTCTCGATATCTCTCCTTTGAATAGCTCTTTCAAAGGCTTTAGCTTTTCTTTCTTCTTCTTCTAATACCTGGCTAGCATTCTGATAATGTTTAGTGTTCCTTTTGTGCCTCCAAATGAATGTGTTAAGGGATGAAATTATATCCTCTTGGTCATCTTGAAAACCAAGGTTAGGTTGAAGCACTGAGATTATGTTTTCATGAGGTAGTAACATTTTCCCTCATGACATAGGCTTTCTGGTCAAGTAACTGTTTGTTTCCCCAGTAGAGTCACCAAAAATCTATTGGTAAATAGATTTTTCCTTTCTTGTTTCTTGTGAAAATATGACTCTTAATGCCCAAATGATGAATAATATCTATTTACAATATTTGAAAAGCCATTCTCTAATTACTGGCTTCTCTCTAAATTGGTAGGTACAGATCCCTTTGTGAATGATGTTCAAGGAATTACGTTTTGTTCCTAAAACTAATGTGGGGTATGCTCTTAACCCAAGAGCAAAAGAGGCAAACCAAATTAAGTCTAACTAGAACTTAATTTAGGCAAGAGAAACTTCTCAATATTGAAACAGATTCATGTACCCACACATCTTATGAATCCATAAATCTTTTTGCATAATGCTAGAATAAACCGAAATTCAAATCTAAACTATAACTAATAAATTAGGAACGTTGACAAAATATTTTAGCTGAATGAATCATAAAAATACTTATCACATCCATTCATAATCTTGAAAATAGGGGAAAGAAGCTTTGTTCCTCCCTAATTCTTTGTAAAGTGAAAAGGAAACATGGACTGAACACAATATCTACTGGAACAAAAAATGATTGACATAAAATACCAGTTAATTGACTCTGCAAGAAAGAGTACTTCACACCAAAAATTTTCCGACCTTTCATTAATCATTCAACTTCATACATATAGAGTTGAGAGATGACTATTACAATAGGAATTTTAATCGATTCATCTTCTGAGGATGACAAATGGCAAGATGCTAGTTTATCGTATTACCAAATTTACAAAATTTGCAAAATTTACATCAAAGGATGGAAAGAGAGTGTCAAATGAATTACTTAGACTTCTTTCCCTTTTCAATTTTTTCCCTATATGCCTTGGCAGCTACTATAATTGGGATCATCTCTTCGTGACTAGGCACATGTACATTAGTGAATCTTAAGAGCCACCTTGAATGCTCCCAAGCCAACTCCTTTACTGCATTTAGCTGACTTGACAATTCTCTAGTAGCCACATGTACATATCCACCAAACGTCTGCATCTCTACCACTTTATTTTTGACCACTTCAAGTCATTCCAGATAGATTACTCAAGTATGTGGAGAAGTTATTTTTCATTACTTCTACCCTAATGAGAGCTTTCCCTTGCCCACTATTTTGTGGGTCAATGTGCAATCCTCACATGAGTTCAAGTGCTCTGTCTTGGATCTTCTTCATCTTTTCCCTTGTTTCTTTGAGTCCTTCTTCAGCCTCTTGAATCATCTCCTACTTAAATTGCATGTTTTGAAGCCACTCGAACAGATGTTCAGTTCCCTTCTTCAAAATATCTACTTCAAATCCCTCTTTTGCCTTCATTTGGATGACCATATTTAGGAGAGAAATACATTCATCACACCTTTCCTTTTCTGTGGCCAAAGTGTTGTGATTAGAAATTATGTTATCCTTCTCAATTTCCAATCAAAGGATAATATTTCGAATTTGATCAATTAGAACAGCTCCATTTGCATTGAGTTTCTCAATCCATTCTTTTTCGATCTAGCCAAAATGCCTATCCTTTTGAAGCTGTGAGATGAAGGCTTGCACTTCTTCTACAGTAAGGTTCTCAGTAGCAGGCACACAAGTAATAGTTTCCAATGGAACAACCAATTGCCTAATAAATTTTTTCAATTCTTCAATCTCAGCCTTCATTCTGATTTTTGACAATTTGATGTTCTCCAATTGTTCTTCTATCACTTCATTACTTGGCCTCCATAGGCCCACCTTTGTATCATGCCTAGCCTCTCCAAGATCAATTGAATGCATAGTGAAATCATCTAGTGTAATGTCCTCAATTCTCCCTACTTTGTTTGGCTTCACTACCTCCATTGTTAATTTTCTTGTTTCTGGATCTTGCCCCAGTATTGATAAAGTATTTTGCTTCTTAGCTTTTACTACTGTAGATCCAAAGAAAACTACTTCAAATACAATATCCTTTGCAGGGATACTCTCTTCTTTCCTCTTTCTTTTCCTTTCTAAGGTATCTTCTAGCCAAGACTCTATGCTGATCACTTTAGAAGCAGCCCCAAGTGACTCTATACTAAACATCTTCTTCCTCACCGAAGTCACTGGCACTGAAGTTGCAGAAAAAGGATTCTTAGGATCTTGAAATAGAAGCTTAGAAGAACTGGGGACTTTCTCTTGCTCTTGAGTTTTCCTTGCAGCTTCGTCAAATTTAGTGGATTTTTTGCTACTACTCTATTTATCCTCAGTCTCTACTATCTGAATGGGTGAACCAGTTGGCTTCAAAAGGGTAGCACTTGCAGATGGACCAGGGCTATGATGAGGAGATGGAGTAGCAGTCACATGAGGAGGTGAAATTGGAGCAGCAACACCATCTTTTGGCTCTTTAGTCCTTTTTTCTTCGATGCTAGCTTGGGCTCCAATAACTGGTAGTGGACCGCCTTGGCAAGTTGGAGCTATTGAGATGTTCTTCTTTGAAGGTTGACCACCTACTCCTACAAATTGAATAGGTCCTTGAGTAGCTAACATTATAGCACTAGGTGTGGCACTTTGAAAGAAGTGCGAGTAGCAGTGGCTGGAGAAGCTTGAGTAGTCTTGCTCCTACTCTGGCCCTTTTTTGCTATCCACTTGACCCATTTCTCGATTCTTTTGGCAATCTGGGTCATCATTACATCAAGTTCTTCCTCCACATCAACATATGGCTCAGAATTGATTGGAGTATTTCTCAATTTGGTCAAATATGTATTACTATACATATTTTTCTCGTCATCCTCTAGCCCTTCCAGCTCTAAGTTAATGCCATATGTCTTTATTTTCTCTATTGTCAATATTGCAAAAGCCTAATCTCGGCTTTCCAATTCATTTTTACAATCCACCCAATAATATTCCATAGCAGTAACATGCTTAATCACACTTCTAATTTGAAGCACATCTCTAGCATACCCATTTGTGTCAAACATAAGCCTCAATACTTCATATTCTTCTAATTTGAACTTGTTCTCGAATGACTTGAGCATGTTTTTGGCATCTAATCAAGATTCACAACTATATGCCCCAATTTTTATGGGAAATTCATATCCCTTTTTCTTCAAACTGGCGCTCAGCACATTCACCTAGATTGCTTGTCTCACGATCTCAATGAGCATGATCATGTCATCCAGATATCTGGGTAGCTTTAGGGGAAATCCATCAAAATTTGCAAGATGCAAATATAAAAAAGATGAGAATTGGATGAAATAACTACCCAACTAACTGATGGCCATCATCACTTCTAGGCTGAACCTCCTCTACGGACACCCTTGGATTTCCCTACAAAGCCTCATTGTAAATGCATCATTACCTCTGATATACTTTGCATAACTATTTTATAACTGCAAGCATGGGTAAAACTCATAACTATTTACATCATCTGGAAAATTCTCTATTCTAGGAAGGCCTAGCAATAATTGTAGGGAAGCCAACATATATATCAAGAAAAAAGACATATAAAATGAATTTTAGAACTTGGCTACACTGAGAGCCCTAGACAGATGCTCACTTACCTCATACACCTAGTCAACATATTGTATATCTGAGAAAATAATTTTCACTAAAAAGAAGTATTGTTCTACAAAATTAAGGGCTTTGACCTCACTTTTCAATCAATGCAAAAGAACTAGAATGTCCACAATCTTGGGCTTGAGATCAGTGCCAAAAAGGGTTTTAGGAACTTTACTTTTAGCTCCTCTTGGATTTTTAAACCAAGAAATCATGATCTCCTTTCGCTACACCAACTTCTTTAGAGAGAATTCGGACATAGCTCCTCCAATTGTTAATTTAGAGAACTCCTCTCTTTCTAGAATTCACAGGCAATTGACTACTACTTGCATATCAATTGAGGTTAACACCATTTGATCATACAGTAAGATTTTCTTTGTATCTAGGTTATACTGATTGATACATTCAATAATTAGCTCTGGGGCTTGTACTACTATGGGAAATCTTGTTGTTTCTACTAGCCCACTCCTTTGGATTTTCTCCCTTATGGGATGGACTGGTTCTACCCTCAACCTTCTTTGGAAATCTTGCATGTCAAAGAAACCGAGTGAAGTGTCTCTGATATTCTGCCATGTAGACTTGATTCCGCCCTATCCATCAAATCCAGCAAATGTCTTTGCCATTTTGATTGAGGTAGAGATAATTTGGAAATCTTAAAACTCAAAATAATATAAAGAGTAGAACTTTATAACTGTGGGGATTTTAGAATCAATAATCAGCTTAACAACATAACATTTCAAATGAGTAAGCAGTAGTTTGAAAATCCATTATGTTCATCTCTATATAGAAACTCCAATCAACCTGTTAATCTTTAAAATCCATGCCACACAAATGACTTGAACAATAAATCCATTAGGTTAGTAAATGTGGAGGCTACAATGGATTCTTTCTTGTCTTTTCACTATTTTCATTGGCCCAACAGTTATTTTCCTTTATTACAGCTTACTTTCCCATTTTCCACCAAGCTACGAAGAATTAGGAATGGAGTACTCCATGAGAAAAATTCCACTCGGCCAAAATTTGAATAGAATACCTCCCTCAAAGTGATCAACATGCTTCCCTTACCTTTTTTAGCCTCCTGTAATTGATTTATGAAATAAACATGCTTGCAAGGTTGATCTTCCACTGGATGCGAAAAACTGCCTTCCTAGTTCGAAATCCACCGAGGAGAAGCTATTTTTGAGTTTTCTACTGATGCTCTTTGTTATACCTTCTTTTCCATAATCACTTTAATTTAAGCCTTCAAAAAATATAAAATTGACTTTGCAAGTGAAAGGTGGGACCCACTAGCTCACTTTATTCTTTTACAAACACCCTTTCAAAAAACTAACTTCTTGGTTCGAAACCCATCGAGGAGAAGCTATTTTTGAGTTTTTTGTCGTTGCCCTTTTTAATCATCTTAGTGAGTTTTGAAAGGTTCCCGTAGTGAAAAAATGACAACACTTGATTTAGTTTAGGTAGTGACTTTTCTATGTCCCCTTGTTTGTTATCTTTCCACTTCTTCTTTTGTCCCTTGCCTTTGTTTTAACTTTCACTAATTGGATTTTTGGAGCTCTCATTGTTAGCCACCAATGCCTTATACTTTGAAGAATTGAGAATCTCCATTGTTATCAACTTAGCTTGTTCATCCTCTAACAACTAGGCATAGTCATCAAAAGTGAGTTTCTAATAAGGAGTCCCTAAGGTAGCCTTTGAGGTGCTGAAAGAAGAGACAAATGTGGAGTAGTCTAATGGCATCTTATTTTGAACTAGATAAATCAACTTGTCATCCTTAATGGGACTACCACAATCATTAAGTATTTTTCTCAACACATTCACCTTAATGATAAAATCCTAGATGGAATCAAAGTTCTTAAGATCTAGGGAGATATGTTCATCTTCAATCTTGTAGACATCCTCCTTAGTTACTTTCCCATATAGCATTTTAAGGGTATCCCAAGTTTCCTCGGATGTATCATATTTTATGATCTAATAAATGATCTTATCATCAACCCCTAACCTAAGGATTCCTAGGACTTTTCTATATACCAATTCCCAAGCACGAATATCACTTTGAGTTACTTTATCACACATGGGTTTAAGAAGAGATCTACATATTGTGAAAATTCTTCATTCATTAATTCACAACATTTTTTTAGTAACCATGTGGGATAATTATGTGGTATTAATTTTGGAAACTAATGTTTCCCATAATGCAAGGAAATAAAGATAGCTGCAAGAAGAAAGGAACACAAAGCCAAGAGACACCCCCCCCCCCAACTTCACTCAATCAAAAAATCCCACCAAATGAATGCTTTGGGCACTTTATAGTTAGTGTGATTACAAAAGCCACCTGCCAATTTAGGGCATAAGTGAACTTTTGATTTTTCTATTTACAACCTCCTCTTGAAGTTCAAATCTAGTACTTAGCAATGTAGCTTAGATATACAATAATTTTGAAGTTTGATCAAAGAAATACAATTTTTAAAAAGACCTATTTCTAAAAGTGATATTTTTGTCCACTCAAGCCTATAATCTAATTGTAGATCTATAAAGTAGACAAAAAAATTAGGAAGTTTCAAAAAAATAGAACCCGAATATGTGTCCAGATGAGCCTGTACGAAGCATTTGAAGTTGCAAAATACAAGATTAGACAAGTATAGTTACCAAAATTTGATTTATCTAACAAATTTGTGCACCAAAACTTGAAAATAACAACACCACTGAAAATTTAGTAAATTCTAGCCTAAATCAAAAAAATTGTAGCTAATTTGCATTCTAAATGACTGAGATATGGCTATTTGAAGTCAGACTATCAAATAAAAAATGTATAGGAAGAGGGGTTCCATTTTAGAATAGCTAATGATGTCAACAAAACATGAGCCTAAATTTGATTTCTTAGGTCTCATCAAGGAAAAATAAAAAAATCTCTCATTTGACTACAATTGTAATCAAAGGCTTTGCACGAGGAGGATTGAACAATGGACTGCTAGAAAATCAGTAGAGATCCTAGGGTTGTTCATTGATCAAATGTTGATCAGTGTCAATGTTTTCTGATTGCTCTAAACTTTGGATGTTCAATTTGTCAAGTAATGAATTTCACGATGAGCTACCTCTTGGCTTGGCAAATTGCCAAAATTTGAATGTTTTGGATGTGGGATTCAATTGATTGGTCGAGCCTCTGAGGGCTGAGATCCTGTGTATGTAGAATTTGGAGAGGCTCAATTTGAGGTCAAATTTTTTTAGTGGTATGCTCTCACCAAAGTTGATGAATTTGTGAGGGAATTTGAAGGAAATGAATCTCTTGAACAATTCTATTTTAGGGATAATTTCACCCATTAGCTATGGTGCTCTTGCAGTGAATTGAGTGCCCTGTCCTTCACGCTCTAGAAGATCTTACTATACTTTGAAGTGTTACAAATCTAGTGGACCTTCTAGGCCTTATCAAAGGGCTTGTTCTATGATTATACATTGTTGTGGCTTCTCCCATTGCTGTGGTCATTTGTGAATCCCACTAAGCTAGGTGAGAAGTTGTCATTGATAGCTCCTCATTATTGAGACCTACAAAGTAAAATTTGAGAATATATGTTACCATGAGCTAACTCACCTATAGTGAGAGCCTAGCTGTACCAGGGTCTAATGGAAGATGCAACTCAGATTGGTTCTATCAGTGTTGTAAGATGACAAGTAGTTGATATATCTCCCTATAGAGAGCTAGAAGAAGATTAAATTGAATCCTCTAGATGAGAAAATCAAGCTCCCAAGTCCGATTTGCAAAAAAAAAAAATTCCACAATTTTGTAAAATACAAAGATTCAAAAATATGCACCAAATAATGCCAAATATCCAAATATCAAAATAATGGAATATATGTATATTTGAGAGGGAAAAAAATGAAAGTTGTTTCTTTTATTAAAAAAAAATCAAATCTGTACCACCAAGATTTTGCCTTAGATTTGACTTTTTCCCAACATAGGCAAATTTATGGTCAAAATTTATGGAAATGGGCACCTGGATGCAATGGTGAGGTTACATATTTCTCAGAATGATCCCAATTTTTGTGGATACCCAGATCTAAATCATGGCCCTCCAAGATGAAGCAAAAATGAAGAGCTCTAATGGTTATGAAATGAAATTCCCTTAGCTTTGATACCATGTAAGAATTTGCCTAAGGTAATAATTCAATAGCAAGACCAATAAGCTCAATAGATAGCACAAGAGAGACTAATGATGATCAAATGAGAATCTTAGTAATGATCAAAATAGTAATAGAAATTAGATAAATACACACTAGAAGTGCTTGTATATAAAGGCATCTAGAATGACTAGGAGTCAGCAAGGAGATAAACATCATAACTAAGCACATATCCACCAAGAGTGGATTAGCCTCCATTGAGCATAGGATTTTGTGTGGTGATGAGAGGATAAGTTTACATAGGTGTATCCCATAAAGAGATGTTGTAGACACCATGCACTCAAATAAGTTGTTAACTCCTATGTTGTAAACAAGACAACTCATATGACTATGCATTAACCTAAGTAAACTCAAGTGAAGTGTAATAATAATTAGTTATTTACCCTAACAATAGGTTTAACACTTCAAACAATCTCTTCCCAATGATATCCCTCTTTGGCACTGATGGCAAACCAATACGAACAAGAATACCAAAAAGAGACTTAATACCTTTGAAACTCTCCCTCTATCAGTATGTGTCCTTCCTTTGTCTAGGGTAATGTGAAATTTTTCAATCTCCTACATTTTATATATTCCTCTAATTTCTATCAACATAATCTCCTTCTTAAAATGTTTCAATGTATATCTCCCTTATCAAGTATATGTAGTTGATGCAGCGCACCACTCTTTCTTCTCAAGTAGCTTTAGATATTTTACCTCTTACATATTCATGTGCATCATTTGGTAAATATTTTGTGAATATATCAGCTATATGTTCCTTAGTATTCACATACTCCATTCTCATTTCTTTGTCCTAAACCAATTCTCTCAAATAATGATATTTGATTTCTATGTGTTTTGTCTTTGTATGCATCACAAGGTTTTTAGAAATGTTTATAGTGCTTGTATTGTCATATTAGATTACCACACATTTAGTGATTTTCTCTTTCATACCACATTTGTACAATTAACTACAACAACCACATATTTAGATTTAGCAGTAAATTATGAAAATAAATTTTGCTTCTTACTAGTCCAAGCAACTAGTCTATTTCCTAAGAAAAATGCTCCACCACTTGTACTTTTTTTGTCATCAATGTTTGCAACCTAATTAGACTATGTATAGGCTCTCAATTCAAAATTATCATTTTTCTTTTAATAGAGACCATAGTCTTCTATCCCTTTAAGATATCTCATTATCCTCTTGATAGCCATTAAGTGATTCTCCATAGGATTTGCAGAAAACCTTACAACAATCTCAACATCTAGTCCAATATTAGGTTTTCTATGCACTACATATTGCAATTTACCAATAATAGACCTATACAATTTTTGAGTAACCTCAATAGAATCATTCATTTTGGATAGTTTGTGTTTTATCACAATGGGAGTGCTAATTGGTTTTGAATCTTCCAGACCAAAAGTCTCTAAGATCTCCTTCACATACTTAGACTGCATAATGTAAATGCCATATTTAATTTGATACACTTGCAAAATAACAAAGAATTTAATCCCTCCAAACATATACATCTCAAATTATTTCATCATCTCATCGACAAATGTCTTACACAATACATTTTGTCCTCCAAATATGATATCATAAACAAAAATTTCAGCCAGTAAAATTCCTTTACCTCCTCTAGTCTTCAAGTATAGGTTTTTGTTGTCATCAGTCTTCTCAAAAAAAATCTTCATAGGATAATTATGTAATCTTTCATACCTTCTCTCCTAGTATACCATTTAGAAATTTTGACTTAACATCCATTTGATAAAATTTGAATCCTTTGTATGTAGAGTAAGCAAGCAAAGTTCTCACACCTTCTAGTAAAGAAATAGGGAAAACTGTATCTCCATATTCAATTCTCTCCATATTCAATTCCTTCTTCTTGAGCATAACCTTTTTAGACTAACCTTTCCTTATTTCTTTTTACTTTACCATTTTCATCCACTTTTTTCCTATACACCCACTTAGTTCCAATAATATTCTTGTTCTTTGGTCTAAGCACAAGTGATGAGTTGTTGTTCTTCTCAATTTGATCAATCTCTTCATTCATGTCTTTAATTTAGTCTTCATTTTGTAATGCATCCTTCATAGTCTTGGGTTCATGTATTCTCAACAAGCATGCATCATTTTTTAATCTATTCCTTGCCATTGGTCCATCTTCTTTTCCACTAATGATTTTCTCAGAAGGGCAATGTCTTCTAGCATACTTTGACAATCTTGGTTTTGTTCTTCTTTTTTCAACAATAGGCTTTTCAAGAAATTCTATCTCAAGTTCACTCTGTACATATTTGTCAAGTAACTCAATATTCCTCTCTTGTAAACTATTCTTAGCAATAGTCTGCAACTAGACTTTTGAATGCAACTCAACATCCATTGGATGCGAGTGGATAATCACTAATTCTAGTTGATTAACAACTTGATTTACAAAATCATTAGCAATCATAGCCTTATAGTAAAACAAAAATGTTTTGTAATCAACAAGTTTCTCCTTTTGTAATTCTTCATGTATTTCTATATATTCATCAAATTTCACATTAACACTTTTCAAAATTTTATTAATGTTAGTATATAAACACTTATAAGCTTTGCTTCTTGTGAAATAACCAAGGAATATACCTTCATCACTTTTAGCATCAAATTTACCTTTCCTATTGTCCTTAAGAATGTAACATTTTCTTCCAAATACCTTAAAATATTTGGCATTGGATGAGTGTCCATACTACAACTCAAAAGGTGTAATGCTTCTACCTTTCTTCACTTGTACTCTATTCAAGTTATAGAAAGTTGTACTGACAAATTCTTTCCAGTATTTCAAAGCAACATTCCTCTCCATCATTAGTATTCTAGTAAAATCCATCATAGATTTTTTCCTCCTTTAAAAAATTCCATTTTGTGGAGGGATCCTAGGTTCTAAATTTTTTCTCTTGATTCCTCTAACATTATAGAAAATTTCAAATTCATTTGATGAAAAATCCTCACCTCTATCAGATCTCAGATACTTTAGCCTTTCACCAATCACTTTCTCAACTCTATCCAAGAACCACTTAAACATTTGGAAAGCATCAAACTTCTCTCTTAAAAATATAACAATCATCATTCTAGAATAATCATCAACAAATAAAATGAAGTATTTTTCACCTTTGTAGCTTTTCACACTAATTGTTCCACATAGATCAGTATGAACTAATTCCAAAATTGTAGTTGAAGTATGACTCTTACTCTTAAAACTAGACGATGTCATCTTGTCTAGCTAACATTGTTTACAAATTACATTATTGGTTTCTTTAGTTTTGGAAAACCTCTGACTCTCTTCATCTTACTAATAATGACCAAATTATCAAAATTTACATGACATAGTCTTTTGTGCCATAGCTAAACATCATCAAATTGTATTACAAGATAAGTAACTTCATTCATGTTAAGATAAAATAGATCACCTCTTGTCTAATCACCATGACTAATAAGTTCAGCATTAGCATCATATATCTTAGCCTTTTGGTTTTCAAATTCAACCTTGCATCCAAAACTATTCAATTGCGACACACTCAAAATATTATAGTTAAGTCCTTTTGTGTAGTAAGCATTGCCACACATGATCTTATCTATCTTTTTTATTGATCCTTTTTCTTTTATTAGATAGGGTGCATCATTACCAAATCTAACATTATTTCCTTTATAATTCACAAGATAATTGAACTAACTTTTGTCTCTAGTGATGTGATTAAAGAAACCACTGCCAATGATCCATCTATCACTCTTGTTCACATAAGACACTAATGCAGTTGCCTCATCTTCATCAAAATTATCCTTCATTGCAAGATAGACAACTTCATCATCATCATGATCTAATTCTTTATTTGATTCTTGTCATGTCCCCTTTTCAAATAATTAAAAATAATAATCTTTGCTAAGGCAGGCAGGCTCAAACAGGTGAAGTTTTGGAAAAAGGGGATAATCTTTGGAAGCTAATGGACTAATAAATAAAGATTATTATTAAAATATGTTTTATTAACCCCTCTTGGAAGTGAGTTAGGGTTATGCCCTCTTTTAAGAGGTTTGGAGGCATTTTGGGCTGATTCTAGAACTTGATTTTTGCTCATTTCTTTGTTATTCTTCAGAGGCTGCCAAACCTGTGGAGAAGGAGACCCAAGAACGAGAGTTTGCAGGTTTCCAGGGAGACCCAAGAATGGGAGTTTTTAGGTTTCCAGGAAGGCTAAGGAAGGGATTTTGAAGCCATTCCATGTGCATGCTCATGCAAAGTTTGCCTTTGTGCTAAACAGTGCAGATTTGTGAGTTTTTGGGTGTATTTTTTGTAAGAGTTTGGTGTTTCCGGTTGAGTATTTCATATCAATTTGGGTTGCTGCTGTATATAAAACTTTTAAATGTAAAAATAGAGCTGAAAATATTTATTTGGATATGATTATACTTCTATGATAGATTATTAATTTTTTGTGGTGATTCCAAGCTATTTTGTGCTATTTTTGGGAGCCCGATGAGCATTGTTTTTGTCCTCCATTTGGTAGCTATTGAGTACATGTTATACAGATATGGAAATGTAATTTTATAGGCTTTTATGCTTCTCAAAATTCTGTAAAGATTTCTACTTTCATATTTATTAATAATAGGTGAAGCTGTGAAGCTTTTGGCACTATTTCTGGCATACCCGATTTGGGGTTTATTGAGAAATTGGTGGATCTTTGTGATATTAGTTGTTTGATTTTGAAAATCTGATTAGAGGCATGAAATATCATATAAAATCAGTAAAGAGACATTTCATTGGTATCAGAGCCATGATCTTGCCAGCTTGAGGGTTTGTAGAATTTTGCATGTCAGTTTTGACAACTACCCAGATCTTGCATGTCAGTTTTGACAACTACCCAAATCTTGCATGTCAGTTTTGACAACTACCTAGATCTTGCATGCCAATTTTGACAACTACCCAGATCTTGCGTGTTAGTTTTGACAACTATCCAGATCTTGCATGTCATAATTTATGATTGCATGTTGCTTCTAATAAGTTGCATGTCAAAATTTATGGTCACATGCAACTAAGTGAAAGAGAAAAAAGATATTTGCAGCAAGAAAAGAATAAAAAAAATTTGATCAAACCTCCAGTTGAAAGTAAAAGTATAAAATCCAAGGAAGGGAAAAGTATGGCTGATCTAGATGAGATGGCAAAGAAATTCTTCCAAGACATCCAAAATACTCAGAAGCAAACAGTGGATAGTTTGGCAGAAACTAGAGAGGCTTTGCGAATATTGACAGAAAAACTACAAGGAGTTGCATCTATTAATGAAAAAGGGAGCACTTCAGAGGAGCTAAGAAATCTGAAATCCATACCATCTAAATCAACCAAAACTATTTTCTTGCCTGTAGATGAGCCACCAGTACCAAATCCAGCCATTAATCCTATGGAAGAGGTTACAGGTAACTTGATTACATTAAGAGCTACTTACAATGACTTAGATGATGAATTTCGTAGTTCAGTTCCTTTTAGAGAATATGTGGATATGATGAACACTTTGATGCCCAAGAAAGAGTACAGAAGGGAGCATGAAATAAGTGGAAGAGAGCTCAAAAATAAAATAAAAAAGTTTATAGCACCTAATTTTGATGGAACAAATAAAATTTCAGCTAGAGCATGGCTATAAAAATTACAGACCTTCTTCACACTTAACCCCATGGAGGAGAGTGATATTTTTCAAATTGCAAGTCTACACTTGGAAGATGCAGCCTATGATTGGTGGTATCATGGAATGACTACTCAAGGTCATGATTAGGTAACTACATTTGATGATTTTAGTCAGAGAGTGATAGATAGATTTGACCTCAAGGATGATGATTATGAGGATGTTGTTGTGCATGATGGTGAGATACCTGGTAGAGATGAGCAGACATTGAGCATTCATGACTTTTTTGAGAGAGAGTACCAAGCATAGTTAGATGCTTCATCACATGAGGTTGAGGCTAGTAGTACTTCACATGATTTATCCACCAGCTGAAGGTGAGTGAAGACAGTATTGTGACTACATTATCTCATCATGAAAGGTATGTGGAGTTAGTTAGTATTGGTCATACTACTCAGGTAAGGAGTTTGCTTGAGTTACTAGCTGGTTCTAGTTTACGGATATGGACTCAAAATTGTTATATTGGCATTTGGGATTCAGTTGACTGGAAATCTTTAACACTTTTTGGTAGCAGTGATTGTTTGGGTGCTATCATGGATTTGATTAGCAGATTGCACAGTGTTGTCTTTTCTTGTGATAGCAAATTGTCCAATGTTGGTATTAGTTTTTATACACCGGTGTTGGGCTTTGTTCATATATCTAATCGACCATTTTTGTTGGAATGTTTTGATGATCTTTCATATTTGGTAGTATGTACAGATGAGTCCCAGGGTCATATTGGCATTGATGACATCCAGGAGGATGTAGTGGGCAGTTTTGAAGACTTAATTTTCTTGGCAATTTCTTTTGGTACAGAGGAGTTGGATAGCAGTGCTATAGTTTTTGATACTCCGTTTGTCGATATGAGCTTTGGAGTTGATTCACAGGATATGGATGGTAATACTCTAGAGACTAGTAACTTTGAGGATACTCCTTTAGACAGTGCATCAGAGGAGGTTTGTAGGAGACAGTCTAGCCAGTGTCATAATGTGTCCAATTAGTTGAGAGTTAGTGAACGAGACATTGCTATCACTTGCCAGCATTTTGATGTTGCTCGTTAGTTGTTAGCCATTTATGGATGGGGTTCTCCTACTAGTGATGAGCAGGGAGGTAGTTATCTTTCCTTGATAGAGTTCCACTCTTTATGGGAGGCTATCCAGATTCTGAGATAGGATTATATGCAGTTGGTAGCCGATAGAGATTATCTTATGGAGTGGGGCAGTACAGCATACGATGCATTGTTGGCCAAGGAAGATGAGGTGAGTGAGCTTACTCAGCAGCTTGAGGTGACTTCTAAGATTCTTGAGAGTACATAGTTGGCTTTCAAGGAGTCATAGTTTCATTTGGCTAAGGTGACCATGGAGTTAGAGAAACTACAGTCTTTACTAGATTCTATACAGTCTATGGTGTTTGGTGATTTGAGGATGTCCATGGTCGATATTGTCAAAGACAGTGGAGATGGGGATGCATCCATCCTTGATACTAACATTGGCATATCGAGTTTTTCCCCACTAGAGTCAGGTTCAGTTGAGTTGGGTGTTGCAAAAGAATTGTTGTGGTATGCCTAACATGGTGGTGACCTCTAGTACTAATGGCACGAAGACTAGAGATGATGTATCAAAGACCATGTGTGATGTTGGTGAGCCGACAGTTGGCATGGTTCCTGCTAGTAATACTACTCCCTTGGTGATGTCTTCAAAGGTAGTAGTCAGTTCCAACTTGGTTAGTGATCAATTGCAGTTAACTACATCTGGATTGTAGTTTGAGCCACTGATTGAGATTGGTTCATTCTATCAACATTACATTGTGAGATATGCTCATGACCATGTTGATGAGATGATGATACGGAGATGTACTTTGGTTCCTAGTGCTTATCATCAGTTATGGGATAGTGTGATGCCTCAGGATGAGAGTTGTGATGGGTACGACATGGTGATAGGTCCTGCAATTGATAGCTTGATAATACATGACTTAGAGCAGGAGTTTTGGAGTGATGCTTCAGTGGGTGTTGTTATTGATTCTACTCCTTTGGCTATGACATCTCCTGACTTAGCTGGTGAATAGTCACAGTGGGTTGTATCACTTGTTCATGGTGAGTTATTGATTGAGGTTGGTTTTTTTTATCAACATTATATTGCAGGGTATGTACATCAGTTAGCATTTGATCCTTGTGTTGAGGAGTTGATGGCAGACAAACTTGGTTTGGGTTCCATTTCTTGCTCTTTATCTTGTGATGTCTTTTTACCATCAGTAGTGCATGCGAGTTATGGTTATGAGACAGTGGCTAGTGATTTCAAGAGTTGTGTTGACTACAAGAGTTGTACAGTGTGTGGATTCTCCATACTTGGTACAGTTTCATTTGAGAGTGTTCACCATTGTTGCAGAGTTGGATTGTACATTCCGTATAGGCCAGTGGGATACGTTGATGATATTTACTGTGTTGGAAATTTGATTTGTTCCCTTTACTTGGGTTCTGATGTTCTAAGAGTTTGTGTCTCATGGGTTTTTGATTGTGGTAGTGGTGATTTTGGAGTTTGGTTGAGCTATAATTGTTAGTTTGATTATGGATTCCTCTTGGTCATATTGCAGAGGATATTGCAGGAGCTTGTGTTAATTGGTAGTAGTATAGTTTATGACTACATTTGGGATCCAAGTGGATTGATTGGTTTATTTTTCAGCCATTTGTTGAGGACAAGCAATGTTTGGGAGGGGAGGACTTGTCATGTCCCCTTTTTAAATAATTAAAAATAATAATCTTTGCTAAGGTAGGCAGGCCCAAAAAGGTGAAGTTTTGGAAAAAGGGGATAATCTTTGGAAGCTAATGGACTAATAAATGAAGATTATTATTAAAATATGTTTTATTAACCCCTCTTGGACGTGAGTTAGGGTTATGCCCTCTTTTAAGGGGTTTGGAGGCATTTTGGGCTGATTCCAGAATTTGATTTTTGCTCATTTCTTTGTTATTCTTCAGAGGCTGCCAAACCTATGGAGAAGGAGACCCAAGAACGAGAGTTTGCAAGTTTCTAGGGAGACCCAAGAATGGGAGTTTGCAGGTTTCTAGGAATTCTAAGGATGGGAGTTTGAAGCCATTCCATGTGCATGCTCATGCAGAGTTTGCCTTTGTGCTGAACAGTGCAGATTTGTGAGTTTTTGGGTGTATTTTTTGTAAGAGTTTGGTGTTTCTGGTTGAGTATTTCATATCAATTTGGATTGCTTCTGTATATCAGACTTTTAAATGTTAAAATAGAGCTGAAAATATGTATTTGGATATTATTATATTTCTGTGATAGATTATTAAGTTTTTGTGGTGATTTCAAGCTATTTTGTGCTATTTTTAAGAGCCCCATGAGCATTGTTTTTGTCCTCCGTTTGGGAGCTATTGAGTGCATGTTATACAGATCTAGAAATGTCATTTTATAGGCTATTATGCTGCTCAAATTTCTATAAAAATTTCCACTTTTATATTTATTAATAATAGGTGAAGCTGTGAAGCTTTTGGCACTATTTCTGGCATACCCGATTTGGGGTTTATTGAAAAATTGGTGGATCTTTGTTGATATTAGTTGTTTGATTTTGAAAATCTGATTAGAGGCATGAAATATCATATAAAATAAGTAAAGGGACATTTCAATTCTTCTCTAGCAATGTAGCAAGCTTCATTTGCTTTGTCTTTATAGTCTTTTCTACTCTCATATCTTTTATCTCTATATTTTTCTTCACTTCTATTGTTCTTCTCTAGAAACCTTGCAGCAATATGGCCAACCCCATTGCAATTGAAACATGTGATAGGTAACTTACCTTTGTATTTTCATTTGCCTTTTTGAAATCTCCTATCCAAGAATGCTTCAAGCTTTACATCATCTTCATCTGTATCACTGTCACTAGAAACATTTTTGACCTTTTTCTTTTTCTTATCTCTAGGCGCTTTTATTAACAATTTAGCTTTGAAAGAAGATGCAACATTTTCTTTTTTGAGATTATCAAAATTGGAATGCTCAAAAGTAGTATGTATACCAACCAATCCTTCAAGTTTCAAATCATTACCAAGAGTACATATTAGTTCTTGTATAGTAGAGAATCTAATAGAATAGATAGGCAGTAGAGTTATCAACACTTTCCTAATCACATTCTCATCTTCAAGTTTTCTATTAGATCCTCTGATGGCATTAACAACTTCCTTGACTCTCACACAACACTGAACTATATTCTCACCTTCTTGCATTCTCATTTCATCAAACTTACCTCTAAGAATTTCAAATTTGGCTCTTAGCACATTCTTATATCCTCCATAGATCTTGTGCAAAGCATCCCATATCTTCTTGGAAGTATTGCAATCTTTGATGTCATCAAACTCAAAATAGGTTAGGGTGGATACAATCTCTAACATTGCTTGATTGTGTTCTTTCTTTTGTTTCAATTCTTTTTTCATACCTCTAACTATCTCTACATAATATGTAGTTATAGTTCATAGAGAAAAATCTCCAAGTCCTCCTAGATGAAAATTCATCAAACTTTTCCACACAAGAAAGTTATCTTTGTTAAGCTTGGGTACCTCCCTTTTGGACTATTGGATACAATTATTAATTGTGTATTATTTTTGATGTTACACAAATGTCATATCAGCCATTAGACAGAGTCTACCGAGCTCAAATGGTTAGCAAAGCAATTTATAGTGAGTACCAAGCATTCCTGAACATTACAAAGTAAGTTAGCTCTTACCGAGCTCACTCGGGCATCAAAGGATTTTGTAGCAGAAAGTTAATGTTAACTAAGCTCCCAAGGTTAACAAAGGGAAATTCAATATCTACCAATTCAACTTGATCATCGAAGAGAAAGTTAGCTTTTACCAAGCTTCACTTGGTTAACACTGGGGAAACCATTCTAGAGTAGCGATCACCGAGATGGGTTGGGCAGTGAAGAATTTTATTATTCTAAAGAATTAAGTTTAATTGTTTTGTGCAATGTTTGCAGCTGACTAATTTAATATTTTTAGTTGTTGTAACTTGTAATTGAGCTGACTTGACAATCTGCAAGGTATATATGAAAGCTCAAGTTGTGAATTCAAAAATGTGAGAGTGTGGATGCATAAGAGTGTGAATGTATATATGTAAATGGAATAAATGAGTATTGAAGAAATGAGTGAATGTTGTGAAAGGATTAGATATCCTTAAGGAGCTGCAAAGTTGTATTCGATCAGTGAGGATCTAGTGAAGCAGAACAGAGATCTGTATTCAGCAAAGATAAGTTGCATATATTTCAGATCACTTCATTGTTGCTTTCTAATCATTGTAACAGTGATTGAAATCTCTTAATAGAGTTGGTTTAACAGCCATTTTATAAATCCTCTAGCAAGGTGACAATTCAGTTGAATTGTTCTTAAGACCTCCAACAAGGCCACTCCTTACAAGGTGATTAAATCCTCTAACAGGGTCACACCTAACAGTGTGTTTTGTAACCTTTAATAGGGTTGGCTCCTAACAGGGCTCACTTCAGAAGAGTGAAAATTGGTAACTAGTTACTTGGTGGTTTTTCCCAAATTGGGTTTCCACGTTGAATCTGGTGTCTCTTGTGTTCATGTTATTTTCTTTATGCATACATGTTAATCACTTTAAGTTAATAGAACATCTATCAAGTTTCAGCATTTATTTGTATGGTTATCGAGTATCAGTAGCAACTATATTTTAAGACATCTAAGGATCTATGGATTTATTTTTGTGGTAACTGATTCACCCTCCCCTCTCAGTTACTCCATCTCTATTTCCAACATTGGACATCTATATCTTTAGCATCTAGTATCTTCAAACTATTTCCTCACAAGAACCAAAGCTCCGATACAAATTATTAGAACATATAGAATAATTGGGGGGGGGGAGGGTGTGAATCATTTATCCAAGGTCCAAATGTAAAAATATAATTTTTGAGTGCTTAACAATTTCATATCCATATATCCATATCATACATGCATCCAATACCTAAACCTAGTAGGTCACTATCCTAGGTGAAAATAACTTTGCACAAATATAAACATTAAACACCAAAAAATCAATCACACATTTTGACTCAAGGATTTAACATGGAATCTCTTTTGGATACAATTTTTCAATTATTTTTTTTCTTTGATGTCACACAAATGTCATATTAGTCATCAGACAAAGTTTACCAAGCTCACATAGTCGGCAAGGCAAAAGACAGTCTACCAAGCTTAGTTGGTAAGCAAGGTAAATGACAGAGTCTACCGAGCTCAGAAGGTTAGTAAAGAAGGTTTATAGTGTCTACCAAGTAGATAGTTGTTACTGAGCTTACAAGGTTAAACAAAGAAATTTAGTTGTTACCAAGCTCATCGATCATCAAAGGGAAATATGGCAGAAATAGCTTGTACCGAGCTCACTCGATCATCAAAGGGAAATATGGCAGAAACAGTTCTTACCAAGCTCTCATAGACAGTGAAGGAATTTAGTTCTTACCGAGTAAACTTGATAGCCAAAATATTTTGTAGATGTTTCAATGTTAACCAAGTCAAGATGGTTAACTCAAGAAATTTTTGGAAGCAGTATTTATCGAGCAGGGTCAGCCAATGAAGGATTTTATTATTTTGTGAAATAACATTTATTTGTTTAAAGTAATATTTGCAGCTGACTGATGTATGGTTTATTGGTAAATGTAACATGTGAATGAGCTAACTTGATAATCTAAATGGTATAAATAAGAGGTCAAGTTGCAAATTCTATGTGCAAGATGGATTTTGATGTGATATGAAGATGGATTATTGTGGAAGTGAATTTTGAATAATGATCAAAGATCATTAAGGAGCAACAAAGCTTTATTTGATCAAGGAGGATCTAATGATGATGAATAGAGAACTATAATCAAAAAATCTAGTTGCATCTTATTCAGGTCAATTCATTGTTACTTTCTAACCATTGTAGTAGTGATTTCAAATCTCTTAACAGAGTTAGTTTAATAGTCATTTCCTAAATCCTCTAACAAGGTGATAGCTTAGTTGAATTGTTCTAAAGACCTCTAGAAAGGCCACTCCTAATAGGGTGATTAAATCATGTAATAGGGTCACACCTAATAGTGTGTAATGTAACCTTTAACAGGGTTGGCTCCTAACAAGGCTCACTTTAGAAGAGTGAAAAATTGGTAGCTAGTTACTTGGTGGTTTTTCCCATATTGGGTTTCCACGTTAAATCTGGTGTCTCTTGTGTTCATTTTATTTAACCTTTGCATACATATTAATAATTATGAATGCTAGATGGTTAGTAACTAGTTAATCTATCGAGTTTCAACAATCTTACAATGTTTACTGAGTATCAGTAGTAAATAGGTATTTAAGACATCTGAGGGATCTGTGAATTATTTTGTGGTAACTGATTCACCCCCCCTCTCAGTTACTCGATCTATTATTCCAACAATTAGTATCAAATCTTTTGGTGCTTACAAGAAAATATTTTAAGGATCTAAGCTAAAGATCAAGATGTCTTACAAGAGAGAAATTCCAAGACTTAATATAGACAATTTCTCAGCATGGCAAAGATTGATGAGACTTCATCTAGCTTCTATTGGTGATTTAGGACTAAAGTATCTTGATGAAAAATATGTAGAACCTACTGGTACACTATCTGTAAATAATATTGTTGAAAAGAAGACTCACAACAACATGATGATAGATATAGCATCTTCTCTGAGTTATGAAGAATTTGATGACATCAAGGATTGCAAAACCACCTTGAAATGTGGAACAAGCTGGAAGAGATATATGGAGGAGATGATAATGTGAGAAGAGCCAAAGTAGAAAGTTTGAGAGGACAATTTGATCAAATGAAGATGAGAGAGGATGAAAACATTGTAAAATATGTTGTAAGAGTTAAAGCATGTTTTAGTGCAATCAAAGCATCTAGAGGAGATATCAAAGAGGAGACAGTTATAAGTAAAGTTCTTAGAACTCTACTTCCCATTTATGCAATCAGAGTCTCTGCAATTCAAGAAAGAAGATGTAAAGCAATCATAAAATAAATTTAGAGGTCATAGTTGGATGATTGACTGCATTTGAGCTAGACAACTATGATAATTATGTTCGAGCTGCCAAGAACATTAAATCAGCATTTGAAGCCAAGCTTTCACTCAAAGAAAAAGGAAAAAGTTTAAAGGATCCTCAATCAGATAGTGATGAAGAATCATAATAGAGTTCAAATAGTGATCTTGAAGTGGTTGAAGCTCTACTAGCAAGGAAATATTTAAGAGGCAAAGGAAAATACAAAGGTAAGATTCCTCTAATCTATTTTTCTTGTGAAGAAATTAGACATATTGCTGCTAGGTGCCCAAATAAGTAGAACAAGGATGAGAAAAAGAGTCACAAATGCAATTGAAAGAAAGACTTCAAATCATTCAAGGATAAAGGTAAGAAAACATGTTTCATGGAAAAAGATTCTAATGATTCTGATGATGAAGAAGAAGATGAAATTGTTTACATTGTTGTAAAGGATGAATCTGATAATGATAAAGAAGTGGCACTCATTTCTCATGTGAGAAAAAATGACACATGGATTATAGATAGTGTTTGTTCTCATCACATGACTGGTGATAAAACTAAGTTTGAACACTTTGAAGACTATGATGGTGGTAGTGTAAGATTTGGTAACAATGAACCTTGTTGTATAAAAGGAAAAGGAAGAATCTCACTGACCAAGGAACTTGTATGTGATAATGCATATTGGGTAGAAGGACTAAAGCACAATCTATTGAGTGTGGCATAGCTACTAAATAATGGATTCAAAGTGAAATTTATTCATAGAAAAGCAAGACTACTAGATGGTAGAGGAAAGCTTATTAGATCAGGCACTCAAACAAAAGGTAACTTGTTTTATCTTGAACTTGGTGAATGTTCATGTTTTATTGCTCAAGTTGAAGAAAGTTGGTTATGGCATAAGAGGTTATGTCATGCAAACTTTGACAACTTGATAAAGATAATTAAATTCAAGAAAGTAAGAGGCATTCCTAACATAAAGAAACCTGAGGTTGGTCTATGCAAGAATTGTCAAATTGGCAAAATGGGAAAAACTAGTTTTCAAAGCAAGAACTATCAGTCTGAAGAAATTTTAGAAATTGTGCATACTGATTTATGTGGACCTATTGGCATTGAAAGTTATACTAGTGAAAAATTCTTCATTCTTTTTGTTGAGGGTTATTCAAGAATGATGATTGTTATGTACCTAAGAGAGAAATCAGAAGCATTTGAAAAGTTCAAATGGTATTTGGCTAGAGTGGAAAAGGAAATAGGCAAAAGAATGAAATGTTTAAGGTCTGAAAAAGGTGGTGAATTTATTTCACATGAATTCAATAACTTTTTCATTGAAAGCAGAATCAAAAGAGAAGTTTCAACACCTAAAACTCTAGAACAAAATGGAATAATAGAAAGAAGGAATAGATCTATCATGGATTGTGCAAGAACCTTAATGATTAGGAAAAGTATTGCTATCAAATACTAGAAGGAAGCTATCAACACTGTCATTCATACCTTGAACCAATTACAACTGAAAAAGGATTCTTTCAAAAACCCCTATCAGTTATGGTATGGCTACAAACCCAATGTAAGTTACCTAAAAGTATTTGGAAGCAAATGTTACATTTTGAAAGAATCTACAAAAGGTAAATTTGATGTAAAAGGTGATGAAAGAATATTTTTGGGATACTCTTGCAAAAGCAAAGCATATAGATGTTTGAATTTATCTACTCACAAAGTCATAGAAAGTGCACATGTGAAAGTTGATGAGTTTGTAGAAAGAATTGAAGAAGAAAGCAAAAGGGAACTTGAAGATAACATAAGATTTGTTTACATTGAACTTGATACAATGCCAAATATACCTATTAATTAGGAATCTTCAACTCTGGAGTCTTCAGTAATTGAGTCATAGAAAGTTCAAACCAAGCTAATGCCTACCGAGTTGCAAGAACCCAAGTTGCAAACAAAAGCTATCGAATCAACATCTACTGAGCCTGAGCAAAAAGATCCAAAACCAAACATTGAGACATACAAGGATAACAATGAAATTCATTCAAAAGGAAAAGAGCCCATGTTAGCCAAGTATGTTAAGAAGCATCATGCACCAGATCAAATCATTGTAGATAAATCAGAAGGAAAAATGACAAGAAGTAAGTTGAAAAGCACTTTTTTACTTATTGATTTTGAACCTAGAAATGTCAAAGATGCACTAGATAATGAAAGTTGGATTGAAACTATGAATAAAGAGATAGAACATATAGAGAAAAATAAAACATGGACTCTTGTACCTAGACCTAAAGACAAAAATGTAATTGGAACTAAGTGGGTATTCAAAAACAAGTTAAATGAAGATGGTAAGGTGTCAAGGAACAAAGCTAGATTGGTATGCAAAGGATACTCTCAAGAAGAAGGTGTAGACTATGGAGAAACCTTTGCTACTATTGCAAGATTGGAAGGTGTCAAAACCCTACTTGCATATGCTGCATACAAAGGATTCAAATTTTATCAGATGGATGTCAAGTCAGCATTTCTCAATGGCATATTGGATGAAGAGGTTTACATTGAACAACCTGAAGGTTTTGTTGATCCAAACAAGAAAGACATGGTCTGCAAACTACATAAAGCATTATATGGTCTGAAAAAAGCCCCTAGAGCATGGTATAAAAGATTGCATAACTATTTTATTCAGATTGGTTTTCAAAGAACTAATGACAATAGTAGTTTGTACATAAAGGAAGGACCAAATAATAAGATTTTTTTAGTAGAGATATTTGTAGATGATATGTTGTTCATAGGAAATGATGATCTTTGCAAAGAATTTTCAAAACAAATGAACAAGGAATTTGAAATGTCAATGTTTGGTGAAATCAAATTCTTTGTTATTCTTCAAATTTAATAGAGTAAGAATGGCATCTACATCACTCAATCTAAATACATCAAGGAGATACTGAAAAAGTTTGGTATTGAAGATTGCAAACCAATTGGGACTCCTATGTGTACTAGATTGAAACTTACCAAAGATGATGAATCAAAGGAAGTGGATCAAACATTGTATAGATCTATGATTGGAATTTTGCAGTATGTAGTGCATACAAGACCAAACATTGCCCTTGTAGTAGAAATTGTAGCAAGATTCTTAGCAAAAACAAAAGAAAATCACATTATGGAAATCAAAAGGATCACAAGACACTTAAAAGGAACTGAAGATTATGGATTATGGTATAAACTTGGAGGAAACCTAGATTTAAAAGTGTTCACCGATGTAGATTGGCCAGGGAATGTTGATGATAGAAAAAGTACAAGTGGAGGTGCTTTGTTTCTTGGAAAAAAGTTGGTTTCGTGGACAAGCAAAAAGTAGAACTTTATTAAAAGTAGAATTGTACATACCAATCCACAGCAGAGCCTGGATATGTTGCAGTAATAGTAAACTACTCAAACATTGTGTGGTTTAAATAATTACTTGAAGGTATGAAGCAAGAAATCAAAGAACCTATTTTTATGTTTGTGATAACACAAGTCCAATAAACATATACAAGAATCTAATTATGCATTCAAAGACCAAGCATATTTCTATAAAGTATCACTTTGTTAGAGAATTGGTACAAGAAAAGGAAATCAGATTGGAATATGTCCATCCAAAGGAACAAATTGCTGACATATTCACAAAGCCTTTACCTAAGGATGCATTCTTGTATCTAAGAGGTAAGTTAGGGGTCATTCCCCTATCTAAAGCTCACTAAAATATACTTTTAGTGATGTATCAACAGAAACAGAATTGAAGATCTATCAGTTCATGCAGCAAACCAATGAAGACATTACATATGAATCAGTACATTGGGTACAATGTTATTCAGTTGATTTATGTTGTATTTGGCATGTGTTGTCAAAGAGGGAGATTATACTATCATATCTTTCTAAAATTTGCAAAATAATAAGAGTTTGTGAAAGAGGGAGAGATTATTATGAAAGAGGGAGATTTTTGTATTTGAAGAAGGGAGTGAAGTATTCTTGTTTTCAAATTTCATTCTGCTATGACATGTTGTGTTGCCAACAATGCCAAAGAGGAAATTTTTTGGATACAATTGTTCAATTGTGTATTGTCTTTGATGTCACACAAATGTCATATTAATCATCAGATAGAGTCTACCGAGCTCAAATGGTCAGCAAGGAAAAAGGCAGAGTCTACCGAGCTCAGTTGGTCAGCAAGGTAAAGGACAGAGTCTACCGAGCTCAAAAGGCTAGTAAAGAAGGTTTACAGTGTTTACCGAGTAGACAGTTGTTACTGAGTTTTCAAGGTTGAACAAAGAAATTTAGTTATTACCTAGCTCCCTCTGTCATCAAAGGGAAATATGGGAGAAACAACTCATACCAAGCTCACTCGGTCATGAAAGGAAAATATGGCAGAAACAGTTCTTACCAAGCTCTCACGGATAGTGAAGAAATTTAGTTCTTATCAAGTAAACTCGGTAGCCAAAGAATTTTGCAAATGTTGCAATGTTAACCGAGTCAAGACGGTTAACTCAAAAAATTTCTCAAAGCAGTATTTACTGAGCAGGTTCAGCCAGTGAAGGATTTCATTATTTTTTGAAATAAAGTTTATTTGTTTAATGTAATATTTGTAGCCGACTGATGTATGGTTTATTGGGAAATTTAACATGTGAATGAGCTGACTTGATAATTTGAATAGTATAAATAAGAGGTCAAGTTGCAAATTCTATGTGTGAGATGGATTTTGATGTGATGTGAAGACTAATTATTGTGGAATCAAATTTTGAAGAATGATCAGAGATCATTGAGGAGTAGCAAAGCTATATTTGATCAAGGAGGATCTAATGATGATGAACAGAGACCTATAATCAACAAATCTAGTTGCATCTTATTCAACAATTCATTGTTACTTTCTAACCATTGTAGCAGTGATTTCAAATCTCTTAATAGAGTTGGTTTAACAACCATTTTGTAAATCCTCTAACAAGCTGACAATTTAGTTGAATTTTTCTAAAGACCTCTAGCAAGGCCACTCCTAATAGGGTGATTAAATCCTCTAACAGGGTCACACCTAACAGTGTGTATTGTAACCTTTAATAGGGTTGGCTCCTAATAGGGCTCACTTCAAAAGAGTGAAAAATTGGTAGCTAGTTACTTGGTGGTTTTTCCCATATTGGGTTTCCACATTAAATCAGGTGTCTCTTGTGTTCATTTTATTTAACCTTTGCATGCATATTAATAACTATGAATGCTAGATGATCAATAACTAGTTAATCTACCAAGTTTTAGCAATCTTCTAGTGTTTACTGAGTATCAACAATAAATAGGTATTTAAGACATTTGAGGAATCTATGAATTATTTTGTGGTAACTAATTCACCCCCCTTCTCAGTTACTCCATCTATTATTATAACAATCTCAATTTGGGAAAAACCACTAGTAACATGTTAATAATTTTCACTCTTCTAAAGTGAGCCAAGTGAGGGGCCAACCCTATTAAATGTTATAATGCACACTGTTAAATGTGACTTGGTTAAAGGATTTCAATCACCCTACTATGATTGACCCTTGTTAGAGGACTTTAGAACATTCCATTAGGATGCCACCTAATTAAAGGATTTAAAAATGACTATTAGGTCAACCTTAATCCAAAGGATTTATCTAGACTAATACAATGGTTAGAAAGTAGCACTAGGACTTGATCAGATAACAAAATACAACTCACTTGTAGATTATAGATATCTAGTTCAATCATCCATTCTACTTGTCATTCATATGCTTTGTCTCTAATAGCTTGTTCAGACTTCAAGAATTCTTGCTTAGTATGCCAACTATAGATTCATTCTCTTAGCCACCATATGAAGCAACACCTTCAAACTCTATGCAACTCTCCTCTTCCTTATTTTATTCTTGTGTTGTATCCTCTTATAAAGAGAAGTATGATCTTTTGGCAATTAATCACAATGTCCATCTTAGGGTTAGGTTAGATTCATTGAATCCTCTGTCTTTCCATTTTGTTCTCTTTATAAACTTCTCTTACAATCTTCCTTAGATTTTCCTCAAAATAGTTTACCTTGAATTTTGTGCCTCCAACTTATGAAGGTTATCTTCCATACGCTTCACACAATTCAAGAAATTAACTTTGTCATCTTAGATCTGTCAAATCTTTGATTTAACTCATTTTCCTACCACTCGACATCCACACTATTCACTTAGCAATAATAGTCTTCCTCACTTGGTCACATTGTTATTTCCCTAACACTCAACACTTACTAAGTTTTAGTGATGCTCAACACCTACTATATTTTTTGACACTCGACACCTACTAAATTCTACTTGGCCTAAACTAAATTTTCCTGGCTTACATGATTTTCTCGACCAAGCTTAATAGACACTTTTTATGAAAACATTTCTTCTAGACTTAGCTAAAGTAACCATTCACTTTATCCTTAAGTAGATCATCAATGTACTACTTGGTATTAGTACTCCTTTTATACACCATATAACTCAACCTTTCACTAGGTACTCTTCTTGTGCTTTCTTTTGAAATCCTCTTCACCAATCAATCTTATGATAACATTCAGACCAAAAAGAAAGTGTCAAACTTGCTACTAAGGAGTGGATAGGCCCTCTGGATGATTGTTCCACAATAGGTTTCACACTTCAAACAATCTCTTTTCAAAAATATATCTACTTGGGACAAAACTCATTTTCTCTTCACTTGTTAGAGCTAGTAGAAGATTAATCAATCAGTTAGCCAACATTTTAGAGAGTAACTTGTAAAGAGTAAAATGTAAAGAAATTGGCCAGAAATCTTTAAATCTCTCAAAAGAATATAGTTCTAGGATAAGAGAAAGAAATGTGTAGTTGATCCTTTTAAGGAGGCCCCTTGAATTTCTAAAGCTTTCGAGTGCTTCCGTTATTTATTCTCCCATAAATTGCCAACATTTTTGGGGAAAAATATGTAGGGAAGCCATCTAGCTTGGGAGATTTATCAGAGGCCACCTAGAAGAGTGCCTTTGTCACCTCTTCCTTAGATATTTTTTGAACTTCTAAAAGAACTTTAGGAATATTGTTTAGGAATTTATTTTGAGAAGAAAGAGAGGATCCTTCCATATTATTTAACATATTTTAAGAATAAGAGACTACCTCTTGGGCAATTTTAGAAGGATTTTTAGTTATGATGATATCTTTGTTTTTTATCACTCTATTGGTGGCTCTTTTTAGTTTGGTACTATTCTAGAAGAATTTGATATTTCTATTGCCTTCCCTTAACGAAGTATCTCTATATTTTGGTTTCTAGAATATTTCTTCCTTGGCTATGATATCTTCCAATTTAAATCTCTAGTCTTTTCCTTAAGGTACAATGTTTCATCCATATTGCTCTTAATAACATTAGAGTTTACATTATCTAGGTCAAGTCTTCTAGATTTCTTATGATATGGTAGTGCTGATTCTTTTTGGTCTCCATGTTATTGTCCAAGAAGATTTTAACTTAGAATTTGTTTGATGAATAAATATTCTAAAGAGCACAAACTTGCTCTTGAATACTCAATCTCATTAATAGTTCATGAATTTTTAAAATTTTCAATACCCCATGGATGATCTTTCCAAATTATTGGGAAATATAAATCACTCACTAATAGTGTCTCAACTTCTAGGAAAAAGCTAAAATAAATCTACAAAATCTATTAAAATGTTTACCCTAAATTTACATGAAATTTGAAAACTGCAATAAATGATCATCTACAATAACTTTAATGAAGCTATGGTTGTGTTATTAACACATTCAAAATGGTTTTTACTAATAAAGAAAGATACATGTATGGATGGAGTAATCAAGACACCTCCCCCCCCCCAAATTATGACACACATCATGCATATATAATAGAGAATCCCTCAATGAAATCCCCCCTTAGTGAAGGATCTCCTGATGATGAGTGCTTGAAGACAAAAGAGAATCCAATGTCTACAAACAACATTTCTCCCTTTAGGAATAAGATACACCAAGTATAGGTACAAATATGCTTCCCATTGTGGATAGGAATATGGAAGAGGAAAAAAAATGTAGTATGGTGTGAATGTTGCCTTTGAAGTCTGCTCATATGTCGACAAGTCCTTGATGAATATAGATGCCACGAACCAATATGGTGGATACCCAAAAGAAAGTGGCAAACAAGGTGACATGTCCATGTATGAAACTGAATCAACCTCCAAAGATGATGAAGCATCCTGATAGGAAGATCTAGAAAGAGAAGCAATGTTGCCTCCCCTTAATGATGGATCTAGACCCATAAAAAAAGCTCCTTAATGACTAAAGAAACTACAACATGAAAGCTTAAAGAAGTTCCTCCTTTTAGGAAGAAATGGTGCCATAAGTGTAGTAGAGAATTCTTCCCAACTAGTAGGGAGAGTATTGAGAAGATATGATATCTAAGTAAATTGGAATACAATCTCTAAAGACTTATATGTCTCCTCTGAAGTGAAAGAGTTCTCCTCTAATTGCTATAAAGAAAGGTCCACAATCAAGTAAATCTTGAAAGAAAGCTCAAGTGGTTGAGGATAAGAGTGTTCCCTCGCAACAAGTGAAGAAGTCTCCTCAACAAAGAGAAGATTGATGTCATCAATGATTTCTCCTGCATCTTCAATGTAAGACTCCACAAATAGCCTTGCAATGTCTGGAAGGAAGTCATCCCATGAAGCTGAAGTAGGAAGACATGATAATACCTATTGTACTAAATCATGAGCATCTATGGCTGGAACTAGATCAATAGAAGCAATAGGAGCAACAAGAGGTATGATCTCAATTGGAGGTGGAGGGACCAAGACTAGAGTGACTAGAGGTAGAATGTCCTCTTATAATAGAGGAACTGTAGGATCTCCATATGCTTTCCAAAGAGCCATCCAAATGTCATAAGGATTATTGAACTTGTTAATGATTTTAAAGCATTCAATGTTGAAACTAAAATAAATGAGGTCCTTAATTATTTTGACAAGTATACAATCATCAGAGGGTAGTTCTTTGCAACATAGATAAGGAAATACTTACTTATTCTTTCTTCTTAGATGATCGATTATCAAGGCATTCCATTTTTGATAGTTCCTCTTTGTCAACCTCTGTCTAACACCAAACTAACATGTGAAACAAAAATACATGAGATCAATAAATGTATGCACCCCCAAAATGAAAAAATAATCAATCAACCCCCCCTAATGTATGAGTAGTGCATTTACAATAGGGAACTTGCCAATTTAGGCCTTAATGGACTTTTGATTTTTTTGTTTACAACCTCCTCTTATAGTTCAAATCCAGAACTTTACTCAGAAATACAACAATCTTGAAGGAATACAACACAAAGAAAGGACCTATTTCTAAAAGTGATATTTTTGTCCACACAAACCTATAATCTGATTGCAAATCTAGAAAGTAGACAAAAAATTATACATTTCAAAAAAAATGGAACCTATTTATGTGTCCATATGAGCTCATACAGAGCAATTGAAGTTTTAAAATGTAGGATTGGATAGGTAGAGTCACCAAAAACTGCAATTTTTGACAAATCTATACACCAAAAGCAAAAACTAATAGCACCATTGAAAAAATCAAGAAATTCTAGCCAAAATCAAAAAATATTGCACCTAATTTGGACTCTGGATGACTGAGATATGGCATCCCAAAGTCAGACTCTCAAATCAAAACTAAATCTAGAGAGGAACCTGATCAAAAAATTGTGAGGTTAAATTTGATGTCCAAATGGATGTTGTGGTAGTGCAATCTGGCCTACAAATGATGGTCAAATGACCATCAAATTTAATGATGCGACTAGTTGACATCATATGACATGGTAGTTATAGATGTTGATGTCATGTATGAAAGATACTGAGGTGGTAGGGCTACATGGATGCTGACATGGGCACTATATTTGATGTTGATGTGGAGCTGCATAGGCAATTGAGGTGGTAGACTGGGTGATTTAGCAACATGTGTCACTAAGCTGGTAGACTGTTACATGTTGGATGTTGAGAATGTTGTGTGGTGGCGTTAGAAGTCAAGGCTGGCATTGGAGGTTTGTCAGAGGTGGTCAAGGTAAATTTGCTGGTGGAAAAGTGTTGTGTCAGAGATAAGAAAGAATTCCAAAGGAGGGAACACGATGAGGTGCTGGAAGTATAGTCGGCACTGACTATGGAAGCAATTGACGGGGAGATTAAAGTTAGTAGTGGGATGTGTTTTTGTTCCACATCCATAATGATTGGAAACTCATATGTGTTCAAAAAACACAAAGCCACCAGATTAAAACAAATGTTTCGGCTGCTAGAAGTTTGTGGGCCATTGTGTAATGTAGTGTCGGTTAATGTTGTCTAGATGTGTTTGAACACCAAAATTGTGGATTTGGCTAGCTATGTAATGTGCAGTCCTACCATGTGATGAAAGATACTAGAAATAATGGAATATCTTGTAGAATGTTTTGCAATCGTGGGAGCCAGGATTTGATCACTCAATTCCTACAAAAAAAAATTCTCTGTAGGCCTAATGGCCTAAAAACTTCCAAAAATAGAATCTGAAAAATACAATAATGCAAAGAAAATAAAATGATAGATCCAAAAATTAAATTCAAAGATTTGAAATGACCATACTAAATTTGTAAATTGGGACTTTGGGTACTGGTTTGCAAAAAAAAAAATTCCTCAAATTTGACTATGGCCCAACATAGGTGAATTTATAGTCAAATTTCATCGAATCAATGCTCCAGATCTAACGGTGAGGTCTGCTTTGGCTTTAGAGGCTTCCAATAGCTACAAATACTTCATATCTGAATCGAGGTGTCCTCAGAGAGGTGAAGCAAGAAAGGTCTCTAATGGCTATGAAATGATGCTCCTATGGCTCTAATACCATGTAAGAATTTGGTATAGCTCTAATAACATGTAAGAATTTTCCTTAGGAAAAAATCACCCAAGACCAAGAAGCTCAACAACTAGCACAAAATAGATGAATAGAGTATGATCAGAATAACAATATGAAATTCAATTGATGTAAAAGTATAGTAGGAGTGCCTAAATATAAAGGCCTCTAAAATGTTTCTAGAATGACTATGAGTTAGCAATATGATAAGCCTCACAACTAAGCACATGTCTACCAAGAGTAGATTATCCTCCATTAAGCACAAGAGTTAGTGAGATGATGAGAGGATAAGCCTTCAAAGGTGTGTCACATAAAACTATGTTGTAGACACCATGTGCTTAATTAAGAGTGCAGACAATTGTGCTGTCTACATGACAACTTAGTTAATTATGCAAACTCTAGTGTTGTAGACACCATGTGCTAAATTAGAGTTACTCATCTGTTGTCAATATGACAACTCATACGAGTATGCATACTCCTAGGTGTCTAACCTAATAAATAATAAAATAATGTATTTATCATAAGAAAACTTAAGTAAAGTGTAAATAATAATTATTTACACTAACATCCTTCATTGGTGAAAAGATCAAATTGGGTCATGAATAAAACCTAATTATTCACAACTTCTTGCATAAATGCATTAAGATGGTGTACAAAAGGGGGATTATAATCAGGACAACTTCTATTTTGATAATTATGCACTCAAAACTAGAATATTTGGGAAGAATGTAAATTTAAGTACTCCAAATTTAGTTTCTAAATTTCTATTTAATTTTTTATATGTAATATTGTAAGGATTGAATCCATTGTATAAAAAAAAAAGTTTTTAGTTTTTTAAATAAAATATATCATATTGTCTATTGGGCATTAAAATATTTATAGTTATATATTTAGTATTTTGGAAAACTTTTGGTAGAAAGATAGATAAGAGTGTCATCTAGAATTATTATATTTTTTTGTAACATTATACTAAATCTTTTATTTTTTATGATTTTTTCAAGTGGTTGCACCCTAAAAATTAGGTGTTTGTTCATGGACTAGATATAACTTACATCAAAATAATTAAATGCAAACTTTTCTTTCCTAAAGTGCATAGAATCAAGTCAAAAATAATAATAATATATAATTATTATTTAAATTTGATCAAGAAAATCAAAACTTATTAAGATAATGGTACACATATGTCTATGAGAACTATGGGGACACTCAGAAAAGAATTAAACCTTACTATCTTAATTTTATTCAAAAAAGAAAACTTTATATAGTTAGAAAGATTAGAAGATGTGCAAAATTATGGTAGTATTTTTATAGATACCCACTTAATGATGTGAAAACTTGATGATGAAGAATTTCACAAACCTATTTTGAAGAGAAAAACACGTAAAAAATCAGGGTAATGGATGTAAATGAAGCACCCAAGCCTCAACCTTGTTATCCAAGCTAGTTAATGAGCCTTTTCCTTGGCTTATTCATTTACCAAATATAAGCCTAATTGGGTTATATGAATTTCAATTAACATGATCATGCTAGAGGTATTTTATTATTTTTTGGGTGCTAGCCAGTGTTTTGCACACCATCTTGGAGCACTTACCCTCATATTCATATAAATTCCTCTAGCTATGTACCAAAATAATGCTTAATTAATCTCAAATAGTGAAAATATGACTCTAACACATATCAACACCTATTCAACATGTTGGATCCTTTCAGTGAACATGCAGATTTCTAGCCCAAGCTAATAAGATTTAGAGAAATCGGTACAACTTGGACAAGAGTATTAAACTTCGAGGTTGGCAATGAAGTCAACCTAAAATGAATTTTGAAAGGGGTAATCCAACAAGGAAAGATATTAAATGGAATTCCGTTATCAAGATACTAAGATAAACTTATAGTTAGTATCAAGATAGGAAAATGTTGGAAGTGTAATTCTAAAAAACTTTTGGAAAGGATCAATGGAGTTCTAAGCTTTCAAGTTTGAATGAAATGAGTATTCCAAAATGAATGATGTGAATGGAGGATCAAGATAATGCTAGAAAATATTCTAAGAAACCATAAACACTAAATGAAGCCTAGATGACTGACATATATATGACAACAAATCCAAAAGTTAACAAAATCTATATTTTGATAAATCGTATTAATACTCGAACTTGATTGGTGAGACCAATTATATGTTTATCTTATGGATAAATTTTTAAATATTTTGGGCATTCATGGTAGGATTTTATTAGAAAGAATCATTGATGTGGGGGAGAAACCTTTGAATTCATACTTTATGTTTTTGGGTTGTATGTTCTTCAAGATGGTGATACCATGAAGATTGTACAAACCACCAAGAGGAGTTTCAACATAAAAGTAAGGATAAGGAGTTTAATTTAGATAATTTTGAATACATTTGAACTTGTCAAATGATCAATTTTAGATTCTAGAAAGTGATTATGAAATTGCTTAGAAGGTCTAATTTGTCTTGTAAACTAATGCAAAAGCTACTAGAATTGAAGGTTAAAAAGAAGATTTGTAGTTTTGTTTGGTTCATATGAGTCTTTAAAGTTGCATAGTTCAAAATAGGCAAAGACAAAGACTCAACCTAATATGATAATGCTACACTATTATGAGAACCTCTAATTTTCTATAATGGTAAGATGACATAAATCAAAGGAGTTAGAGAAAGCAAGAACATTTTCAAAGTTGCTTTGGATATACAAATGTTTGCAATGCAAGTTTCAAAATCTTGAGATGTAGTTGGAAAGATTGAGGGATCTCTTTTGGGTTATTTAGTCTAATTTGAAAAGAATACGGGGTAAAAGTTTATAAATAACTTCACATGAGTTTTGTTAAGCCAATTGTTCTTTTTGGGACAAGATAGACATGAGTGCAATGCAAGGAAAATTGTATGAGATTACCCTTGAAGATTTTTTACAATTGAAACTAGGATTATAAAATGTAGGATAGACAAAAGGCAATAGAGTGGAATCTAAAGTTTAAGATATGAATCAAAGAGGAACACATTGATAAACAACAATAGGGCATAGAAAATGCCTAGATTTGGTCATTATGGGCTTGGAGGAAATATTAACAAATATTTTTTTATAAACCCTAACTTCATACAAAAAGGGATGAACCTCTTGAATTTTGAACATGTTGATGCATGAGAAGAGATGATCCAAGGGAGCGTTCGATTAGAGAATAAATTATGAAATTGCTTGAAAGGTCTAAAATTTTAGGGAAACTAATACAAAAGATATAAGAATTGGAGGTTGAAAAGCAAGTTTGTAGTTTTTTTTTGGGGGGGTATGAGTTTATAAAATTGTATAGTTAAAAATAGGCAAAGGCAAAGACTCAACCAAATATGCAATTATTACTCAATTATGAGAAATTTTAGATGAATAGAAGTGAATGCACTTTATATTTATTTATGAATTGTCACTTTTCTATTAATTAAAATATTAAAGTTACATATTCACAAAAAAAGGGCCGGGATAAGCTAAAAAGTTAAAAATTATTCATCAAAAAAGACATATAAACTGCCCTCATGCGACAATACAGTGTCAACCAAGGGAGGTGGATTATGTCGATCATAAAAACCCAATACATCAACAAGATTGATTGGTAGATAACTTATTTTATATTTATATTATTCATTGATTGGTAGATAGCTTATTTTATATTTATATTATTCATAGAAATGTATGCTTCTTATGTGATTAAGATAAAACCACACTTAACGAA
This sequence comes from Cupressus sempervirens, assembly GCA_028749045.1. Classification (NCBI taxonomy): domain Eukaryota; kingdom Viridiplantae; phylum Streptophyta; class Pinopsida; order Cupressales; family Cupressaceae; genus Cupressus; species Cupressus sempervirens. The sequence continues at coordinate 97,326,214 of CM053789.1, read as the reverse complement.
AGTTCGTTTTAACTTTACACGTGTACATACCGCTTTGTAAAAAGGACAAAAAAAAAGGTAAGGTAAGGTGGTTTTATAGTCCACGACACTATGCCATAGTTTTTGGGTTTACGTATGGTGACAGTGATATGGGACTACCTCGTACTCTTGTTCGAGAGGCGCTTGGCGCTACAAACGAGGTGTGCATACCCTACCCCCCAATGGAATTTGAACTTGTGACATCTCTTTCAGAATTAATATAAAGCAACCAAATATCCCATCCACTAAACATTCTTCGAATGAATTAAAAATGCCCACCAGTTTAAGGCTTCCATTATCACTATAATGACTACCAAAGTAGTAATAAACGTAACAGAAGAAGACCAAATCGACATAGATTTAAAACTCTAATTAATTGATACATTTCCAATAATTAGTAAAACATATGCATATGGTGGATATTAATCTCCTTTTGATATTGCATACGTTGCATATCTGAAGAAATCATGTTTGTCTTCTGCATTGCAAAAGAAAAATATACTTTAATTATTATTTAAACTCCCTTACAAGTTAGCAGGGATTGCATAAGCGAACAATCCACCTAAAAGTTTTAACATGAAAAGTACCATGTTGGAAATTACAGAAGAAAATATTCATTTCCATACAGAAATTACAGAAAGAGTATAAGTGACAACTTCTAAAAAGACTAAACACCTACTTATAGCTTTATTTCAAGGACATAAATTCTATAGAAACATGTCTTAACTCATAAGCCTTATGTCCTAATGAAGATGGGGAGATCTGCCTTGAAGGTGGAAACAGTGACAATAGATGGAAGCAGACTCATGTACTCTGCACTACACCTGTGCTCTTCAGTCTCCAATTCATCAGTTTTACTTCGCAGATAGTTGGAGAAATCAGAACCCGCATTGTTGGCCACAATGATACTTCCTTTCCCAATCATTCCTCTCTCTCTGAGCAACAGGAAATCTGACATGTAGCTTTGCTTGGAGTGATCCATCAATAAGAAATCAAAGTGTGGAGCCCTTTCATCGTCTAGTATGTCACATAAGTCCTCCAAGCTATCACTCAGTGTTCCTTCCATCACATCCACCCTTGATGCAAGCCCTGAGATAAAACCAAACCAGAAAAAGGAAGAAAAATTGTTAGACCGTGTTATTAAACGAGATCTACAATAGAAATTATCACAATTTGATTTGTTGTGGGAAATATGTTCTATTTATCAAGATCTGCAATGATAAGACCATCATATTTGCAAAATTCCAAGTTAGATTAGAACATGTCAGTTTTTGTCGCCAACATTTTGCATCAAATGCAATGATCCATCATCAGAACAAATAACAAGAGAATAGAATTGAATCAAATCATTGTGTTTGATTGTAATTTCTTTCTTAAGTGCTTCCATTTTCAGGATTTTAAGCATAAGAATTGCAGAGAGAGATACTTTGAAAGGATCTCAAGGGTATCTGTAGCTTGTCATTTATTTCAAATGAAAGTAACTGCCTTTTAGAGAAGATCTCTGTTTGATCTTTGGGATGAATTTAAAATTTCAAAGATATCTTCACAACTAGAGATTCCATGAAAGGCTTTCAAGGATTTCACTATAGTTTCTCTATAATGTCAAAAGAAAGTTGAGTGCCAGGGAGAAAACCCATGTGATCTTTGAGTGTAAATTCAAACTCTCAAACATTGTCAGAATCCTAATGTTTTATAATAACAGCTAAAAGAAAATAAAAACCTACAATAACTTACCTGCATGATTTATCATTGCTTTGGCAACATTGCAATTATTTGAGTTTATTTCTATGGAGATCAACTTGCTATCAGGCTTTGTCATCTTGGAAGCAATTGTAATGGCTGAGTACCCACAATAAGTTCCGAGCTCTATGGCCAATTTGGGTTCACATCTCTGAACTGCAGATTCAAGAATGGAGGCCTTGTGCTTGCCAATGTTCATCATCCAAACATTCTGAGTGTAATCATCAATGGCAGCCAACACAGCCTCTGCATTTCCTTCCTCTGCCTTGTTGAGAACATGGTTAAGCAGCGCTTCTTCCCTGCCATCAGGGGACTGCCCTGTGAGCCTTGCTTTCTGGCTTGTCAGAAACACAATGTATGACCAGAGCTTAGATAACATCTGTGAAATCATCATTCTAATCCTATTGATGAATGTCATTCCAAAGCAAGAACAATATTGTTATGTTAATTATATAAGCTTCAAAAGAAAACTGTAAGAAAGAAAAGCTTGCAAAATGTGATAGACAAATGGCACAGATAGATCTTGTGGTGACATAGATCTAAGCTCATTTATGATTTATACTTATTAAGGGAGCGATTTTGGACTTGTTTGATTTGGGAATACATATTCTTTATGTTTTTCTCTGTACGAAAGAGGAAAAGTAAACCTGATAGAACAAGTTATTCTTCTATCTGCCTTTTCTCTTTGTTTTACACAGTTAGAACCGACCACGGGGCAGGGGTCTGCGGTAAATGTCAAAAGAAGTTTGATTCAAAGGCAATTAAAGTGTGTTTTGAGTTGACGTTCTACGCGGTTTCCCATCTCACCTGGTGGCCTAGCAGAGGTCATGCGACATTGCTTGTGAATGAAGAGACTCTTGAGTAGTTATTTCACGCATAGTTTCTACACTTCAGGGAAGGAAGGCTATGAGCTCGTTTAACATTGTCGTTGAACTCATGTTCTTTTGGTAACAGGAATACAAGTAGAAGGCATAAGTAAATTCTTAAAAATTTGAATCTTTTATTTGGACACACCAAATCAGAATTGGAATAGGAATAAAATAGGAATACGTATTCTAATTCTGGCCAAAAAATGAGCATTTGCTAAATAGGTGGAATAAAAATACATATTCCTATTCCTATTTTATTTATTTTAGAAAACATAAATTTTCAGGTCACGAAGTCCCCATCAAATTCTGGCTGAATCAAACAAATATGTTTCTATTCGAGAATAAGTATTCTTACTCCCATATTTATATTCCAGCAGCCAAACAGACCCTTAGTGTTTATGTAAAGTAATTGAATAAGAAGTAGTTGTACTCTCTTTTTTAAAACTATAGTTTCAATAGAAATTTGTAATTGTGATTATTTTATATATAAATTATCTTTTGTTTGTTTAATTTTAGGTTTATTGTGATGTGAAGGTGTATATAACTATAAGATATAATTTGGTGTAAAGTTGGGGTCATTTTATGATCTATCAACATTTCTTAATTACAAATTTATTTTTAATTTTTTGATAGGTAATCGATCAAAGTCTATATAACATATCATTCATTTATTATTATTGTTCCTCGATGAGAAGCTCAATATTTACCATTGTGTTGTAGGCTTTTTCCAGTTACATATTATATTTATTAGTTCATTTTTATCTACATTTGTTCTACCATTCATTATACTAATACGTGTACATATATCCATAAAATGATTAACATATTTATAATAACACTTTTTTATCCAAGCTTATTTTCTAAGTTCAAAAGAGTTGTGTCACACCATCCAAAATTAACTTACACCACACCATCCAAAATTAACCCTTAAGTAAAATAAACTAAATTCTAATTTAATTAACACTTTGATGATTTCATTTTGATGGAGATGGTGCAAATTTTGGATTGATGATAGTTCCACTCCCCGTACTACATAGACTCTCTTAGTTGTAGAAGGGATAGCAACTCATAGTAACAAAGAATGTCAAGTTGTGTTATGCAATGAACTATTTGTGACTTAAGTATGATGTGACATGATTGATGTAGGAGCATCATGGCTTTTCTCGATGACTACTTTGGAGTTCTTGAGTGGTGCTTGGTAATTGCTTTGGAGAGTACTTGGAGTGTTACTCGATCAAAGAAGGGTGGATGCTCATTCATTACTGGGTCTATTGTTGATTGAGGTGCTCGGTCATTTTTGGTGCACGGTCACTGAAGGAACTTGGCATAGTTTCTGGTGCTCCGCAAAACCTATGCTTGACAATGTTTGGCTTGCTTGGCAGGGTGATGGCACTAACTGGAGTTCTTGAGGTTTTGGTTGGTCAACTTGGTGTATTTAATGTGTGAGGAGTGCGATCATTCCATGGAGCGATCGTGGGAGTTTGTGTGGGCCTATTTGGGTATTTTAATTTGTCCTATATGTATTTAATAGGTATCCTAAGCCTTCTAAGGCATTTGGTATTTAATATCTGTTGTAGGTCAACTTGTGGCTTAAATATGTATTTAATGTAAGGGTTTATTTAATTTGTAACTTGGTAGGCCGGCTTGTGGCTTAGATGGGTATAAGTAGAGGGTAGATTGTGGAGTCTTGAGTGATTTGTTAGTTTGGATGGAGAAGAGGAGGTAGCTAAGAGAGTGAAGTTTGTGAGCAAAGCTAGTAGCTGTGGCTTGGGAAATAAGGAGATTGATTGGTGGCTTGCAAGCACAAGTTTAGATCTCATTGGGGGTTTCTACTAGAGTGTTGTTCTGTTACAAATATGGACTAGCTAGGGTTTGGAATTGGATCTTAAGGGATCTTGCATAACTATTGTTTGTATTTGGTCATAACTGGGAAGGCCTTACAGCTCAACACATTGCATGTAATCAATTGTTTTTATAAATAAAAGATTGAGTTTGGTATTTGATCTTATATCTTGAGTTGTGTTTCTATTGTGTGGTTATTTCTTAGGGGCTACGACATCTCCTTTGGGGATACTCCTACCTTGGATTGCATCAGGTGGTATCACAACCTAGTTTTCTTGAGCATGTGGATAGATTGTCGAATGTAAGGTTGTAATGCCCTGCCATGTGACCCAAAAGAAGTTAACCTAAAGTTTTACTAGGTTGCCAAACATTTTTTTTTAAAGATAAAGATACAATAACATTTATAGAATAGTGCAAGCAATTAACATACATTCGTATATCAACAACATATAAATAGGTTACAACTCTTAAGGGTCCCATGATGATGAATCACATTTAATTTAATTAAAACTAAATCCAATATATATAAACCCACATCAAATAATAATATACAAGTATGAATCCATTTAAATAATATACAGTCATCTCGAATGCCACTTGACAATAATCATAATGAACCATCATCCATTATACAGGTCATAGGCTATGAAAGGCTGAAATAATATACATCATGAAATAAATTACATCATCTTGTAAGATCTATGAAATCAAATCAAATACACTAAGTATAACCATCCATCATAGAAATACAAGAATAGGTAGAAAGGAACATCTGCACAAACACATCCAACAACAACATCTAACGGTTAGATCTCAATGGTATAAGAAAAAAGCACTACCATCCAACCTCATGGAATCCAAAAAAGTCCACTCCTACCATGCTAAGGATATAATATCAAGTCCCCAACAAATAACAAACTCAAAAGCCAAAACCAACATCTAGGTTCAAGGAATCACCTGAAAGAAAACTATCTCAAAAGTACCACAATACAAACAATATTTAAACCCAGAGGCAACAATGTCACGTAGGAAATCTACTATGCATGTGGGCAAGTGTCATCATATGAACCAAATCTAGGGTTACCTAGCTAGTCTTTTATCCTCTGGCCCACTAGTGACTCTATGCGACACTAGTATCCTTTCGTACTGACAAGGCATACTAATGAGTTAGCTCTAAGGTTGCTGAGCTAGTCTTTTAATCCTTGAATCCCCTAGTGACGTTCTGTGGTTCCATATCTTGTTAATTCATTTTAAACCCATTTAATGAAATGTTATCACTTATCAAAACAACCTACAATGAGTTACCCAGGTAGCCTCTTTAGGGCTCTAGCCTCCATTGCAAGCCACTTCCCAACTACCCTAAGCTCAATAAAATTAAAAGATCACAAAACACCACATATCATACATTAGTTCTTAAATAAGCAACTAACAAGTACTAAAAATCACTGATCATAATCATGAATTCCACCAATATGATCATCCTAACAAGACTGATCCTAAAATCAAGTACATATAAACCAAATCCATGTCATTTCATGACATCACCAAAAATAATTCATACAAACACCTCAATCCTATACAAGTGACTGGAAAGCAATCCAAATACAACTGATTGAAGACTCAAAGGTTATATCAGATATGTCACACCACTCACCTTAGTTTCACACAAGAACACTGGAACACAATAACAATCAATAGATCAAAACACATCATAGAACATATAAGACACATTACCGTGGTTAATTATAAAAGATCATATACAACACATCATCATGACATCATAGACAAAAATTCCAAGCTTGTGATAAACATCTTGATTGGTCAAAGCTAAGTCAACTTGAAACCCAACAGTAAAATCACACATCATAAAAAGAATACATGCAAAAGTCATCTCCATAATCATTAGGTTTTGAAAACACATCAGTTCCATTTTCACCTATAGTTTTTCAAGTTTTCATTTCCAAGTATTGTAGTTGATAATGTTTTCAATCTCAATCAAGGTTTCAGTTTTCATTTTCTCAAAGTATTATAATTACTAAGGTTTTCGAATAATAATATTTCCCTAGTATTACAAATCATTTTCATATATATCTGAACCATATAAACACATCTAAGTTTATAAAGAAAATATTAATTTTCCCAATTATGTTCTATGATTTTTAATTTACTTTAGAATTATATTTAAATAATAAAATAATAAATCAAAATTTCAAATTTTAACAATACTCATTAAAATTATTCTTAATAATGAATACAATAAAATCAAATCATGTATTATAAAGTAAATATGTTATTAAAAAAAATAGCGAGCATAACAAAAAGTGAAAAAGTGAAATATGCAAAGGTAGTTTATTTGAAAGAAGATTTTCAATGCAATCGCAAGCATATTCACCCTAAAAAGCTAGGCTTTTGACAACCCGCCCGGAGTCTCTACTAGCTATCAGACTAGTTAAAAACACCATTTCAAAAGTAAATATGCTTCGGGACCTTCGACTGATAATCTTCAAATGAATCTAAACTTCATAGTAAATACCTTGAACTTGTTTGCCATTCTAGCTAGCTTGCATGATCTAGAGACACTTGACATTCAGGAAAATATCTCCAAATTGGGAGCCAATGCGGAAATAAACCAAACCAACAACTCAAGGAGTTCGAGGATTTCATCTCCAAAGAAGACTCATAGCAACCATTTTGACCCCCTCCCTCATCAGCACTCAGGCAAACATCAACCTTTTATCTATTCCACTCTTAGCTTAGATAAGATTTTTTTTCTACAACCTAACCAAATATGTAGGATCCAACCTAAACCCTATTTATGCCCAGCAGACAGGTTTTTCCATTAAACCCTCTATAGTCCCCTCAAATCTTGACTAGAAGCAAGTTAGGAATGGTGTCTTTGCTGGTTCTATCCTAGCCCCATCTACTCCAAGCTCTTATGTTCTACCCCACCATAGGTCATTGACCCCTCACCCCCTTTTTTTATCCTAATACCTCATCCCCTCAGCCTCTTATCCATCCATCAAAAAATTTTGAAGATAAGATCCTTATTATTACCGACCAAGACAGTGAAAATCATTGCTAGGAATGCCAAAAGGTTGGACTGTTTGCTTTCTAGAATGGTCCAAGAGTAGAGTTGCACAACCTAATTGATTGGATTGAAGACTTCTATGGCTTTTAGGTAAGTATTTCTCAACATACTGATAGATTGATTTACATTCATGTGATGAATCTGTTCAAAAAGACTTTTTATATGCTTTTGATTGTTTTTTCAAAGGTCATGTAGTCAAATTTTTTGAATGGTCACCAAATTGTAAGGAAGATAACTTAAATTTCTTAATCCCAACCTAGTTCTCCATAAACCCTATCCCTCCAAAGCTAAAATAGATAGACATCATTAAAAAATAAGGTGTTCAATGGGATATCTGATTAGATTAGATGCCTCCTTTGAGTATTGCAAAAACATAAAACTCCTAATTAAATGCAAGGAAAACAATATGAATCTCAAACCAATCCAAATTATCATCAACAAATCGATCTACAAAATAAACTTTCAGAGGTGTGAAGGCAAAATTTTAGAAATAATTAGGCTAGATGATGAGTGAAAAAACTCTTTTAGAATTTTGCAAGCTTCATAAGATCTTGATGCCTCCTTCCCTATGATCAAAATAAGGCATCAAAGAATGAAACAAGAAGAGCGCACATTTGAGGAAAATTTTATAATGGTCACAAAGGTTAATTCAGGTAATGGAATGGTAGAAAAAAAAACAAGACTAATTCAAAAAATGACAACAACCTAACGTTCCAAGATAAGGAATATCAGAAGGAAGAAATTATATCAACATAGGAGAATAGCAAAGGAAGTATTCAATTTAAAAACATGGATGAATATCCAAGTACAAATAATATCAAAGATAGTTTGAATTTGCCAGACATGATGGAGTTGGAAGATCTTAACCTCAGCTCGGGGAATCCCTCCAAATTAGATAAGCAGATCAACAAAACCCCCAACAAAACAATAAATGGAAACATCCAAAATGGGGTTAACACTAGAAGGCAAAGCATAATAGTTTACAATAAAAAGCCTAAAAGGAAAGAAAAGAAAGCCAAGGAAATAAAAATCCCAACAAAGTTAAATGAAGAATATGCTATATTGAAGTTAGAATCTAGCATTAACGATATTAAGAGTCTTGTCAATCCACTCAAAAATATAGAAGAATTCGAAAACTCACTCTTATATGGTGAAGGTTCTACTAAAGGAAAGATTAATCATGCATAGGACAAATTAAAGGCACCGATGCAACAACCTGAAAAACATTCATTGGTTACCAAAATACCTAACAAGAAGTCTTTGAAGTAGCTCACCAAGTTCTAGCAAACTCCCCCCACAAGGAAAGGTACTCCTAAAAATAAAACCAATGCAAGAAATTCTAGTGGAAATAGGACAAAAGAAATCCCAGTACAAGACTTTTAGGATTTTTTGAATAAGGATTTGGAGGAGAATGTAGACATTGAAGTAGTGGTATTAGATGAGGATGAAAAGGAAAATCTAGAAATGATTTCAGTGGAACTAATTCAAGTATTTGACTTTGAAAATGTAGGCAAGAGAAACTTTTCACAAAAAGAAGAGCTTATGCAGCTAGTATTACAATTAGGAGGAGATGATTACACCTTTGAAGATCTTAAAAGAGACCTATTATCTTTTCAAGAAGAAAACAAGCCAAACAAAGACACGAAGGATATGGTAGCCAGGAGGTTATCTCAGGCTAAGGATAGAGCCACAAAAGATCATCAAAGTATAGCAGAGTAGATGCTAGAAGAACTGGGAAGAAAAGAAAAGGAAGTCAAGCAAGGTAAGCTATACGAGATTATAATAAGTTCATAGGAAAATCTAGAATAGTTGGGCATAATAATGAACTAGGAAGGTGTTAAATCCCCTAATTTTGGTAGGGTGAAATCTAAAAGAGGAAAATGATCCCTCAAGGAACTCAGAGTAGTAGATGGTAAGGCCTGAGAGCAACAAAAAATCAATCATCCTTTTAACACAGGGAAGGGGAAGATCCTTCCCAAGGAACCATGAAGATCACCACATGGAATGCTCCTAGAAAAAAAAGTTTACTGAAGCAAAATCTAAAACTATTTGAATCTAAAATTATTTTAATAGAAGAAACTAAGTTAAACAAGGAAGAAGGAACTAAGTTAGAAAATAGGATAGGTAGCTAGAATATAATACTATAGGAATCTAGAGGGGCATTTGGAGGGTTGGGTATCATTTGGAACCCTAAGAAAGTCAATTTAGAATTTTTAGCATCCAATAATAACTAGTTAAGTTGTAGAGTTAAAAGCATCAAATTCAACCTTCAATTTATTTTGATTAACATATATGGTCCAACACACAATTCAGACAAGAAAAAATTATGGGATGAAATAACTTATTTTTTTAATAGTCACAAGGATGATTTAATCCTCTTAGGAGGAGACTTCAATACCATTTTACACATTGAGGGGAAAAAAAGGGGTATTCAATGAGCCTCCCAAGCTTCCAAAGACTTCAAACAATGGTATGATTTTAAAAAACTAATTGACATCCTGATCAATAATGGGAAATTCACATGGAACAACAAAAGCAAGGACTTCTACTATATAGCCGAAAAGCTAGACATGTTTTTACTCAAAGGGGATTTAAGTGAAACTAACTTCAACATTTACTCCTCAATCCTACCTATTGTCAAATTTGATCATTTTTCGGTTGGAATGGTCTTTTTTGAACTTCCAAACTAGTAAGAAATCTATTCAAATCCAAAAAAAAGTTGTTTTATGACTCTAATTTACTAGAATGCATAAAATTTTGGTGGAATCAAGGGACTTTCAAAGGCTCTAAAATGTATATCTTTGTCTCAAAAATGAAAATGCTAAAAGAAAACATTCTAAAATGGAGCAAAGAACACTTTAATAATATCTTTGAAGAAAAACTAGAAATTGAGGAGAGATTGAAGGAACTAAACCTAGAAGTTATTAAAAATTGTATGAATAATAATAGCTATCTTTTGGAAAAAGAATTACTCACCAAACAAGAAAAATTTTCGGCTAAGGAAGAAGTTTTCTGGAAACAAAAATCTAGAGAAAAATAGCTATATGATGGAGATCGGAACACAAAGTTCTTCTACCATTCCACCCTTCATAATAGAGCAAAAAGTAAAATAGTCAAAATAAATGATATCTTGGCACTACTATTGTGGATCTAGTGAAAATTTTCAAAATTTTAGTTAACCACTCCCAGAACATATTAAATAATTATTACTATTCAAACAAGATAGCCCAAACAAGAATGTTGGAAGTCATCCCTAGAATAGTAACTATAGATGACAACATACAATTAAATAAACCTATCACATAGGAAGAAGTCAAATTGGCAATTTTTGACTCGCATCCTGATAAATCCTCAACCCTAGATGACTTCCAAACTTTCTTCCATCAAAAATCCTAGGATATTTTTGGGGAAGACCTCTGGAAATCTATCGAAGCTTCTAGAAATGGTGGTTCCATTTTGTTAGAAATCAACCATACCTTTCTTAATCTTATTCCCAAAAAAGAGGACCCTATCAATCCTAGGGATTTTAGGCCTATTTCCTTATACAACACTATTTATAAAATATTAGCAAAAATTCTTGCAAATAGACTTAAACATCTTCTTCCTAAAATCATTTCTGAAGAACAAACCAGTTTTGTTTCAGGAAGATCAATTTTAGATGGAATCCTAATCATCCAAGATACAATTCACTCAACGCTCAAGAATAAAAGAGCAAGCATCTTCATGAAATTAGATATTCAAAAGGCATATGATATGGTGGATTGGAGGTTCTACTATAAAAATCTCAAAGCGTTTGGATTTTCCTACCAATGGATTAACCTCATCTATCAATGTATCTCAACCACCAATATCTCAATTCTGGTTAACGATACCCTAGAGGGTTTCTTCAAAACTTCAAGAGGAATTAGATAGGCTGATCCCCTCTCTCCATTCTTATTCATCATTATGGAACAAGCATTTGGAAGAGCTCTAACTGAAGCTTATAACAAAGGGGATATCTCAGGTATAACAATCACAAATAACATCCCCAACATCACCCATCAACAATTTGCAGATGATGTTATTCTACCTAGTGAAAGTACTACTAAAGAAACACATAACATAAAGTCCATTATACAATTACATTTGGTAGCCTTGGGTCAAAAAGTAAATGTAGTAAAATCTGAAATTTTCTTCATTAACACTAAACCTAAGGTATAAAAGTAGATTTGCCACATCATGGGTTATAAGAATGGTATTTTTCCTTGCAAGTATCTGGGAAAGACCTACAAAAAGCAAGAAAATCTTGTATAGTCTTGCAAAATGTCTTGGAAAAAATGGAATCCAAGCTAGGTGATTGGAAGGATAGATGACTCACAGAAGTAGGTATTTAAGTTGTCAAGATCAAATCCGTTTTGTCTACCATTCCTTCTTACCCTTTATCTTGTCTTCCACTTCCTAAGTACATCAATAAGAAGTTTGAGTCGATGTTAAGAAAATTCTTTTGGGAGGGCTCAAAAAGTATACCACTTATAAGGTGGGAAAACATTTGCAAACCAAAGATTTCAGGAGGTTTAGGTGTTAAGAACTTACGTTGGAAAAATGAAGCATTTGGGGTCAAATTAATTTGGCACCTTTTTGAAAATAGGATCAACAAATGGGATAAAATTTTATACAGTAAGTATTTTGATCCTAAGGACCCTTATTCAATTTTTAGGATAAAGTCTTTGCCTAAAGGATCAAAGAGCTAGAATTTTATAGTTAGATTTAGAGCCCTCATTAGTAAATTCCTCACCTTGGATACTGGAAAAGGAGATAAAGCATTATTCTGGGAAGACTCATGGGATGGGTTTCCTCCCATAGACTACTTGGAAATCCTCAAAGAACTCAAAGAGATGTTAATCTTTTGATGGGGTAATAAGGTTAGTGACTATAAGACAAAGGACTCTACAAATGGTACTTCTAGCTAGGCATCGAAAAATGTGGACGACTTAGACTTGAAACCCTCAACAAAAGAGATATATCAAAAGATCATAAAAAAAACAAAGATCAAACAATCAAAGAAAGAAGATATACTAGTGTGGGCTGCATCTAAAGATGGAAGGTATAGTATTAAAAGTGGTTACAAAGCTCTCACTAACCCTAAAAAATGGGAGAAAAAGGACCTTCCATTTAATCTATGTTGGGAATCATCATGATTGCCAAAGGAAGGGCTCTTCTTATGATTGGCATACCTTAATAAGATTCTCATAGTAGAGAGATTCTACAAATTGGGCTATGAAGGCCACTCTAGATGTGTCTTATGTAAAAAAAAAATAGTGAAGACACTAATCACATCTTATATAGATGTCCTTACACCCAACACTACTAGGAGTGGCTCAGACATATGCTGGGGTGGTATGCCCCCTTTCATTTTTCCTTTGTCAATTTTCTCAAAAGTTGGCCAACCAACTCCTATAGAGGCATTTATAGCAGCGTGTGGAATATTAGCCCTTCCATTATTGTGTGGGAGATATGGAAAGAAAGGAATAGGAAATTGTTTAGGGAGTAGGAAATGTAGCCAGAAGAGATCGCCAAAAAGATTCAAGCAAGCATTGTTGAAACACTAAAGTCCCATCTAAAGAAGACCCAAAAAGAAGAAGGATCATTTTCTAGTTGGGACAACTTCATCAAGAATAAGTAGAATAACCTTATCAACCCTCCATTCACCTATAAAAAGAAGAATCTAGAAGCATGGGAATCCTGTAGCTAGCAACCATCTCCCTATGGTTGGTCAAAATTAAATTTTGATGGAGCCTCCTGAGGCAACCCAAGAAAGGTAGGCATAGGTTGCATCATTAGCAATGAATCTAGCATTTGGATAGCTAAAAGGGCCAAATCTATCAATCCAACCACTAACAACTTAGCTAGGCTTGAAGCTCTGCAAGAGGGGCTTCTACTCTATTTAAAATTAGGTCTCTCCAAAATTATCATCGAAGGAGACTCCCATATAATATTAAATGCTATAAGGAAAAGAGCCATGCTCAACTAGGTTCTAAATTCAAAATTAGGAGAGTTTCTCAACATTCTAGATAGGTTTAAAGAAACTTAGATTTATCACATCTATTGGGAAGGCAATAAGAAGGTAGATATATTGGCAAATGAGGGGGCTAGTGGGAAGTCTTATCTATTCATTAGAGATAGTTAATTTTTCAAAGTCTTGGTTCTTAAATCATCTCCCATTTTATAATAGTAGTCTTTTTAGTGCCTAGTAGACGTTGTCATTTTATTCTCCCTTTTATTTTTTAGGTATGTTTTATTCTCTTATCCACGTGTAGACTTTGTAATTATTGTTGGGCCCTTTTTACTTTCTTCTCATATTTCTTTGTGATTTCTCTTGCTTCTTAATGGCCTTTTAATTCAGGTTTCTTCCTATTGTATTTATGATTTTTTGTGGTTTCACCTCATTGGTTTTCTTCATTATTTTGTCATCAGTTCCCCTCGTGCTTCTGCTTATACTAGTGTCATCCCTAGATGATGTCACAACATGTAGGGATTCTAGGACCTTCTTTCTGCCCTTGTTATTTATTTTTTGGTTGTCACTTTATTTCTCTAACATTGGGCTCTATCCTAATCTGGCGATGGATTCCAACATTAGTCTCTTTCATATCTCAAAAATTAGAACCATGGCTTTCCATGGAAATGTTAAACTAGAGAGATGGAGTAGAATCCTTAAGCTACTCGATGACATGATGAGGATAGAAGTCAGCAAGGCCATTGGTGAAGGCATCTTCAACTATGAATTCACATGGTAGACTAATAGCAATTTACATCAACTTTCATTATTTGTATGGCTAAAGCCAGGGTGGAGCCGTGGGCCATAATCAAGCTCTACTGCAACATTTTCAACCAAATTTGGAGGAAGGGAGTAGAAGATGTCAAAAGCATCAATGATAAGCTTCGAATTCCTCTCCCAAAAAAGTATATGGCTCTTCCTCCAAGCTCTCTAGATTTGCATGTAGCTTTTTGCCACCCCTCTTTAGTTATTCGCAAAAATTTAGCCTTCTATTAGCAATGGCCTAGGATGGAGGCCAATATTTGGTTCCTCCTCAGGGGGAGGAGGAAAGTTGAGAATGAGATCAAAGCATGACTTGTCAATTATCTCAATATGTTCAAAGCCTACATTCATCCTGGGGTGGTCTTCGACAACATAGAGGCTCTGAACTTTTGCACTCTGAACACAGAAAAGACCAGTAGGGAGAAGTTTGATTTTGAATTCGGGCCAAATTTTCAGTTGAAGAAACCAAATAACATATCAGAAGTCATCATGATCTATTGGAAGTAGGTGGCTCTTAGGTGCTATGTTGGCATTTTTTCTCGATTTACTCCCAGTTGGTTTAGTATGGTACTCTTTGTTTTAGGTCCTTTATTTCTTAGTTAATTAGTGTGTTCATTCTCTGGTGTATCCTATTCTGGCTGTTTGTAATTATCAGTTAACTATGTTCCTAGTTCATTTTTTTTGGGGCTTCTTGTATTGCCCTCCCTTAGGTCTCCTTTATCTATAGTATGGTTGGATTATAGTTTTGGTTTTTTGTTTTTTGTTAGGTTCCCCTCTTTATATCAAGAAGTTGGTTAGATGTTTTTATTCTCTAATATGTTTTGTATATCTATAAATCCTACTACTTAATATACAATGAAGATTATTACATATATGTTTTATATTTTTTCTCTTAGACTCTTTCAATCTTGGAGGCTTAAGGGGTTCAACACTCCCTCAATGTTATTAATATAAATGGATTTTTTAGCAAAATAGTATGGTTGCTTGTTTTTTAGAAAGAAACTAGTTGTAATTGGTAGATTAGTTAATAGCTCTCAAAATTTCAAATGGGTAGGTTATATGGATTAGTATGTCTTTTAGAATTAAATCCATCAATAATATTCATACTAAGATTTAAGACTTTGCATTTAATAGGGTATCTCATCGATACAAGATCCCTACCTTATCATTTTTAAGCAATTTATTTTCATCCCTACACTCATATTCAATGTATCTGGTCAAGATTCTAGACTACTATGAGTAAGTAATTAGTTTTATAAATTAAAGAAATTGGCAAAGTAAGTATTATTTTGTCTTTCAGCATGAACTAGTACTAAAAACAACTTGCTTTGCATTTGGATGTTTAGTCATTCAGAGTAATAATAGATTTTAGATTGAGTTTTACTATCTTTAAGTCTGGTAGCCTTAGAAGATAATATTAATGAATTTATGCTTCTTGCTTTATAGCTTGCGTTTCGCCTTTTCCTTCCTGTCATTTAGTAGTGTTTACTTAAACTTTGTAGGATGCTAGTCCGCTATATTGGAACTATAACAAATTTGTATTATATCAACTAGGGTATGCCCCCTTTATAATGTAATAATAAAGGACCATGGTCCTGGGCAAGACTGGAGGTTTTCTTCTCCGTTCTTTCCTACCACTGCTCATTTGAATAGAGATACTCTAATGTATTTTAATTTTCTTTCAGTAAATCAATATAATTGAGGCTTTAGCCATTTACCGATCAAAAAAATTATTAATAATTATTATTATTATCAATTATTACCATAATAATTTTAAATTTATCAAACTTTGGAAAAAGTTTACCAAAAAGGAAAATTGTTAAAAATAGAAACTTTCTAAAAATAGAAACTTGCTAAAAATTGGAACTTTCTAGAAATAGAAACATGCTAAAAATAGAAACTTTCCAAAAATGGAAACCTACAAAAAAAGAAAAAATTTCCAAAAATAAAAACCTACTAAAATAGAAACTTTTTCGAAATAGAAACTTGCTAAAAATAGACCTTCACAAAATGGAAACCTACTAAAAATGGAAACTTTTCCAAAATATATAAACCTACTAAAAATAGAGACTTTCCTGAAATAGAAACTTACTAAAATGGAAACTTTCCAAAAATAAAAACTTACTAAAAATGGAAACTTACTAAAATTAGAAACTTTCCCAAAAATGGAAACTCACTAAAAACCAAAACTTACAAAAAAAGGAAATCAATTTCCTTTCAAACAAGGGTTTCAAAACTTAAATTTATTCAATTTTTTTTTTTGATTTGCTAGGATTTCATGGGATCTTTGGGTTTCCTCATGTATGAGTCTCTATCTAAGCTTTCCTTCTATGTCCTCCACTTGTCAAACTACATTTAATATGGGAGTTTTTAGGGTAGTTTATAATGGCTACGACCAGTGGTGGTCCAGTTGTTGATACTGGTATTCACATTATTGCTTCGGAAAGCCATGGCGCCTCCATTGAAAAAAAATCCTTACATGTTTGTCCTAAAGGTTTTTCATGAGGTAATCCTGATATTATCCTTTGCAAGAATTTGATGCTACTTATGATTAGTTAGAACAACATACCTTAATGGTGTACTTTGTGGGTAGGACTCCTCCTAAAGCTATGCTCTGAGAATGGATTAACAAGAGTTGGACTCCTCATGGAGTCCTCCTTGACATTGTGCAAGACCTTACCAAAGGTTTTTTTTTTAAATTTCACTTTGCTAACTCATCACAAGAAAACCCTTGGTCTATGGTTCTCCCCCACTTGTTTTTCAAAGATAGTTGAGAGATTTCACCATCTCTAATGATAAAAAGCTTAGGGTTCCTATGTGGGTCGAATTCCCGAGTTTACCCTTGCAGTGTTACCCTTTTATAAAGTCCACTGCCAATACTCTTGGCAAAGTTATTACAAAGGAACATGAATTTTTTTCAATGCTCATCCTCAAAAATGCATTTGCATTGACGTTAATCTTTCCAAGGATCTCAAGGATTCTATGGAAATACATATTAGTTCTCAAACCTTCTCCTAGAAGGTGCTTTATTTGAACTTGCCTAACACCTGCTATAGGTGTCAGTCAATAGAATATAAGATTAGGGATTGCTTTTTGGTTGTGCTTAGGGTTAAATCTTTGCCTAGAGAGACTCCTGCCAAACTAGCAGAAGGGAAAAAAGAAGAATGGGCTACTATTAGGTGGAAGGGCAAGGCTCCCTTGGATCCTAAACAATCATATGTAGATTTTGTTTTGGTTCCTCCTATCTCAACTGGAGCACAATCACTAGCTAGTGTAGGCACACAAGTGATTTTTTTAGGACCAAAGCCTGGTGCTTCATAGGTTTCAAACCTTGGTTCACGGGGGACTAAGGCAGCCACTAGGGCTAACACCTCGGTTGTGATCTACACCCCTCTCGCTGCTTCTTCCATATCAACTTAGAATGTGTGGAGTTCTCACAATCCTCTTGGACATGCTGAGAAACCAGAGATGAAATGGTAGGCCATTAGTCTAGAGGATCTTCCTTTTGGATTTAACCTAGTCTCAACCTTCTTACAGAATAGCTACTCCTCTCTCGAGGATGAGGAAGATATGGAATCATTTTAATGGATTTTTAATTATGGAATGTGCAAGGTCTTACAAACCTCTCTAGAAAGTACTATGTCAGGGATACCTATCACAGACTTACAAATTTAGATTATCTCTATATGAAAGAAGTTAAGATCTCTAGTTTCATGCTTTCTTCTACATGTCGTGTCATTTGGCTAGATGGCATTATGTTTTCCTCTAAAAATGATTCTTGTAGGGGTAGTGTAGTTACTCTCTTGTCACCTTATCTTCATTTTGCTATTATTTTGTATGGTTGTGACCCAATGCACAAAATCATCTGGTTTTTACTTTCCATTAACAATCATTCTTTTGGAGTCGTTAATGTTTGTGCTTCCAATGGTACTGTGAAAAGATCTCAATTGTGGGGTTGGATGGTTGACAACTTGCCTCTAGCTACTTGGGTTATGTGTTGTGACTTCAATATGGTTGAGATGGTCTCTGACAAAGATGACATTTTTCCTTTTCATTGAATAGCTAGGGAATAGGAAGCATGATACTGCATGTGCAATAAATTGGGTCTGTTTTTATCCCAATACTAATTGCCACTAGCATAATGGGGTTTGGCACACTTGGTCCAACTTTTGAGTTGGCTCTAACCATATTTTAAAGTATCTCAATCATGCCATGATTACTACACTATCTTTTTTCTCCTTTATGTTAGAATTCTTTAGAATAACTAAGGGGGGAGTTGGGTGAATCAATTATTCAAGGTCCATATGTACCAATAAAACTTTTCACTTAGCTTAGTAAACCCATTAAAAATTCATGCATCCAAGCTAATCACTAAAACTTGCAAGTTACTATTAAATCAACATGCAGCAATAAAACATGGAACATCAACACACATAACATAGTGATTTAAGGAGGAAACCCAATTTGGGAAAAACCACTACTAACATGCTACTCCTTTTTCACTCTTTTGAAGTGATGCCCTATGAAAGGCCAACCCTGTTAAAGTTTACAACACACACTATTAAATGTGACCCAATTAAAAGATTTTAATCACCCTATTAGAAGTGTGTCTAGTTAAAGGACTTGAGGCCATTCACTTGGAATGCTACCCTATTAAAGGATTTTCTAATGATTGTTAAGTCAACCTTAGTTTAAAGGATTTTACCTTAACTTATACAATTGTCAGAGAGTAATAGTAGAGCTTTGATCTAATACAACTTACAACTTATCTTGCAGATCTTAGATCACAATTTAGTCCTCAATTCTACTTGTCTTCCAATATATGCAGCTTTGATAACTTGTTCACTCTTCAACCTTTTATCTCCTTAAGTCTCTTGCTTGTTGTGCCAATGCAATCACTTTTGTGGTCACTTGAAGAAGCTAAGTCTCTATCTTTGTTCTTCCTTGGTCTATTCTGACCTTTTCAATGTCTCCTCCTTGACACCACAGTCTTAGACTTGGACACTTTGCTTCATGATCAGACATTCCTTAAATAAGAAATTAGAATACTTTTCCCACTCTATTTTCCATTGTCCAATTTAGGGTTTGGATGGATTAGGTAGGATATAATGTAACTACCCCTTATCTTGTTTCTTCTAGAAACTTCTCTTGGAATTCATTTGAAATTTCCTAAAAATAATTAACCTCAAATTTTGTACCACTAGCTCATCATTCTTATCTTCCACCTAGTTCACAAAATTCAAGATAACAAACTTGTCAGCTTAGATTTGGTGAATCTTTGACTTTTTCAATAATGTAGCAACTCAACATTATTGAACTTCTGATGCTCAACACATACTACAATGCCTGACATCTATTGTGAGTTCACTTGGCATCAACTATGATTTACTGATGCTTGACACCTATTGTATTTTTCTCGACACTAACTATGTTACTCGACACATACTAGAATTTGATTTTACTCAACACCAACTGATTTTTTGCTTGGAATGAACTAACTTTGCTTGACACCTACTATCAACTTGATCAAGATTTGAAAACAGTATTTGTATTATGTGTTCTTTTAAAGTTTCTAAGTGTAGCCAACCTTTGTATCTTCAAGTAGATTATCAATACATTATTTCACCATTGTCTTAAGCGATCCTTGTACTTCATAACATAACCATAAATCAACCTTTCCTCTAGGTACTATTGTTACATCTTATTGATTAAATCCTCTTCATCAATCAGCTAAGTGATAGTACTTGGATCTTATAAGAAATTGTCTTGCTAGCAAATAGCAGGTTTGACATTAGTGACAAAACAATGATTGAAATATATGTTCTACTTCAACAATCTTTCTTTTTCAACAATGACCTTTTCAATCAAATTTTAACAATGTCCCTCTTTGGCATTGATGGAAAAACAAAGTGACCAACCAACACCTAAATGATAAAAAAATTTGTTTGACCAAACTAACTCGGTTAAAATTGTAAAGCAATGCCAAAAAGAAAACTTGTCTCAATTTTTTTTTCTTTCATTAGCAACTTCTGATTAGGTTGCAAAACTCTTTCCTACGACTCCCTCTAAATTTCTTCTCTTATAGCGTCCTCTTACAAGATAGATTTTTATGTTACTCCCTCTGATTAGAAACATCAATAATTATCTCTTTCTCTTTCTCTTTTCTCTTTCTTTGATCCATCATTCTTTTCTGCTATTTCTCCCTCTAAGTTGTTATTTCTCCCTCTCTTTCTTTTGATCCTTTAGATTTGATTACTTTCTACTATTTATCCCTCTTTGACAAGAAAGCCAAAGTCATATTATTTTGAAATCTTAATATGCATATATAGAATTTGTAGTATCTACAGTTTCTCTCTCTATCACCTTGCTTTTGGCTGATTTGGAATTTCAGCATTTTCATTACTTTAGGCAATACCTAAAGTAAGATCTTCTGCATCTATTTGTGTCATTTAGAAATCAACATTGACATTTCAAATTCATGTTTCATCTAATTAGAAAAATCCTTACATAGAGCATCTTGTCCTCCAAATATTATATCAAAAAATATTTCAAATAACAAAATGTCTTTACCTTTTTCTATCTTGATGTACAAATTGTTGTTTTTATTAGTTCTCTCAAATCCTATCTTCACAAGATACTTATGAATTCTTTCATACCATGCTCTTAGTGCCTTTTTCAAACCATAAAGTGCTTTATGCAATTTACATACCATATTTTTGTTGTTTTTGATAAGATAAACAGGGTTTATAGGGACCCTGAAACCCATAAGTAGCTACATAAACAAGGCTGATAATAAGCAAAAGAAGCCTAGCTAGAATAAAACAAATCTAATGGCTAATAATAAGCATGAAGCCCAACCAATATCATCAACAAATCATTCTATTTGTTCTATGTAGACTTATGTATTCTATTTAGAAATGTAGACTTAACATCCATATGATAGACTTTGAATCCTTTGTAGGTAGCATATGCAAGTAGAGTTCTTACTCCTTCCATTTTTGCAAGAGGGCCAAATGTTTCCCCATAGTCTATTCCTTCTTCTTATGCATATCCTTTGCAAACCAGACTCACTTTGTTTCTTGTGATTTCACCATTTTTATCTAACTTATTCCTAAATACCCAATTGGTACCAATCACATTTTTTTCATCTGGTCTTGGAACTAAACTCTAATTTTTGTTCTTCTCTATCTACTCAATTTCTTCTTCCATGGCTTTGCACCAATCATCATCTTCTAGTGCATCTCTCATTGTCTTGGGTTCTTTCTGGCTTAGCAAGCATGATTCATTTGTCAATCTATTCCTTTTCATTGGTCTAGCATCTTTGTTTCTAATAATTCGTTTAGCAGGGTGATGTCTTCTAGCATACTTGGATAGTCTTGGCTCAACTCTTGTTTCTTCAATTTTTCTTTCAGCTTCGAAGTCACTATGTATATTTCTACTAGGCATCTCAATATCTCTTTCATGTATACTAATTTCAAGATCAAAATGTGTAGTGTCATCATTTTATAACTTGGCATCTAAATGCAACTCGGTTCTTGAAGTCAGTTTGACATTCATTGGTTGTGACTTGAGAGTTACTAAAACTTGTTGCTAGTTCCCAACTTGATTGGCAATTTCTTCTTTCGTAGCCATTCCTTCATAGAAGTATACAAATGATTTGTATTCTTTTGGTATTTTGATGGGTTCAGCATCATGAACTTCTATGTATTCATCAAAATTTACATTTGCACTTTTCACAATTTTTTTAGTGTTAATATTTAAACACTTATATGCTTTACTTCTTATGGAGTAGCCAAGGAATATACCTTCATCACTTTTTGCATCAAACTTACCTTTTCTAGAATCTTTAAGGATATAACATTTGCTCCCAAATAACTTAAAATGTCTTACATTGGGTGAGTGACCATACCATAATTCAAAAGGTGTTGAATCAATGCCTTTCTTGATTTGCACTGAGTTTAGGATGTAGACTATTGTACTTACAGCTTCTCTCCATTACTTTAGAGAACATTCTTCTCCATCATAAGTGTCTTGACACAGTTCATTATTGACCTATTTCTTCTTTCAACAATTCCATTCTGTGGAGGGGTGCTTAGTCTTTTTTGATTCCTCTATCATTACATAACATCTCAAACTTTCTTGATGTGAACTCTCCTCCTCTATCTGATCTCAAACATTTTAGACTTTTACTTGTTTCCTTTTCAACTCTTGCCAAAAACCACTTAAAAATTTGAAAGGCATTAGAATTTTGCTTTAGAAACATGACTATCATCATCCTAGAGTAATCATCTACAAACAACATTATATACTTGTCTCCTTGTAACTTTGTACTTTTATTGGTCCGCACAAGTTAGTATGAACAATCTCTAGTATCTCTTTAGAAGTGTAAGTTTTTGTTTTGAAACTCGACTTAGTCATTTTGCCTAGCTAACATTGTTTACAAATCACATTATCAGGTTTTTTTAGCTTGGGCAAACCTCTAACTTTCTTCATGTTGCTGATACTAATCAAGTTATCAAAGTTGACAAGACATAACCTTTTATGTCATAGCCGCACATCATCAAATTTCACAATAAGACAAGTAGCATCCTCTATATCAAGGTAAAATAGATTGCTTCTAGTTTGATCTCCTTTTCCTATCAAATTCCCATTTGTGTCATATATCTTGGTAGTCTTCTTTCTAAATTCAACTTTGCATCCTACATTTCTTAGTTGTGACACACTCAATAGATTATAATTCAAACCTTCAACATAGTAGGCATTATCACATGAGATATTTTCTATGAGCTTAATGGAAACATTTCCTTTTATCAGACATGGAACATCATTACCAAATCTAACACTATTTCTATCATAATGGGTTAAGGTAACAAACTTACTTTTATCTCCTATGTGATGTGAGCATCCACTATCAATGATCCATTTGTCATTTTTTTTTACACAAGTCAAAAGTAGAGTTGCCTCATCTTCATTAGACTTGTCTTTCATTGCAACATAAACTACTTCATCATCATGTTCATCAGAATCATCTTCTTCAGAAATGTAGTACTTCTTGACTTTGTCTTTGTACTCCTTGCTATCTTCATTTCTTATGCCTTCATATTTGTCATATCCTTTGTAATTTCTCTTCTCTAGACACCTAGCAGCAATATGTCCAACCTCATTGCAATTAAAAAAAATGATTGGTAGCTTACCTTTGAATTCTCCTTTTCCTCTATGTAATCTTCTTGCTAGCAATGTTTCCAATTGATTAGCATCTTCTTCATTAGTGTCACTATCACTAGACACATGTTTTATCTTTCTCTTTTGCTTCTGCTTCTTCTCATCATAATCTTTTAACAACAACTTAGCCTTGAAAGAAAATTCAAGACTATCTAGCTTATAATTGTCAAAGTTAGATAACTGAACAGAAGTGAGTCTACCTACTAGACCTTCAAGAATTAGATTGTTTCCTAGAATAATTTTGAATCTTGGATAGCAGATACTCTAATAGCATAAATAGGTAGTAATATTCTTAAGACTTTTCTTAGAATAGTATCATCATATATATGACCAGTAACACCTTTTATTGCACTAACAACTTCTTTTATTCTAGCAACATATTGAGCAATGTTCTCATCTTCCTCCATTCTAATGTCATTAGATTTACCTCTGATGCTCTCTAACTTAGCTCTTTGTACATTTTTATCTCCATAGATCATTTACAAGGATTCACATCTTCAGTGCAGTGTTACATCACTTGATATCATCAAATTTTGCATAGTTGAGGGCAGAGCCAATCTCCAACATTGCCTAATTGTTCTCTTTCTTCTTCTTCATATCTTCAATAGTAGGAACTCCGACTAGATCAACATGTTCTACTAAAATTGAGGATTTTGCATGATCTCATATTTCTCCAAGATGCAATCACATTAGAATTTTCCATGTAGGGAAGTTGTCTTTGTTAAACTTGGGTACTTCTCTCTTGGACATCTTGATCATTATGCTTCTAGTACCTTCAACCTAGTTCTATTAGCAAATAAGTTTGATACTAATTGTTAGAATTATTTAGAATAACTGAGAGGGGGTGAATCAGTTATTCAAGGTCTAGATGTACCAATAATTTTTTTCACTTAGCTCAATGAACCCATTAAACATTCATGCATCCAAGCTAATCACTAAAACTTGCAGGCTATTGTTAAATCAACATGCAACATTAAAACATGAAACACCAACACACATAACACAGTGATTTAACATGGAAACCCAATTTGGAAAAAAACCACCAGTAACATGCTACTCCTTTTTCACTCTTTTGAAGTGATGCCCTGTGAAAGGCCAACCCTATTGAAGGTTACAACACACACTATTAAATGTGACCCAGTTAAGAGATTTCAATCACCCTATTAGAAGTGAGCCTATTTAAAGGACATTAGGCCATTCACTTCGAATGCCACCCTTTTAAAGGATTTTCTAATGATTGTTAAGTCAACCTTAGTCCAAATAATTTTATCCTAACTAACACAATTATTAGAGAGTAATAGTAGAGCTTTGATCTAATACAACTTACAACTTATCTTACAGATCTTAGATCACAATTCAGTCCTCAATTCTACTTGGCTTTCAATCTTTACAACTCTAAAAGCTTGTTCACTCTTCAAGATTTTGTCTCCTTAAGCCTTTTTCTTGTTGTGCCAATGCAGTCACTTCTGTGGTTACTTGGCAAAGCCAAGTCTTTATCTCTGTTCTTCCTTGGTCTATTCTGACCTTCTCAATGTCTCCTCCTTAACACCACACTCCTAGACTTGTATACTTTGCTTCATGACCAAACATTCCTTAAATAGAAAATTAGGATACTTTTTCCACTTTTTTTTTCATTGTCCAATTTAGGGTTTGGATGGATTAGGTAGGATACAATGTATCTACCCCTTATCTTGTTTCTTCTAGAAACTTATCCTAGAATCCATTTGAAATCACCCAAAAATGATTAATCTCAAATTCTATACCACTAGCTCATCATCCTTATCTTCCACCTAGTTCACAAAATTCAAAGTAACAAACTTGTCGGCTTAGATTTGGTGAATTTTTTTACTTTTCCAATAGTGCAATAGCTCGACATTATTAAAAGTCGGATGCTCGGCATATACTATGTTTCTTGGCATCTATTGTAAGTTCACTCAACATCAACTATGATTTACTAATGCTCAACACCTATTGTATTTTGCTTGGCACTAACTATGTTACTCAACACACTAAAATTTTCTTTTACTTGAAACCAATTGATTTTTTGCTCGACATGAACTAAATTTTCTTGGCACCTACTATCAACTTGCTCAAGCTTTGTAGACAATCTTTGTATTAATTCTTCTTCTAAAGCTTCTAAGTTTAGCCAACCTTTGTATCTTTAAATAGATTATCAATACATTATTTCACCATTGTCTTAACTGATCCTTGTACTTCATTATATAACCATAATTCAACCTTTCTTCTAGGTGTTGTTGTTGCATCTTATTAATTAAATCCTCTTCTCAATCAACTAAGTGATAGTACTTAGATATTATATGCAATTATCTTGCCAACAAATAACAGGTTTGACATCAGTGACAAAACAATTATTGAAACATATGTTCTACTTCAACAATCTTCCTTTTTTAGCAATGATCTTTTCAATAAAATTTTAACACTTTTCTGAGGAATGAGATTTACCTGTCATTCCCTTACCAGATGTGATGTTATGTAACTGCTATCCCGTTTATTTTTCTATCTCATGGTACACAGCTATCTAGAAAATTGTCCAATCTCAATTTTTCCTCAACATGTTAATGATGATGCATGCCTCCACTATTGCTCATATCCTGTGTGTCTAGAATTTTGAGTCATGTTTGCATTCCCAGATAGGGTGGATTTAGTGGTGGAATGATGCCATTACCAGAACCATTCACTTTCTACACATCTATGGATGGAAATTGGTAGTTTTCAGAAGGCAGTCTTATGAATCCACTACCACTACTCTCAAAAAAGCTTTAAAGGCTCTCACCCTTAACCCTTTTGATGTTGATTTGAAAATTCAACTTGACAAATTTCATTATGAAAAACAAGTTGCAAATAATTATGCTGCTCAAGGGGCCCAACTCACAACTCTCCTCCACTAGTTGGAGGTTGGAGATAGAGCTTTGAAAGAGTTATTTTAAGCTCTTCAAGCTTATCATACCAATTTTGGGATTAAAATAATCAAACAAGGCACTCTTGTTCTCTCCAGCCTCCTTGACATCCTACATGCATTTTTTCATCACTATGAGAATGTGTTTTCTTTACAGGGAAATTCGATTTCTTAGGAGGAAGCTCTCAGAAAGTATGTTTTTCTTACTCCAAACTGCCTAGCAATTGAGCAACATGTTTTTTGTGAGCAACTTCTTACCCTCTAAGACCTTAAAGAGGAAATTTTTCCATGGTAGAAGATAAATCACCCACATGTGATGGGGTTCCCTATAAATTTTACAAACACCTTCTAGAAGTATATTAATCCCAATCTACACCTTCCTTTAATTGTACGACCAAAGTAAACTAGCTTTATCAAGTCTAGATATATTATTGACAACATCATTATTATCTGGGGAGGTATGGAGTGGGCTCACAAGTACAAGCAATTGATTGTATTTCTGAAAATTAATTTTTTAAAAGCTTATAACCAAATTGAATGGCCTTTTATTTTGGCTATGCTCGAGGCTATTGGTTTTGGTCACAATTTCCTACAATCCATGGGGATGCTCATTGGAGATGCTAATGCTTGCATTACCATCAATAACTCCCAATATGACATCGTTGGGATCTCTGTTCCATTAAGAAAGGTTACCCTCTGGCTCTGGCACTATATATTCTTACTACTGATTGGTATGGCTACTTATTAGCCCACTATGTGTCCTTGAGAATGGTTTGTGGAATATCTTTACCAAAATCCTCTTCCTAGTTGGTCGATGGCCATTTTGCTAATGATTCCTTTCTCACTCTTTTGGAGGATGAAGAAAGCATCAATAATGCCTTGAATTTCCTTGACACTTTTTGTCAAGCCTTTGGCTCTTCTATTCAATAGTTTCCTAGAAGGGTATTGGCTTTCAAACCCTTCTCATCATGTGAGAATCCATTCATATTGTTACCACTTACATTTTTCTCACACCCTAGCATGTTTTGGTGTAGGGTCTTCCTTAACTTTGAAGTTGAACTTGAAGTTTCAATTTACTTCAGCTTCAAGTTCGAGCCCACATCAGTCTTTCATATGTCAAAGTCCGCTTTCTTTTCTTGATTCAATCTTAGTGTAGTCAAAGTTGAAGTTGAAAATTGATCAACCAAAACTTCAACTTTAGCTTTGTTGTCAATTTTACATATTGACACTTTTTTTCATGTAGATTTTCCAATCTTTGAGCTAAAAGCAATGTGGGTCCCAGTAAAATGTTTCCCAAGGAATGTGAGATCATAAATAAGGAATTCTAAGGTGGTATGTGTTTGGATATGGTGAGATTTAGTGAAAGGCTAAGTTTTTCATTTCAAGATGACATGACATGTCAGTAAGCATGTGGATTTGATGGGCATTTAAAGCAAGTCACTCATGGGGGTCTTTTCCAATGCATGTCACACGAATAAGTAACTATTGCATTAACTTGCAAAATCTATCCTGTAATTTCCTTGTAAATCATCCCTTAAATGTATTCATTTTACCTTTTTCAATCATTTCACCATTCACAAAGAAGTTCCAATGCCTTTGGGTAGGGAGAACGAGTTGCAGCCTATAGCTCTATCAAACTATAAGTGTTTTGCCATAACCCTCTGTATTTTCATTTGTGTTTTCTTTGTTTTGGGATAATTTTGGGTGTATCTTTCAAAATCTGTCTTTCATAACAATCATGACTCTATTCCATCCCAAAATGCCCAAGCCTGAAAAGCCATTTTTGCTTAGTTCTTTGCCCAAAATTTGTGATACATTTCTGGTAAATAAGAATTTGTCTGATGTTATCGAGAGAACCAAGAACACCTAGTTAGGCCCCATTTATCAAAAGTTAGCTAATAGTGGGTTGTTGGAAGCTGCCACTTTTCCCACTAAAATTACATGCCCAAAACTCATCATCAAATATGCAAGTCATTATGACCCTTCTTCCAGGTGCATTAAGAAAGTCTTAGGAGAGATGATTGTTAGAATCAACAGAACTAGTGTCTATTCAGCTTTTAGAATTCCTCATAAAGAACCCTATGAGCCATGGATGTTTGAAGAAGCTAAGCATCTATGTGCAAAAATGAAAAGTAGCTATGATAGTAAGGTAGCTTAGTCCTGGCTCCTAAAACCTGCAGAGGGCAGTTCTAGATTGCCTAAGCCATTAACTGTTGAGCATTTTATAAAGGAAATTGTCGACACTGTCCTCCTACTAAATAGGATTAAGGCAACTGAGCATGCTTCCCACTGGGAGTCTTGGATGTACTTTTTCATACAAAAAATTGTTGAAGGAAGTAAATTCATTGATTAGGCCGACTTGATAGCCGAAAACTTGCATAAGGGTTTAATAGTTGTTAACAACTTTGGCCCATTTTTCTTGTCTTCTTATTTGATTTACATCTTAGCAGCATCTAAGGAATGAGAGAATCTTCCACATGTGCCTTAGGTTGATAAAATGCCCATTTACCAATATTACGGTGATCTTTAGGAAACTACACTATGTAAAGAGTTTAGAAAGGTAAATGATGTCTTTCTGGGGAGACTGGTATTTAAACTCCAAGGTCATGAGAATGATAGGATGTCAGAAGAAGCTATGTAGGTTCTGCAAATCTATGGCTACTTTTACATTCAATATCTCAGATTCACATATATCAGAGTGGGTAGCTTTTGTGGTGAACCTTTGAATTTACCACGTTATTATTTAGACTCTATAGTGTTATTTGAGATATGTAGGCAATTTTCTTATGTGGTAGAGTCTTTTCAGATTTCAAAAAGGTCTTCTTTAGTATTCTTCCCTATTGAGATTGAACATTATAGATGCCCCAGTCTAAAAGAAGCTATGTTGGCAAAAGGATCATTCACCCTTTTGTGCTTTAAGCCCTTCATTTCTCGGTTAGATTTTGATTATACTAGCTTTGTCAAAAACAATGTTAAGAATGCAGTATCCCTGGTTTACACCCCACAATTAGAAGATTGTTGGGCGAATTGCCTTAATGAATTTGAAGTGAGGAGGAGACTGTGGTTGCACCTAACCATTAAATAGATCATAATGTTTAATGTGGAGTTGGATACATGTGGACTAAAGCATGAAGATTCTAAGGAGGTGCTTGATCCATTCTACATTGATCATATTGAGTGAATGCCCATTCTTGAAATTGACCGGGGAAGGAGGGAAGAAGATGATGTCTACTTTCGTACTAAAGATGTATTAGCCTGAACTACTAAATGGATAAAATTAAAAACTGTTTCCACTCCTAATCTTTCTAGGAAGTTTTTAAAAAGAAAAGGTAAAAAGGCTCCCAAAAGGAAAAAAGAGATCACTAATCAAGATATTCATAATCCTGTTGTAGGTTCATTTGAAGTTGAAGTTGAAGCAATCTCAAAGCCACTTCAACTTCAAGTTCAAGAGGGTACTCCTAAGGTAAAGCAAGTGACCCATTCAAGCATGAGAAAAGCATCGGCCATCAAAAACAAGGGTGCCATAACTGTTGATCTGGAGGTTACAGAAGATCCACTTATGGCAGATAATGTACCTAAATCTCAGAGCATGCTAGTGACTACTGAGGGATAGGAAAGTACCCTTGCATTAGCCAAATTCTCCCTTACCACAGAAAAGGATCAGGCTATGCCTAAATGGTTAGAGACATCAATCGAAAAGAAGAGGAGCATGGTCCCAATATCCAGGCCAATTGGTGACTTAGTTAGTAAGTGTCTTGGCAAAACACCTAAAGTGAAGAAGGCAAGGACTGAGGCAAGGATTAATTTTGATAAGAATTTAGGACGTTGGTCAGTAGAGATAGCTACACCACTAGATGGAAGCTCGCGTCATTCCTTGGCTCCTCAAGACTACCAGATAACAACAATTGATCTAGAAAAAGGGAATTGTGAAGTGGACATGGAATTCTTTGAAGTGTCCAATAAAAAGATTGCACATAGAATATGGAAAGATGGACAGGACAAGAAGGAGATGAAGGAAACAATCAAAAACATGGTGTAGTACATTAATGTTATCCTTCACCTTGAAGCAAAGCTAATCATTGAAATGTCAGCAGTCATTGATGTGTCCTTTGTGACTAATTAGCAATCACTAGGAACCTGCACAAGTGTAAAGTGGTGGCAAAAATAGCAAGTGAATGGGTCCAAGATGTTCTGGATGACACTGTAAAACACATAGGTCACTTGGACCATGCTTTGAAAGAAATATCAAGCATTGTTAAGAAGGTGGAGACAAGAAACAAAGGATATGAAAAGGAGAGGAACAACTGGGAAAAAGTGGTAATGTGGTTAGAGGACGTGCAAGAATTCAGTTCACAAAAGTTCCAGGCCGAATGCCTTGTGGTTGGTCTTGATGAAAAGGCCCTGTATGTCATCAAAGACTACATCAAATGGTGGAATGAACCACTAACATAGGGGATAACTGAAATTAAAGAGACATTGCAAGAACTTAAGGTTATACACTAGATTATCCAAGGTGACCTTAAGTGGTTTGTCAAAAAATTCACAGGAAAGGAAGATGACTCCATTGCCCAATCAGATGAGATAATCAAAGAGGTTCAGAAGAAGTTTCAAGAATGTAGGACAAGAAGGCACCAACTAAGCAAGACTTTTCTAATGTGGCACACAATAAGGCTATGTTAATCATCAATCTAAAGCACTTAGAAATGCACAAAAAGAAAGTAACTGAACTGAAGAAGATGAAAGAGATCTGGAAGTAAAGGTTTTCCTATATTGGCTTGCCACACTAGTCTATTATTTCAGCCTTTTTGACTATGTATGAAATGTGGAAGATGGTGAGAGGTGTGGCTAGTGGAGATAGTGCTACCTAATCAAGAGAATCAGTTACACTTAGTCGCTTAGTTGTAGTTTGTTTTGTCATTTTGCTTTTCTTTCATTTTTGGTTAACAATTATGTTAACCAAAAGGCTATTGACTCCTGGCATGGTAATTTTGGCAATTTTTCAGCCCCATGCCTATAAATATGTACTAATTAGTATGGTATAGGGGTTAAAATTCTCCAATAGATCGATAGACAAAACTATTTTTGTTTATGGTTTAATTCCAAGTTTAGAAGTAGCATTTCAGAACTCTGCAAATACGAAGAAAACTTTGCAATTTGATTTTTGGTTAATGGCTTTGTAAGTAGATACTATTGTCTGCTTATTTAAATCAGTATTTCTGAAGATACTATTTATGCAAAGCTCTTAGCTATGTTTGTTGCTAGTTTTGAGATTGTCAATTTGAAACTTGGGATGCTGTAGGAAGTTAACTTTATTAAATTTGCCTACTCGATTGTTTAATTTTCAGCTATGTGGATAATCTTGATAATTAAAATCAAGTGGTTCTTTTCCATAATTTTTTTTTTGTATTGATGAGATAAAATAAGTTGATTCAACTCTTTCAGCAGATTGTATTCTGATTAGGTCTTTTTGTTGAGTTTTTAGATCAGAAAATTCTTATTCCAATAAAGGTAGATGCACCTATTTTCACTAAGGAGACTTTAAGTGGAGAATTCCTTAGTTCCTTTTGTAGGAATTCATTTGTTGGTATACACTTTTTCTCTATTTTTGCATATGAACTCATATGAGAAAAACTATTTACTAATAGTTTTTGGCGACTTTGCTGGGGAAGACTAAAATGGTTTTTCCTCATCACAAAATTTTCCCAGTGCTTCAACTAGGCTCAGGGTTTGATAATACTCAAGAGGACATTATTTTAGATCTAAGTGGACAAGCCTAGAAACTCAAAACAAGCCTACAAAAATTTACACGGGTTAATCAAGTGCTTGAAATAGAAGAAGAAAGGGAAGAATACATTAGAGGTGTACTTATTGTTAACAAAGAAGCAATAGCTGATAGACTAATCTGAAGGCCATTCTAAGTGTTGAATGTTAGTCTATATTGTGATAAACTGGCTAGTAAAAAGCATACTCAAAGTGAAGAAAGGAAGGGGTTTATTGATGACTCTTATGAATTTGTAAAAAGCCTTAATTTTTCCCCTAATCTCTCCAAGAGGTGAATGAAGTCTGTCAAGAGTAAAAGTAGGCCGACTTCTCCCAAGAAATCCACCCTCATAACTATGAACCTTCAAGCCCTAATTTTACCAGAGACAATAATACCTTCTCATTTAAACATCCAACCTTTGAATTTCATTCTCCCTAGGATGGTTGCTAACCGATGGGGTGCACAAGTAGGTCCCTTGGCTCTTGGAGGTAATCTACATCCAACTCCATAAAGGTTCTAGAGAAGTGTTGCCCAAATTTTATGGTGATGGAAAGAAATCAACTGATGAGCATCTTAATGCTTCTAATACTGCATGTGTAGTCCTTGTTGTTGCACATGAAGATGTAGTTGTGAGGCTATTTGTACAGACCTTAATTGATGATGCAGTAGATTGGTTTCATCATCTCCCTCAAGGGTCCATTACTAACTGGAATCATATGCATACTACTTTTGAAGATAGATTTAAATCCACTGATGATAAACATACCTTGCTACTTTAGTTAACTCAGTTAAAAGAGGAGGTACATGAACCCATGAGAGATTTTGTAGCAAAATTAAATAAGATAATTCACAAAATCCCTTCTTCCAAGAGACCCAATGATGAAAACTGTAAAGGATTCTTTGTTAAGGCAATGCCTCCAGACATCAGCTTTCACTTAAGAAGAAACAAAGTAGTAGATGTTGAAGCTGCTTAGTGACTAGCAATTGTACTAGAGGATGACCTTTTAGCTATAGGGAAATGGAAAAAAGAGATGCAGAGTTTTAAAACTCAACCACTTTCCTCAAAAAAATTAGGCCTATTGGTTCAAAAGCTCATTAATGATGTGATGACTATTAAGAAATAATTCCCTAAAATGAACACTCATTACTAAGATATTTTGAGAAAATATCCAAGCCAAAGTAGTTTTCAGGGAAAATAGCTTACATTACCCTCAAGTCAGCAAAAGTTACAAATTGAAGCTCCACCTAGCAAAAACAACATGTGTTTTTCACCTTACAAATGATCATGACGGAAGTTCTTGCCCTAAAAATATTAGATATCAGCAGCTCGAAGCAGAAAAAGTGGCTTCCACTAATGTAATAATAGAGGAAGAACCTTCTAAGGAACCTGGTGACTTTGTAAGCTATTACCTTAAGTATGAATCTAATTCAAATAGGGATGATGACATCTTATTAACCTTGGAAGAGGCTTCATATTTGGTATTGACTTGAGGGCAAAGAACTGCAATAGTTGATACTCATGCTAAAAATAATACAACTCCTACTCAAGCCAAGGAACAAAAGGCAAAAGGGGAAATTGAAGGTAAGTCATCACCTATTTTAATAGCTACTGCTGAAATTTTTAAAAGGGCTGATTCTAATTCTACATTTGACATTGTTGAGTTTTGTAAAGTGTCAAGGATACAAATTTCTCTTGCAAAATATTTAAGAATGAATCCTCATGATCTTAATAAATTGATTGAATATGTTCACCAATCATCTCCCAACATAATAGCTAAATAGATCAATGAAGTTGAAACTTCAGATGACAATGAAACAATTGCCAAGCAGACAAAAGAATCTTCCAAATGTAAGAAACCTCAAGAATAAACACCTAATAAAAGGGAAGAAATAGTTCAACCAGATAAGGTGAGCCCCGAGCCTTCTTGTAACCACAAGCATGATCCATTTTATGTCTCCCTCTTTCTCCATGGATTTAAGCTAAGCAACTGCATCATAGATTTAGGTGCTTCAAATAATATAATGCCAGCAATAGTAGCAAAAGCTTTAGATCTTCCTTTAACTAAAACATTTGGTAAATATTATTCCATGGATTCAAAACAAGTGCCTTTAGTAGGTCAAATTAAAGATGCCCAAGTCCATTAGCTACTTACCCTCAGAAAAAGATTAAACTCACCATCCTGGTAGCAGATATCCCTATAAACCATGGCATGATTCTTAGTCAGACTTTTTGTCATGAACTAGGAGGGGAAGTTAAGACAGATTGGTCTCAAGATATGATGCCTATTGGGAAGGATAAAGTAACCTTGTTACCTAAAGAAAAATCCAAATATGAAGTCTTTCCATTCGATGACCCCAAATCTCAAGTCCTTTATCAAGAGACTGATTTTGCTAACTATTTGATTTTGTCTAAAAATGAGAAAACAAGTGAGAAACCCTCAGAAGAAGACCTGCTATGGACTCTTGAGTTTGATGGGAGTTGTTGTTTGAATGGATTTGCAGCTGGTGTAGTTCTCATATCACCTGATGGTTAGAAGTTCCCTTTTTCTTATAAACTTGCCTTTCAAAATACTAATAATACAGCTGAATATGAGGCTCTACTTCTAGGCATAGAAGAAGCCAAAAGTAGGAACATCAAGCTATTAAAAGCTTGAGGGGATGGTGAGTTGATAGTGAAACAAGTTAAAGACATGTTTTTAGTTAAATATAAAAGGCTAAAACATTATAGAAATCGTGTATGGGACGAAATTGAAGGTTTTGATGCTTTTGCAATTGAATCAATCCCTCGAGAATAGAATGACAAGGTAGATTCCTTGGTGGTATCAGCTTCTTTATTGATTCCTCATCGTGATTTCCTAGATAAAATGTATTCGATGGAAATCATTCATAGGCCAAGTGTCCCTGATAATAACAATTACTGGCAAGTATGTTGGCGCTCAAAATTGTAGCCCACATTTTGAGCACCATTGAGAATTTGAGGCCTATAAATGCTTTGTGAAGCCTATGTACTCGGCTATACCTTTGAACCCTATGAGGTGTTTTATGCTCCTAGCACCTTTCTTTTAGTGCGTCTAAGTGTTCCATGAAGTTAAAGCGTAATTCTGAACCATTTTGTGAAGTCCCATCTTGAGTAATTGTCAAATCTGCTTTTTACCCTAACTATCAAACAGCGACAGGAGGCTATGTTTGCCATTGAATATCTCGCACCCAGAAAGGTTTTGTGACTTTTTGCTTTGAGAGTGTCTAGTGTCCATATCTGAGAACCTATTTTTTAGATTTCAAGTCTTTTTGAGTCCATTTAACTAGGTTTCAAATCCCTCAAAGTTGGCAGTTTAATATTTTCACGCTAATGCACTTTGCACCTGATTCTTGGAAGCCCTGTTTGACATGCTATAACTTTGACCCAGTTGATCCAAATGTGAAAATTCCTTTTTTGTTGCACTATAGATGTCAGAGACTTTCTATGTTTCATTTTTTAAGTCTTGACGAATCCGTTTGATCAGTTTTTGAATGTGATTCCAAATGCAATTTGTAACTTTTTACTGGTGTCAGCACTTGTAGGTTTGTCAGTACCCCTGTTCAAGATGTTATAACTGGAAATCCATGATTGGAAAGATTGAATGGTCTATTTTTCTGTGTTTTATACTGAAAATACTACAAGTGTGCCAGTTTTCAAATCTTGACGAATCCGTTTGCACTTTTTTCCAAGGTCATTCCCTTTGCAAAAAAGTCACTTTTCAGACATTGTTTCCAGTCAGTAATTCTGAGTAGACTACTTTGAACGTCTTCCATTTGCACCTAGTTATTCATCATGAGCCAAAATCATGGAAGTACATTGTCCTCATGACAGAGAACCAATGCCCCAGTTTTCATCCTACCAAGTGTCAGTTTGCCTAGTTTTTGGAGCCAAATCGAAATCTAGTTGAGTGCTTTCTGATATGTTTGTGTGCAGGTAAATTTGAGAAGGCGAATTTGGTGGTCAATATCTTTTGACTCCAAATTCATCATTAGATGAGATTCGACGGAGTGCAAGAGTAGCTCCGGAGCCTATAAGAGCTGCACCTTATTTTGCACATCCTCCTCCTCCTCCTCCTCCTCCTGGTGGTATTATGCCTGACTCTTTAGCTGCACGAGTGATCAAACAAATTGATTACTATTTCAGTGTTGAGAATTTATGTAGAGATCTATATTTGCGCTCACAAATGGATGCACAAGGATGGGTGCCCATCTCAATTATTGCAAATTTCAATCGGGTTCGCAACATGACAACTAATATCAATATTATTCTTGGAGTACTACAAACCTCCAATGTGGTTGAAGTGCAGGGTGATAAGGTAAGAAAGAGAATAGACTAGTCAAAGTGGCTTCCATCTCATTTCAATTCTGTGCCAAATCTACAGCCTCAACAAATTAGTCATGATGATAAAGTTCCAAACAATTTTAAAAATACAGAATTTGATCACAGAAGCAAAAGTGATATATCTATAGATTCTTCAAGTAGTCAAATGTCTAATAATCTACCATCATCAAGGAATGATGATATGAATACCTCAACAAGGAGCTCATCATATGGTTGTAATGGGCAATTAACTAGCTGTGAAGGACTACAGAACGATACAAGTGAAGGGGGGAGTATTGCCAATAGGGAAGCTAGCTTATATACAAGTTCTGATAGCAGAACTTTAGATGTAAGCATTGGCGAGAGCATATCATCTGATAGGGACATATATGATAATTCTAGTAATTTTAGGATAACTAATAGCACAACTTCAGATTGCTTCTTGTAGCAATCTAATATTGGAAGTGAAAAAGAAAGTAGTTCACAAACAGGTTCTTTGGGAAGGTATGATATGGATGCTAGTAACACAACTTTATCTTCCAATGTGAAATCAGTTCCACGGTTGAGAGGTGGTGGTCTTTCAAAAGCTTTTGTAGCACAAGCTTTGACGCCCAGTAATGAGGAAGATACATTCATACTTGACAAGGAGTTAGAAAATGATCAGTTGACAAAGAAGGATCAACTACACTCCAAAAAAAGTTGAACAGAAGATGAAGAAGATGACCCAGATGTAAATGATAAGGAAAAGAATTTAAAGATGCCATTAGACTAGAACCCATGCCTAGCACCAGACATTTTGTGCTTTCACAAGGAATGAAGCAATTTTTTCTATAAAAAGGATATAGTTACAAGTCAAAGAAAGAAGACTAAGGCATGAGCTATAAATGTTAAAGGAATAAATCACCATGCCATGAAACAGAGGCAGCCACTTCTAAAGAAGAAGCTTATACCCACAGAGCAACTCGCATCTAAGCCAAGTGAATCCACATTGAAGAAAGATGCCAAGAATGGGAGTCGACTTTAAAAGAAGTCCACGATAGCATGCAAGTTAAGACCATCATATTCAGACATGCCAAATGAGGTGCTATTCCTAGCCCTCACTCATTAGATGCCATCTTTCCAATTTCACATTTTTCACTAAAAACTACCCATTTTGGAGTTTAGTTTATTAAGCTCAGAAAGCTCTGTTTCCAAATAGAGGAAATAAAGCCACAGTCCACATCATCAAAGGAAGAAAGCACACAAAGGAGGAACACAGAGCATTCAGAATGCAAAGTTGGATTGACTTAAAAAGTTTGAGAGAGCAAACAGTAAAGAGACGCCATGCAGAGCCTCACGTTTTAAGTGAGGAAAAACGTTAGCAACATGGAGGCTCACATGATGGAGGTAGGGAGGAATGTTTTCAATAGGAAGAGAAAAGCCCATGACTTGGGCAAGAGTGAATTTCCAAACTAGAGAGCCATCCACGCGAAATGGAAGTAGGAGCAGATATAAAAAAATACTTTATCCCACATTCGGTAGGAGGACAACTTTTAAAGTTTTTAAATACTAAAGCACTTGCATTGTATTGTGAATTGAAGTGTGAGCCTTTTAAAGGCAAGGCTTGTGTGCGTAGGACCCATGAAGTTGACCTGGGATATGACGTCAACCTAGGTAAGATAATTTTTAACCAAAGAATCTTGCTCGCTGATGTGGTGGGAGATGAACGCGATCACGCCACGTGGCAGATCGAACGGAGGGCACTTCCTAGCAAAACAAAGATGCAGGTAGTTAAGTAATGCGGGAATGTGGGCTTGCACCATGTGGCGGTGGGGTCTGGGCCAGGGGTGAGGTAGGTAGGTGATGTGGTGAATATGTAGCCAATCAGGGGCTGCTGTGTGGCAGTCGGGTGGTGCCCAGTGGGCCCAATCAGAAACAAAGGGAAATTTTTGAAATGCAAAAATAATTATTTTATTAAATTATTTTTCAAAATAGAGATTCACGTTCAGTTTTTTTTTTTTTGTTTAATCCAAAAGGGGTTCTTTATTTCTAAAGTTTTAACTTTAGAGATTTTTTCAAAATTTTCAAAATTAAAAAAAAAAAAGAGGGCAAAGATGTGCAGAGCCATAGTTATAACAGAGGAGTTATTTTCAAAATGAGATTCTGGTCGTTTCCAAGAGGTTAGATATGCACTCCAATATATTGTCAGAATTAGGAAACGACGAGCTATCCATTTCTGGAGTCAGATTTTGCATAGGTAGTAGTTGGTTCAAGCTACAGGAGGTTTTCTTTCAGAATTCCAGATTGCAACCGAATTCAGGTGTCAATGTTCAATTTTGATTTCTGGCATGGGAATGAGCTAAATATGGATAAAACACAGTTAAAATGTAGTTAGGGTCAAATTGGTTTAGATTTACTTAGTAAAAACTCCTTTTCACTGGCTTTTTCATAAAGTTTCAGATATTTTAGTTGCAAAAGGTTTTCATCCTTAGGCAAAGATATTTTCCAATCAGTTAGAGTGTGATGATAAAAACCAAATCAAATCAGATGGAAAAAGAAATGAAAGAGGTTTTTTCAGTTACAAGAGATGGATTTCTAAGTTGACAGATGGCAGTTGCATGTGAGATCCAGGAATTCATCTCCTTGCTATATTATTCTTTCTTTCTTCCATTTGAGGGGTTCTAGTTTCTGGGAAGAAAAAGTTCATTGTTGTGATACCATTAGAGATTCCAGTTTTTCCACTTTGAGACCATTGGTTCCAGTATTTTGACATGTTTCCATGACTGTGACACCATTTTCTTCAGCAGAACTCTGATGTGAACAGCAGTTGTAGAGATAATATAGATAGTTCTAAGATATTAGGTTGTTTCATGTTTTAATTTTATGCATCTGAATGTATAGTTTCAAGGAAATGAATACATGTGAGCAACAATTTCACTAGTTTTGTTCTGGTTCTTGTCTCCTATCTCAGCAATCTGTAAGTCTTATGTGGTTTGGAACAAAGATTTGAGACCCATTTGCATCCCTTTTAGGTTGTATGTTTGATGTATCTTGGTGTTGGACCAAAGGGCCAAGTAAATGCTCGATATGTTTAAACAAGGTTACTGGTTGTTTGAGAAGGATATTTCGTGAGAATGAGACCTAAATGAACACTGATGTCTAAATCACAAGGTGGTTGGATAGATCTGATGTCTGGGTATATGAGATACATCCTAATGTCACAGATGTATGTTTTGAATTCATGGAATTGCCCAATGGATTAGGCACTGATCAGTTATAGGATCACTGGTTATACTGTTGCATTTTTGAGGTTTTGTTGAATCAACATCTTTAATCAAATGAATTTCCCTTTCATGTTGAAGAGCTATAAACAGAATGCCCTCACTCAGCT
Source organism: Cupressus sempervirens (assembly GCA_028749045.1). Classification (NCBI taxonomy): domain Eukaryota; kingdom Viridiplantae; phylum Streptophyta; class Pinopsida; order Cupressales; family Cupressaceae; genus Cupressus; species Cupressus sempervirens. Next base: position 97,286,252 of record CM053789.1, on the reverse strand, counting down.
TATGAATTTCATTGTTTGGCATCTAGCTACTGTAGATATACGCTATTTCATAAGTTATTAGGAGAAATAAGGGTTTCTATCTGCTTTGTATTAGATTCAGTGTATGCTTTGATAACTGGTACCATATAAGGAATCTATAGGTTCACCTGCCTAGGTTTTGTAGAGCCTGAAGTGCAGAAGGAGTATAACCTTATAGTTGGCCTGGTGTTCGAATGGATGTGTTGATAATAGGAGTTAGCTGCCCCTAGATGCATCTTGTTCTCATTAGGATAATTGAAAGTGGGTAACATTTTCAAACACCAACAAAATGGCGACTCTATTGGGGACTGTATTGAATCAGATTTAAGACAAACCTTGAGAATTTAAAAGAAGAGATTCAATACAGAAGAACAAGTGCATAAAGGATTTGCAGCAATAGGTTATCTGATGTGCTTTCCAGGTCTCTTACTCAAATATCATGCACCCCAGTTGAGCTTTATTCATGGACATCAGAATGTTGTAAAACTAGATGAAAATTGTGTTCTATGACTGTCATAGGTCTATCTTCAATCAGTTCAGTTTGCAAGTGTTGTTGAGAAAGTCCAAAGTCAAGAATTGATTTATAAAGTATAAATTATTTTCAAGATGTCAGTGATCTGCAAATTTCTCCTACATTGAAGGTCTGGTTCAGATTTGTCAAGTGAAAAATTATGTTTTATTTCTCACCAAGTGTGAGTGGTGACTCTCAAATCTCTGTACCAGTATGTTCCTAGTTTATTTCATTGCAAAATTTTGAAGGACTTTCATTTGTACGGGCAGATCTGAAATTGTTAATAGTTTCTTGGAAAGGAATTCTAAATTCTTGATAAGTTTTAAAGTGATGTTTGAAATTTGTTGTTATAAAGAAATTGAAATGTAATAAGTAGATCACAGCAGTGATTATTTTATTCCTCTTGCAAAGAGGTGATGACTCTACAAAGTTTGATCAGTGGTGTGAAGGAGTTCCAGTCTTGCACCTGTGCCAAATCAGCAGATCGAAGTTCAGCATCAGCACTGAAGGTATTTTGGTTTTCATGTTTTCTTTTCATGGAAGTCAAGTGTTTAAAGAAGTTGCCTCTATTTAGTGATTTTTAGCACTAAAAAGAAGAGGTAGAAATTTTGTTTTATAATGGAGTCAGATCTGGAGTCAGATCTCAGATCTAAGATTAGTTTGCCAAATTTTGAGAGTTTGAAAATCATGAGTAATAACATTGCTATGTTGAATAGATTGGTTTACAAAAGGATTGTCAATCTTATAAGAATTGAGGTAGGGAGTACTAAAGGTTTAAGTGCCAAACAATGTTATTTAAGGCTTAAGTCAGTAATCAATAAGATGCCTTTTCATTGTAGACCTAAGGAATCTTCCCTGCCAAATATTTTCCTTGATGTTCTAATACCTGATTCAGTCGATTGGCCAGCACCTATAAGGTTACAAATAATTTTGCAAACTGAAAAATTCATTGAGGAGATGGAAAGTGGTGATTATAGATTTCATGTTATGTCTCTTGATGATAATGAGTGTGCTGAAAGTCAGGGTAGTAATGAATACAATGAGTCCGTAGGGCAAGATAATGTCTTCTGAATGTGAAGAGGTGGATTCAAATGGTACTGAGTCAGGTAATAGTGATCAGCATGAAAAAGATGGATATAAAAGAGAAGATAAATTTTGTTACAGTACATATGAAGTTGAAGAAAGTTGTAACAATAGTAGATCTAATGATTGCCATGATACGAAAGAATGTTGTAATAATTCTGATTTTCTAGATTGTTACACTAATGATCTTCCTGTTGTAAGTTCTTCATGTTGTCTAGATGAAAATCACAGCCATGAGAAGATTGGCAAGGCAGTCTTCTTGAGTTCTGATGAAATCTCTGTTTTGTTGGCTCGTGAGTTTGAAAAGAACGTAAGTGTCTCTAAGGATCTTCATATGTTCTCTCATAATACTTTCTCATTTAGTCAAATCAATTCCCCAAAGTTTGATTTAGAAAAAGAGGTAGAATCCAAACAATCCTTATCAGATTTTGGAGGTGTAGGTGACAGTTCCTCAAATGTCTTTGCACATGACAATTTGCTGGATGTAGAGAATGTTAATGAAGGGAAGATTAATGTTGTTTCAGGTTCTTTTCATGTTGATCTTGCTGAACATTCTTTTAATTTTTCATATGATGAGGAGGAAAAAAGTGAAGGTTTTAAATCAGATTATAGATTTTCTTCATGTGCTGATAAGTCTTGTAAAGATCAGTTCAAGGTGTATTCCGACATTCAATTTGATGAAGAAAATGATAGTGATCAGCATAGTGAATGAATTTTCATGTATGGTGACTAATCAATGTTTTGAGTGTGAAGAGGTTTCAATGAAAGATGAATCTAATTTAGTGAATGATATGATTGAAAGTAGGCAACAATCAGATTCCAAACACTCTTTCCATCTGGAGACACAAGGTGAGTTGCAAGTTTTTGGTGTTTGCAACTTGGTCAATGATATAGATTATGAAGTTTTTGTGTTTTCGATCAGCGTGCATGAATCATTGTTGTATTTTGATTCTCAGTTTAGTTTGTGTAGTCATGAGCATGCTGATGCTTTTTCTCATAGTGAGCATGAAGATGAAATGGTCTTTGAATTTTATATGCACTATGAGAATGAAGGAAATTGTTTTGTTTTGCCAAGTTATTTGTTTCAGTATGCTGATCTGATTGGTGAAACAAATGATAACGAGAATTTCAGTTTACCTCTGAAGGATGTAAATGAAAAATATGTGTATGACAGAGGTAAGGAGTTCTAAAACTTTTCAGTGGCCTGGCGCCATCACTTGTACATAGTAGTTGTAGATTTCCCTGCTTTCAATAAAGTTGTTCGGAAGTTTTGCTGTTCAGGTGTGTGGTCTGCTTCTCCCAGAGATCTAAAATCTTGCCATGCCTGCAAGGGGCATGCATCCCCAGACAGAGCCACTGTTGGCGCTCAAAATTGTAGCCCACATTTTGAGCACCATTGAGAATTTGAGGCCTATAAATGCTTTGTGAAGCCTATGTACCCAGCTGTACCTTTGAACCCTATGAGGTTTTTTATGCTCCTAGCACCTTTCTTTTAGTGCGTCTAAGTGTTCCATGAAGTTAAAGTGTCATTCTGAACCATTTCGTGAAGTCCCATCTTGAGTAATTGTCAAATTTGCTTTTTACCCTAAGTATCAAACAACGACAGGAGGCTATGTTTTCCATTGACTATCTCGCACCCAGAAAGGTTTTGTGACTTTTCTCTTTGAGAGTGTCTAGTGTCCATACCCAAGAACCTATGTTTTAGATTTCAAGTCTTTTCGAGTCCATTTAACTAGGTTTCAAATCCCTCAAAGTTGGCAGTTTAATATTTTCAGGCTGATGCACTTTGCACCTGATTCTGGGAAGGCCTGTTTGACGTGCTATAACTTTGACCCAGTTGATCCAAATGTGAAAATTCCTTTTGCGTTGCACTATAGATTTCAGAGACTTGCTATGTTTCATTTTTTAAGTCTTGATGAATCCGTTTGATCAGTTTTTGAATGTGATTCCAAATGCAATTTGTAACTTTTTACTGGTGTCAACACTTGCAGGTTTATCAGTACCCCTGTTCGAGATGTTATAACTGGAAATCCATGATTGGCAAGATTGAATGGTCTATTTTTCTGTGTTCTATACTGAAAAATACTACAAGTGTGCCAGTTTTCAAATCTTGACAAATCTGTTTGCACTTTTTTCCAAGGTCATTCCATTTGCAAAAAAGTCACTTTTCAGACATTGTTTCTAGTCAGTAATTCTGAGTAGCCTACTTTGAACCTCTGCCATTTGCGCCCAGTTATTCATCATGAGCCCAAATCATAGAAGTACATTGTCCTCATGATAGAGAACCAATGCCCTAGTTTTCGCCCTTCCAAGTGTCAGTTTGCCTAGTTTTTGGAGCCAAATCAAAATCCAGTTGAGTGCTTTTTGATATGTTTGTTTGCAGGTAAATTTGAGAAGGTGACTTTGGTGATCAATATCTTTTGACTCCAAATTCGTCATGAGATGAGATTCGATGGAGTGCAAGAGTAGTTGTGGAGCCTATAAGAGCTGCACCTTATTTTGCACATCCTCCTCCTCCTCCTCCTCCTGGTGGTATTATGCCTGACTCTTTAGCTGCACGAGTGATCAAACAAATTGATTACTATTTTAGTGTTGAGAATTTATGTAGAGATCTATATTTGCGCTCACAAATGGATGCACAAGGATGGTTGCCCATCTCAATTATTGAAAATTTCAATCGGGTTCGCAACATGACAACTAATATCAATATTATTCTTGGAGTACTACAAAGCTCCAATGTGATTGAAGTGCAGGGTGATAAGGTAATAAAGAGAATAGACTGGTCAAAGTGGCTTCCATCTCATTTCAATTCTGTGCCAAACGTACAGCCTCAACAAATTAGTCATGGTGATAAAGTTCCAAACAATTTTAAAAATACAGAATTTGATCACAGAAGAAAAAGTGATATATCTATAGATTCTTCAAGTAGTCAAATGTCTAATAATCTATCATCATCAAGGAATGATGATATGAATACCTCAACAAGGAGCTCATCAGATGGTTGTAATGGGCAATTAACTAGCTGTGAAGGACTACAGAAGGATACAAGTGAAGGGGGGAGTATTGCCAATAGGGAAGCTAGCTTAGATACAAGTTTTGATAGCAGAACTTTAGATGTAAGCATTGGCGAGAGCATATCATCTGATAGGGACATATATGATAATTCTAGTACTTTTAGGATAACTAATAGCACAACTTCAGATTGCTTCTTGCAACAATCTGATATTGGAAGTGAAAAAGAAAGTAGTTCACAGACAGGTTCTTTGGGAAGGTATGAAATGGATGCTAGTAACACAACTTTATCTTCCAATGTGAAATTAGTTCCATGGTTGAGAGGTGGTGGTCTTTCAAAAGCTTTTGCAGCACAAGCTTTGACGCCTAGTAACGAGGAAGATACACTCATACTTGACAAGGAATTAGAAAATGATCAGTTGACAAAGAAGGATCAGCTACACTCCAAAAATGGTCGAATAGAAGATGAAGAAGATGACCCAGATGTAAATGATAAGGAAAATAATTTAAAGATGCCATTAGACCAGAACCCACGCCTAGCACCAAACATTTTGTGCTTTCAGAAGGAATGAAGTGATTTTTTCTATAAAAAGGATATAGTTACAAGTCAAAGAAAGAAGACTAAGGCACGAGTTGTAAATGTTAAAGAAAGAAATCGCCACGCCATGAAACAGAGGCAGCCACTTCTAAAGAAGAAGCTTATACCCACAGAGCAACTCGCATCTGAGCCAAGCGAATCCACATTGAAGAAAGATGCCAAGAATGGGAGTCGACTTTAAAAGAAGTCCATGATAGCATGTAGGTTAAGACCATCATATTCAGACATGCTAAATGAGGTGCTATTCCTACCCCTCACTCATTAGACGCCATCTTTCCAATTTCACATTTTTTGCTAAAAACTGCCCATTTTGGAGTTTAGTTTATTAAGCTCAGAAAGATCTGTTTCCAAATAGAGGAAATAAAGTCGCAGTCCACATCATCAAAGGAAGAAAGCACACAAAGGAGGAACATAGAGCATTCAGAGTGCAAAGTTGGATTGACTTAAAAAGTTTGAGAGAGCAAATAGTAAAGAGATGCCATGCAGAGCCTCACGTTTTAAGTGAGGAAAAATGTTAGCAAGATGGAGGCTGACGTGATGGAGGTAGGGAGGAATGTTTTCAACAGGAAGAGCAAAGCCCACGACTTGGGCAAGAGTGAATTTCCAGACTAGAGAGCCATCCATGCGAAATGGAAGCAGGAGCAGATATAAAAAAATGCTTTATCCCACATTCGGCAGGAGAAAAGATTTTAAAGTTTTTAAATACTAAAGCACTTGCATTGTATTGTGAATTGAAGCGTGAGCCTTTTAAAGGCAAGGCTTGTGTGCGCAGGACCCATGAAGTTGACCTGGGATATGACGTCAGCCTAGGTAAGAGAATTTTTAACCAAAGAAGCTCGCTCACTGATGTGGCAGGAGATGAACGCAATCGCGCCACGTGGTGGATCGAACAGAGTGCGCTTCCTCGCAAAACAAAGATGCAGGTAGTTAAGTAATGCAAGAATGCGGGCTTGCATCATGTGGCAGCGGGTCTGAGCTAGGGGTGAGGTAGGTAGGTGATGTGGTGAATATGCAGCCAATCAGGGGCTACCACGTGGCAGTCGGGTGGCGCCCAGTGGGCCCAATAAGAAACAAAGGGAAATTTTTGAAATGCAAAAATAATTATTTTATTAAATTATTTTTCAAAATAGAGATTCACGTTCAGTTTATTTTTTTTGTTTAATCAAGAAGGGGGTCTTTGTTTCTAAAGTTTTAACTTTAGAGATTTTTTCAAATTTTTCAAAATTAAAAAAAAAAAAAGAGGGCAAAGATGTGCAGAGCCATAGTTATAACAGAGGAGTCATTTTCAAAATGAGATTCTAGGCATTTCCTAGAGGTTAGATATGCACTCCAATATATCATCGGAATTGAGAAAAGACGAGCTATCATTTTATGGAGTCAGATTTTTCACAGGTAGTAGCTGGTTCAAGCTACAAGAGGTTTTCTTGCAAAATTCTAGATTGCAACTCAATTCAGGTGTCAATGTTCAATTTTGATTTCTTGCATGGTAATGAGCTAAATATGGATAAAACATAGTAAAAATGTAGTTAGGGTCAAATTGGTTCAGATTTACTTAGTAAAAATTCTTTTTCATTGGCTTTTTCATAAGGTTTCAGATATTTTAGTTGCAAAAGGTTTTCATCCTTAGGCAAAGATATTTTCCAATCAGTTAGAGTGTGATGATAAAAACCAAATCAAATCAGATGGAAAAAGAAATGAAAGAGGTTTTTTTTCAGTTACAGGAGATGGATTTCTGAGTCGACAGATGGTAGTTGCATGTGAGATCCAGGAATTCATCTCCTTGCTATATTATTCTTTCTTTCTTCCATTTGAGGGGTTCTAGTTTCTGGGAAGAAAAAGTTCATTGTTGTGATACCATTAGGGATTCCAGTTTTTCCACTGTGAGACCATTGGTTCCAGTATTTTGACATGTTTCCATGATTGTGACACCATTTTCTTCAGCAGAACTCTGATGTGAACAGCAGTTGTAGAGATAATATAGATAGTTCTGAGATATTAGGTTGTTTCATGTTTTAATTTTATGCATCTGAATGTATAGTTTCAAGGAAATGAATACATGTGAGCAACAATTTCACTAGTTTTGTTCTGGTTCTTGTCTCCTGTCTCAGCAATCTATAAGTCTTATCTGGTTTGGAACAAAGATTTGAGACCCATTTGCATCCCTTTTAGGTTGTATGTTTGATGTATCTTGCTGTTGGACCAAAGGGCCAAGTAAATGCTCGATATGTTTAAACAAGGTTACTGGTTGTTTGAGAAGGATATTTCGTGAGAATGAGACTTGAATGAACACTGATGTCTAAATCACAAGGTGGTTGGATAGATTTGATGTCTGGGTATATGAGATATGTCCTGATGTCATAGATGTATGTTTTGAATTCATGGAATTGCCCAATGGATTAGGCACTGATCAGTTATAGGATCACTGGTTATACTGTTGCATTTTTGAAGTCTTGTTGAATCAACATCTTTAATCAAATGAATTTCCCTTTCATGTTGAAGAGCTATAAATAGAATGCCCTCACTCAACTTATGAATTTCATTTTTTAGCATCTAGCTACTGCAGATATATGTTATTTCATAAGTTATTAGGAGAAATAAGGGTTTCTATCTGCTTTGTATTAGATTCAATGTATGCTTTGATAACTGGTACCATATAAGGAATCTATAGGTTCACCCACCTAGGTTTTGCAGAGCCTAAAGTGCAGAAGGAGTATAGCCTTATAGTTGGCCTGGTGTATGAATGGATGTGTTGATAATGGGAGTTAGCTGCCCCTAGATGCATCTAGTTCTCATTAGGGTAATTGAAAGTGGGTAACATTTTCAAACACCAACAAAGTATTTAAAGATGATGCTCATATTAATGCCTTTTTGTAGAGTATTGATAAGTTTTCCACTAATTATTTTGAGGGATCAGAATCTGAATGTAGAGAATTTTGTCCTGATGTTACTGATGAGAAGTCTAGTGATGTGTTGCAATTAAAAGGGAATTTTATACCTAAAGGCCTAGTTAAGCTTGAAATATTATTTGATAGGTGAGATACCTTCTTAGCTCAAGACTTAGCACCTAAAGAAGATCCAAATGTTGATTATGAAAAGGTGAATTTGGGAGATAAACATGATCCCAAGATTATCAATTTTGGAACCTATTGTAGTGAAGGTGAGAAAGCTAGATTCATTAAGCTCCTTATAGAGTATATAGATTTCTTTTTCTAGTCTTATGATGACTTGAAGACTTTTAGAAATGGTAAATTCAAACACCATATTACTCTAAAACTAGGTATCTCTCCATTTAGGCAAAAATTGAGAATATATAATCCAAAAGTTTCTGATGCAATATTTAAAGAAATAGATAAGATGTTTAAAGCTTGCATTATCTTTCCAATTCATCATTCCACATGGGTGGCAAACATAGTGCCAGTTAGAAAGAAGAATGGAGAGATAAGGATTTGTGTTGATTTTAGAAACCTTAATCAAGCAAGTTTGAAGGATAACTTATCCTTGCTAATAATGGATAAAATTCTTCAAATGGTTGCTGGTTTAGAAATGATGTCTTTCATGGATGGTTTCTCAAGTTATAACTAGATAGAAGTTGCTGAAGAAGATCAACACAAAACAACATTTACAACACTATGGGGCACCTTTGCCTACAAAAGAATGCATTTTGGCTTGATAAATATTGGTGCCACCTTTCAGTAGGCTATGAATTCAACTTTTGGTAACTTATTGGATAGGAGCATCACAGTTTATCTTGATGATATGATAGTGTTTTCAAGAAGATGGAAGAAACACCTCAAAGATTTGAGGAAAGTGCTCAAAAAATGTAGGGATCATGAAATTTCATTAAACCCTAAGAAATCAATTTTTGCTGTGACAGAGGGAAAGTTACTTGGGCACATGGTCTCAAAAGAAGGAATCAAGATTGACCTAGAAAGAGTGAAAGCCATTTAGCAATTATGTCTTCCTATCAACCAAAATGGCATTAAATCCTTCTTTGGACAGATTAATTTCTTGAGATAGTTTGTACCTAATTTTGCAAAAATTGTTAAACCTATGACCAAGTTGCTCAGTGAAAAGTAGAGTTTCAAATGGGATGAACCAACATCAAAAGCATTGAAAGAGGTAAAAGAAGCTATTGGTAAAGCCCTAATGCTTTTTCATCATGATTTTAAAAAGGATTTAATAATGTATTGTTATGCATCTGAGCATACCATGTCAGGCATATTGCTCCAGAAGAATGACAAAGGAGAAGAAATGCCTATCTCTTTTATGAGTGTCCCTCTAAAGAAACATAAACTTAACTATTCTTTGTCTAAAAAACAAGCTTTCACTATTGTAAATGAAGTAAAATACTCTAGGTACTATATTTTGCACTCACATTCTATAGTGTACATGCCATCCACCATGGTCAAGAGCATTATCATGCAGCAGGATGTAGCAATCAACAATCGAGCAACATGGGTAGCAAAAGTCCGAGAATATGATCTAGATGTCCGACCAACTAAACTGGTTCAAGGACAAAGATTGTGTAAACTCATAATAGAAGGTGAAAAAGAGGAACCATATCTTAGTTGTTTGTTTGTAGGTTTTAAAGATGAGTGGTATTCAGACATCGCTTATTTCTTGACATATGGAAGATGTCTTGATCATCTAAAAGGAAAGGACTGGAGGATCCTCCAGCTCAGAGCAGCCAAGTTTTTTATTATTGATGACATCTTATACAAAAGAGGTTTGCATGGTATATTTTTAAGATGTGTTGATACTAACCAGCAGGATAAGTTACTGAGAACCTTCCATGATGGAGCCTATAGCGGCCATTTTTCATCAACAATGACAACATTTAAAACCTTGAGAAGTGGGTACTATTGGCCAGGGATGTTTAAAGTTGCTTATCATTGGGTTAGAAATTGTGAAAAATGCCAATTGTTTACCAAGAAACCACAATTAGCTACTCTACCTCTAAAGCCAATGGTTATAGATGAACCCTTTCAATAGTGGGGATTGGATTTTATAGGGCCTATTAATCTAAGTTGAAGTGAAGGACATATGCACATCCTCACTACCACTAATTATTTTACTAAATGGGTTGAGGTAATCCCTGTTAAATCAACAACATCACAAGTAGTGTGCAAATTTTTGATAGAAAATATTTTGACCTGTTTTGGTACTCCCAGCAAAATAGTGATAGATAATACACATAATTTTTCATCCAAGGGATTTCAATTGCATTGTTATGACCATGGTGTCTAGTTGTCTCATTCTTCGGATTACTTCCCTCAAGGCAATGGATAGACAGAGTCTATGAATAAAAACTTGGTCAACATTATGAAAAAGCCATTGAACCTGAAACGTTTCAGTCCTCCATTGAAAAGAGAACCATGTACCTCCAGAAGATTGAAGAAGAAAGAATAGAGTTGGCCTACCATATCACATCCCATCAAGCAACGGTTAAAAGGCAAGGCCACAGAGATTAATGATGGGAGACCAAGTGCTATTATGGGATAAGAGGAGAGAACCTAAAGGATCCCATGCAAAATTTGGAAGCTTATGGAAGGGTCCATTTGTAATATCTGAAGAATGGGGTTCAAATGCCTTCAAGCTGCAATACCTTAATGGAGATGATCTTTCCCTATCCTATAATGGGTAGGATCTCAAGCTATACCAGTTTTGAGTTTGTTTTCCCTCCCATTGTAAATACCACCTTTTTGGTTTTCTTTCTTTCCTTGTTTCATCCTTTGTTTTGTGTTGTGTTCTTTTTGAGTCACATTTCAAACCCTAAGACCCTGGGTTCATCGAAGATCCTTCTAGTCTCATCCCCCAGCTGGAGCCAATTGTTACCACTTATAATTTTCTCGCGCCCTAGCATGTTTCAATCCCAAGTCTTCCTTAACTTTGAAGTTGAACCTAAAGTTTTGGTTTACTTCAGCTTCAAATTCAAGCCCATGTCAGTCCTTCATATGTCAAAGTCTGCTTTCTTTTCCTGAGTTGATCTTAGTGCAGTCGAAGATGAAATTGAAAACCGATCAACCAAAACTTCAACTTCAGCTTCAATGTCAATTTTACATACTGACACTTATTTTCAAGCAGATTTTCAAATCTTCAAGCTAAAAGCAACATGGATCTTAGTAAAACATTTCCCAAGGCATATGAGATCATAAATAGGGGATTTTAAGGTTGTACATGTTCAGATATGATGAGAGTTAGTGAAAGGCTAAGTTTTTCATTTCATGATGACACTACATGTCAATAAGCATGTAAATTGATGGGCATTTAAAGCAAATCACTCATGGGGGTCTTTTCCAATGCATGTCACATGAATAAGTAATTATTGCATTAACTTGCCAAATTTTTCCTATGATTTCATTATAAATCATCCCTTAAATGCATTCATTTTACCTTTTTCAATCATTTCACCATTTGCAAAGAAGTTCTAGCACCTTTGGGTAGGGAGAACGAGTCCCAGGCTGTAGCTCTATCAAACTGTAAGTGTTTTGCCATAACCCTCTGTATTTTCATTTGTGTTTGCTTTGTTTTGGGATAATTTAGGGTGTATCTTTCAAAGCCTATCTTTCAAAACAATCATGACTTTATTCCATCTCGAAATGGCCAAGCTTGAAAAGCCATTTTTCCTCAGTTCTTTGCCCAAAATTTGTGATACATTTCTGGTAAATAAGAATTTGTCCGATGTTATCGAGAGAACCAAGAACACCCAGTTAGGCCCCATTTATCAAAAGTTAGCTAGTAGTGGGTTTTTGGATGCTGCCATTTTTCCTGCTACAATCACATACCCAAAACTTGTCATCGAATGTGCAAATCATTACGACCCTGCTTCTAGGTGCATTAAGAAAGTCTCAGGAGAGGTGATTGTTAGAATCAATAGAACTGGTGTCTATTCAGCTTTTAGAATTCCCCATAAAGAACCCTATGAGCCATGGACATTTGAAGAAGTTGAGTGTCTATATGCTAAAAGGAAAAGTGGCTATGATAGAAAGGTAGCTTAGTCATGGCTCCTGAAACCTACAGAGGGGGGTTCTAGATTGTGTAAGCCATTAACTATTGAGCATTTTATAAATGAAATCATGGACATTGTCCTCCTGCTGAATAGGATTAAGGGGAATGAGCATGTTTTCCATTAGGAGTCCTAGATGTACTTTTTCATACATAAAATTGTTGAAGGAAGTAAATTCATTGATTGGGTCAACTTGATAGCCAAAAATTTGCATAAGGGTTTAATAGTAGTTAACAACTTTGGCCCATTTTTATTATCTTCTTATGTTATTTACATCCTAGTGGTATCTAAGGAATGGAAGAATCTTCCACATGTGCCTTGGGTTGATGAAATGCCCATTTACCAATATTATAGTGACCTTCAGGAAACTACACTATGTAAAGAGTTTAGGAAGGTAAATGATGTCTTTCTAGGGAGATTGGTATTTGAACTCCAAGGTCATGAGAATGATAGGATGTCAAAAGAAGCTATCCAGGTTGAGAAAATCTATGGCTGCTTTTATGTTCAATTTCCTAGATTCATGTATATTAGAGTGGGTGAATTTTTTGGTGAACCTTTGAGGTTACCACATTGTTTTTTAGACTCTACAGTATTATTTGAGATATGTAGGCAATTTGCTTCTGTGGTAGAGGCTTTTCAAATTTCAAAAAGGTCGTCTTTAGTAGTCTTCTCTATTGAGATTTGACATTATAGATGCCCCTGCCTAAAAGAAGCTATGTTGGCAAAAGGATCATTAGCTTATTTGTGCTTTAAGCCCTTCATTTCTCAGTTAGATTTTGATTATACAGGCTTTGTCAGAAACAATGTTAAGAATGCAGTATCCCTACTTCACACCCCACAATTAGAAGATTGTTGGGTGAAATGCCTTAATGAATTTGAAGTGAGGAGGAGACTTTGGTCATGCCTAACCATTAAACAAATCATTATGTTTAACATGGAGTTGGATACATGTGGATTGGAGGATGAAGATTCTAAGGAGGTGCTCTATCCATTCTACATTGATCAAATTGAGTGCATGCCCATTCTTGAAATTGACTAGGGAAGGAGGGAAGAAGATGATGTCTACTCTCATACCAAAGATGTATTAGCCAGAATTGCTAAATGGATAAATCAAAAACTTTTGCCGCTCCTAATATTTCTAGGAAGTTTTTAAAAAGAAAAGGTTAAAAGGCTCCCAAAAGGCAAAAAGAGATCACAAATCAAGATATTCATAATCCTCTTGCAGGTTCAGTTGAAGTTGAAGTTGAAGTAGTCCTAGAGCCACTTCAATGTCAATTTCAAGAGGGTACTCCTAAGGTAAAGCAGTTGACCCGTTCAAGCATGAGAAAAAGCATCAGCCATCAAAAGCAAGGGTGCCATAATTGTTGATCTAGAGGTTACAAAAGATCCACCCATGGTGGATAATGTACCTGAATCTTAGAGCTTTCCAGTGACTACCGAGGGTCAGGAAAGTACCCTTTCCTTAGCCAAATTCTCCCCTGCCATAGAAAAGGATTAGGCTATGCCTAAATTGTTAGAGACATCAATGGAAAAGAAGAGGAGCATGGTTCCAATATCCATGCCAATTGATGAGTTAGTCAATAAGTGTCTCAGAAAAGAACCTAAAGTTAAGAAGGCGAGGACTAAGGCAAGGATTAATTTTGATAAGAATTTAGGATGTTGGTCAACAGAGATAGCTACACCACTAGATGGAAGCTCACATGATTCTTTGGCTCCTCAAGACTACTAGATAACAAAGGTTGATCTGGGAAAAGGGAATCTTCCTATTTAAATCAATATTTCTGAAGATACTATTTATGCAAAGCTCTTAGCTGTGTTTGTTGTTGGTTTTGAGATTATCAATTTGGAACTTGGGATTCTCTGGGAAGTTAACTTTATTAAATTTGCTTGCTTGATTGTTTAATTTTCAGCTATGTGGATAATCTTGATAATTAAAATCGAGTGGTTCTTTTGCATAAAAGTTTTTTTTGTATTTATGAGATAAAATAAGTTGATTCAACACTTTCACCAGATTGTATTCTGAAAAGATCTTTCTATTGAGTTTTTAGATCAAAAAATTCTCATTGCAATAAAGGTAGCTATGCCTGTTTTCATTGAGGAGACTTTAAGTAGAGAATTCCTTAGTCCCTTTTGTAGGAATTCATTTGTTGGTATACACTTTTTCTCTATTTTTGCATATGAACCCATATGTGAAAAACTATTTACTAACACATATACAGAGCTCTTTTGTTATCAAGAGCATATGGAAAGCTTGGGAAGCTGTTAAACCTTGGCTTCACTAGCTTGGAAATGAGTTCCACAATGGGATCTCTTTGAACCAACAGAACATTTGGTGGTCTCCACTATTTTCCATCCATGGTATTCCCCTAGCCAAGACTCAAGGTGCTAGTGCTTTGCATTTTTTCAAATGAAGCATCAAGAGTTGTAAAGATCTTTTCTCAAGGGTCTCTGTTGGTGTAAATAAGTATTTACTTATTACACTTACTTAAGTTTACCTAAGTTAATGCATTATATTAATATTTATTTATTAGTCACCTAGGAGTATGTGCAATCTTGTTAGTTGTCATGATGACATCACAGGGGTCCACACCTCTTTTAAGCACATGTTGTCTACAACACATGAATCTTCTACAAACATATGATATTTTGTCATTCTTATCCATTCATCTAGAATGTTGGATAAGGTGCTTAGTTGTCTTATCTCCTGGTTGTTTTTAGAGACATTCTAGGTGCTTCTTGAGAGGCCTTTATATGTAGGCACTCCTAGTGTGTATGTACATGCTTCTGAATAGTAAGCTGGCATATTGAATGAATATCATCATTCTGATCATACTCTATCTATTTTGGTCTACTATGTGCTTGTGTTGAGTTCTTTAGTTGCTATGTGAATTCTAACCTAAGCCAAATTCTTACATGGTATCAGATCTAAGGGAGATTCTCTACACATAGCCATTTGAGACCATTCATGCTTCAACACCTTGACTCAAATCTAGAGGATCCACAAAAATTGACAGCATCTAGAGCTAGATCTGACCTCACCATTACATTCAGAGTATCAATTCAGTGAAGATTGACTATAAATTTTCCTATGCTAGGTGAAAGTTGATTATGAGGCAAACATTTTTCGCAAATCAGAACTTGTAGGCCCCAATTTTCAGTTTGGGTATGATCTAATTTGATTTGATTAATTATATTTTCAAATCTCATTTCTACAATTTTATTTTTAGAATTATTTTTTTCTAATAGCAAATGTAGAGAAAAATATTTTGGCTGAACCAGGTAGTGACACCCTAGCTCGGCTTTGTATTTTGGTAGATTATTTTATTAATTCATAGGGAGTTATTCTAATTGGCAGGCTCATTTCTCACTATGGATCATACTTGCAAATCTGACTGTGCTAATAAATTTGGCTATGCATTGAATTTTTGACACGCAAGACCTGTCGGACTGCCCACACATCCTACAAGTCTACACTTTGGTTAACAAACCTAGCACCATTCATTTTATAAAGTGTATAGTCCCTAAATCCTGTGCATGTGGGACTAATAAAGCCTGACTCTAGAAAAGGTGTTGAAAATTTTGGTGCCCGTGCATAATATCTGATGGCAATTACTTGTTTCCTAGCTTGCGAAGTGTTTTGACAACACAATTAATAAAATTTGGCAACTCTAGGAAGTTTCGGGTGCCACTCCTCATGTACAGGCAGCCCATGTCAGCTTAAGACCCATGCCACATGGTGTAATTTCATTTGTCTACAGACATGTCTGCAATACAAGTATGCCTAGTCAGCACACGTGGACTCTGACGTGGCATTCTTATCATTTGCCTATCTGCCAGCACATATCCATGTGACCAACACTAATGCAAGCATCTGTACCTACCATGCAAATAGTGACTCAGCATCCACATTAGATGCACATGCCAAAAAAAAGTGTACATTTCATACAGATCTGTGTAGTACGATGTGACCTGCCATCTACCATGTCATTAGGGCAAATTTTTGTTATTGATGTCATCAATACACTGCATTAAATTTGATGCCCATTTGAAAATCATTATAGGGAAAAATAGAATTGCTGGGATGGCCATATGACTGTTGAATTTAACCCCATCATTTGCTGGTGTAACCCCTCTCTAGATTGATTTTGGTTTTTGTAGTCTGACTTCAGAAGGCCATAACTTAGACATCCAGACTCCAAATCAGGTGCAATTTTTTTTGAAATTGGGTAGAATTTTCTAAAAATTTTAGTGGTATAGCTATTTTATAGTTCTGGTGCATGAATTATTCAAAATTTGCATTTTTTGGTGACTAGACCTACACAATCCTATATTTTGCAACATCAAATGCTCCATATGGGCACATCTAGAGTTGAAAATAGTTTCCATTTTTTTTGAAAATGTGTTATTTTTTATCTACTTTCCAGATCTACTATTAGATTGTATGGTTGTGTGGACAAAAGTGTCACTTTCATTAATAGGGCATTTCTTTGCTTTGTAATGCTTCAGAATTGTAGCACATTGCAAAGTTTTAGATTTGTACTCCTTTAAGAGGTTGTAAAAAGAAAAATCAAAAGTCCACGAAGGCCAAATTTGGCAGGTGACCCATTGTAATTGCACTACTGATAAAGTGCCCAGAGCATCTATTTTGGGGGGGGGGGGGAGCGGGGGGTTTCTTGATTTAGTGAAAAGGAGGGGTGTTCTTGGTGTTGTGTTCTCTCTTTTCTATAGTTTTCTTTCATTTTTTTCATTATGGGCAACTTTAAGTTTCCTAAATTAACTCCTCATAACTATGCTACATGATCAATCGAAATGTGGTATCACTTAATGCATAATGGAGTTTCACAATATGTAGATGGTACTCTTCCTAAACCAACAGGTGATAAAGTATTAGAAAGTGATATTTTAGCTTGGGTAGCAATGGATAGAAAAGCCCTAGGTGATATATGTTTGGGTGTAGATGATAAGATCATGTGTCAAATCAAGAAGTGTACTACATCCAAGGAAGCTTGGGATACCCTTGAAAGCCATTATGGTAAAGTGTCTGAAGAGGATGTGTTCAAAATTGAAGATGAGCTTGTGTCCTTAGATCCTAAGTCATATGACTCAATACAGGATTTCATCATCAAGGTGAATGAACTAAAGACAAAGCTTACTGATTGTGGGAGTTCTATAAAAGATGACAGACTGATCTATCTCATCCATAACAAGTTGCCATCAGAGTATTCCACATTTGTATCTTCTTTTAACACCTCAAAGACTACCTTAGGGTCTATCTACAAGAAAGTCGCTTTTGATGAATATGTTAACCTATTGGATGATGAAGAAAAAAATTTGAAGTCAATGGGGATTCTCAAATCACCTCAGTCCAAAGCATTGCTGGCCAATAATGAGGGTTCTCAAAATTCAGCTAGATAGTCTTGAAATAAAGGAAAGGGTAAGAAGAAGTGGAAGAAAGAAAAATTAGAGGATGCAGAAAAGACAACACCACAATCCAATCAACAAGGAAAGTCCTCAAATTCCAACAAGAAGGGGGACAGTAATAAGGAGAAAAAGAAGTGTGCATATTGCAAGAAATTGGGTCATGAAGAGCATGAGTGTTATCTCAAAAAGATTGATGAGTTAACCAACATCATGAAGAAACATAATGTTCCATTGCCTAATACTTACAAGGAGAAAGGGTCATCTTCAAATTCAAAGGGCAAAGGGCAAGCATTCATGGCAAATGCAAACTCTTCAAACAAATGGATATCTGACTTAGGTGCCTCTTATCACATGGGTTCTTCAAAGGATGATTTTTCTTCATTGAATCACTCAAAGGTACCACACATCTTCATGGGAGATGATAGAAAAATGGAAGTTGAAGGGAAAGGAAATGTGGAAATGGAAAATGGAGAGTTTCAAGATGTTCTCTATGTTCCAAACCTAAGTTCAAATCTCCTATCAATCTACCAAATCACTCACCTTGGAGATGGACATAGAGTTGAGTTCCTTCCTGAATCAATAAAAGTGCACAGTCTAAAAGATAATTCCTTGGTTGTAGTGGAGAAAGTGAATCATAACAAGAGGTTTTACTTTTTTTCTCATTTTGTGCCCAAGTCTCCTTCAAAGGCCTTGTTATCACAATCAAATTCAAACATGCAATTATGGAGTGAGCGGTATGGTCATCTTGACTTTCGCTACCTTCAAAAACTTTGCACATACTGAGTGGTCATAGGTCTACCTCAAATCAACTTTTCTAAGAGTGAATGTTCAACAAATTTAGTGGATATGCATCCAGAGGGGAAGTTACAAAGAGGGAAGTCTTCAAGAGCACCACGTGTTCTACAAATGGTTCACATGGTATTAGCAGGTCCTTTTGCATTTAGCCAAGGTTGCTACATACTTACCTTTGTTGATGACTTTTCAAGGTTCACTTGGGTCTACTTTCTACGTAACAAGAATGAAGTGATGGACAGATTTCTAGACTTCAAGACTCATGTAGAATGGAAATCTAGAAAGGCCATCAAAGTATTCTGAATGGACAATGGAAGCATGTATATGAATGGAAGACTTATGGACTTTTGCAAACATGAGAGAATTGATCTTCAAACTCTAGCAACATTTAGTCTACATAAGACAGATGTTATAGTATTGAGGATCCACACTCTCAAATCTATGGAAAGTTTCATGATACATGCCAAGTCTCTAGATCCATCATTGGAAGTCAAAGAAATCTCTAGTGCCACTCACATTCTTAATCATTCTCCTCATCTAGCCTTAGATGGTGAAACTCCTTTTGAGGCATGGTGTGGTAGAAAACCTATTGTGACACACTTTAGAGTCTTTGGTTGTCTTACATGGACAAACATATCTTCTAAGGGATGCAAGGCATAGTCACCTCATCATTGTACTTTCATTGGTTATGAAGATGGTGTGAAGGCATACAGACTTCTAGATCCTGAGACACATCAGATTTTTGTGGAGAAGGATGTACATTTTGAGGAAAGTTCACCAAGCTTATCCTCTATTCCTCTTTGTGCATCATATAGTGGGGAAATTGATAGTGATTTCAGTGATAGTGCTTCAACAAATTCAGACACATGGGGTTCTATCGATAGTTATAGCGAGAGGTCACTTCATCAGTTCAGTCTGCATGCATACATCGCCACAGTGATAGGTCCAGAACAATAGGGTACATTCAGTCTTCCAAATATAGGTTCAGTGATAGATTTGGGGGATAGCATTGATGATCTGCCTCTTCTTCTTAATGCAAAAGTACCTTCTTCAGTTGTCATGAGGGTTCCATCTGACTCTCTTGTTCATTCTCTACATGATCAATCCTCATAGGTTGAAGTGATTGTGGATACTTATGATCAGCAATTGCAGTAGGGTTCTTCATCAATTGTAGAGACATATAGTTCTTTGAGACAAGTTTTTTAGTTAGTTGAGCAGGTTTTAGAGACATCACTTATCCATGGGATTCTTTCCACACATAGTGAAAGCATCTCATTTGTACCTTTGGCATTGTTTCTTCCTAAGGGGAGGAACGCCATTCTATAGTCTTGGATCAACTTCTTCATTGGAGCAATCATTGTTTGAAATTCTTCTTTGGGAGGGGGGGGGGGGGGGTGGGGGGAGCGTATCCTATCTCTCTTCCTCTTCTCATCATTCTCTTATGTATATACTAGATGTATGTAGTAATGGGGGGTCTTGATAAATCCATCCATCCATGCATCCTTATTTATCTCTCTTTTTGGGGGAGGGTTTTTCCCATGAGGTTTTTCCTCTTTCTCCACTTTATGAGAGATTTGCATATCATTATGTACATGGGTACCTAACATGGCCTAGTAGCTGGGACCCATTATGCATTGCATACTAGATTTCGTAAGCTTAAGGAAATTCCCCTAAGTTGCACTTAAGGGGGTTGTTGGTGTAAATAAGTATTTACTTATTACACTTACTTAAGTTTACTTAGGTTAATGCATTATATTAATATTTATTTATTAGTCACCTAGGAGTTTTTGCACTCTTGTTAGTTATCATGATGACATCACAAGGGTCCACACCTCTTTTAAGCACATGTTGTCTACAACACAAGAATCTTCTACACACATATGACACTTTGTCATTCTTATCCATTCATCTAGAATGTTGGATAAGGTGCTTAGTTTTCTTATCCCCTGGTTGTTTCTAGAGACATTTTAGGTGCTTCTTAAGAGGCCTTTATATGCAGGCACTCCTAGTGTGTATGTACATGCTTCTGAATAGTAAGCTAGCATATTGTCTGATCATACTTTATCTATTTTGGTCTATTGTGTGCTTGTGTTGAGTTCTTTAATTCTTGGGTGAATTCTGGCCTAAGCCAAATTCTTACAATCTCCATGAGTTTCAGATCCTAGGAAGATTTGCAAGTCTAGTTCCTTCTTTCTCATTTAGATCGACAGACTTTTGATTTACTACATTTTGCAATTTCAAGTAACTTAATTCATAAAGTGGGTATCTAGTCTATTCAACCTTGGTGGACTGATTGGAAATGGTATCTTGCCCCTCCTTTCACTTGTTACAAACCAAGGTTGAGTTATAGATGGATTTCTCCCCATTTTCTAATGGTGGATATGCTCAATTAGAGATGGCATTTACAATCTTCTCTTTCTCAATGGAGAAAACACTTTGACACTATTTGGAGTGGCATTACCAAGCCTAAGATTTCCCATTTTTCTTGGTGCCCAACTTTTCAAGTTCTTCCCCTTGGGTCTCAATTCAAGCATATTGGGATTCTAGATACTTTGTGGCCAACCAGAGTCTTCCCTACATATTTTTTTAGTTTTGTAGACATGCTCAAAATTATTGGCACTAGATTCATGATTTTTTAAAGTCATTTTTGCCTGAACCCTTTTCTTGGCACATGGTTATTTTGGGGGACTCCCCTAGGAGCCCTAGGAAATTTTCCTAGATCTAGCATACCTTTAGGATGGAGATTTTGTTCACTCTATGGAAAGATAGATATTTTTCTCTTTTCACTCATAGTATTCTTGGTATAAATATTGCTATCTACACTAAGGCATGTATTTGTAATAATGTAATGATGTAGATTCAAGTACAAGCAAACAAGGTGGCCCACCTTCAAAGATTCTTAATCATTGGGGAAATTCCCCTTGTACTATTTCTAGGGTACCTCCAAATGCCTCAGTTGATACCTCAACGCCTAGAGCCCACTGCCAAAGGTGCACTTCTTCATGTTGTCACTCACACATGCCACATTCCTAGGCTTCTTGCCACCTCTTTCCTACCAATGGCAATGGTGGGTGGAGGCACTACTTAGTTTTCCCGCCCCATGGTGGCACTAGTTGGTCCCAGACTACTCCTCTTGGTTCTTGGTGGGTGGTTTTTGGAAAGTGACCTTTTCACTTGGAATTGGCCATCTCTCCTCTTTGGCCTGATGCAAAGGATGCTAAGCAGGCCCCTAATGAAGTTGTTAATGGCTAGACTATTCCCAACCTACCTGCAAACCCCAAGGATGACTGGGGATTTTGAGATAGAGATGAAACCCACCCTCAGATGGCACTGCTTTAGCTGCTTGAGGGGTTGCTTCTTATATTGTTTTTTGATGAATAGTTTCTAATTTTGGATTTGGCTGTGTGAACTCTTGCAAGGTGATCTCATATCCCTAACCCCCTTTTTTTGAATTATAATCTTATTATATTTTTATAATATAAAAGGAGTATTCATCAAAAAATTATTCACATATATTTTCAAGAAACGAAGAGTGATAATTTCAATACGAGGGTTTTAATTTTCCAATTCACATATAGATGATCTCAAAATGAAGAACAATACTATCACAAACAAGGTTTCAGATTCAATTCATATACAAAGGTTTCTCAAATAAAGAACGATAAAATCACATACGAAGGTTTCAAATTCAATTCAATTCTGACAATAGATTCGCAAACACGATGAAGGAAAAGAAATTGAAGAATGAGCAACTACTACACAAATCCACAAGATCCTACTTGGATCTCATGCTAAAATAATGAATGCATAAAACATATAAGAATTTTCCTTCCCTTCAAAAATTCTCTTTTCAGAAATCAACTCCTCCCAACCTGTGTAATTGCAAAATGAGCTCTAAATCTCTGATAAAGAGTTCTCCCTTAATTTGGGGCTCTGATTGTACAATCACAAGAGGAAACTCGCTAATCAATTACTATTTATTACTTTATTACCTTTTACTTTTTCATGCACAACTCTTTTAGATATTTAATTAAAATATCTTTATTAAATTAATTAGGTCTCATTTTATTGTATTTATTATATTTTAATTTCATGCATACACTTTATGCAATTTAATTAAAATAAACTTTATTAAATAATTACTTACTCTATCTTTAATTAATTTATTATATTTTAATTTCATGCATAAGCTTTATGCAATTTAGTTAAAATAAACTTTATTAAATTATATTTTCTCTCTCTCTTATTAAATCATGAGATGCTTTAATAATATATTTATTAATTCAACTAATATTATTATTTAGAGCTTATTATTAAAATAAAGCTCCTAAATAATTATTACTAAACTAAATAAATATAAATACATCAAAAATAGAAGTTTAATATAATATTTGAAATTTAATTCTTTTATTTAATTAATTTCTCAATTAATTGAATATAATTAAATATTGTATTTCTTTATTAAATTTCCATTAAATTATCTTTTGATTTGATTTAATTATAATAGGAAATCTCAATAGACCCACAAAATCAAATATGACAACTCAACCGAAAGACAAAGCATAAAGTCAAACTACAGGGTCAAAATCATGAATTTTTGTCATTTGACAAATTCAAAAAGGTGAAACTAACTTAGATACTTGTTCTATTTTCTAAGACAATTGGCCTATGGTTTAGGATTTGGAATCAAGAGTTATCTCCCCACTTATACCATTGAAATACTATGATAGGATATGCTCATCCTGACAATTTAGGGAAGTCAATATTTAGTACCTGCAATCTACATAAAATTCATGCATGTACAAACATAATATTCTAAACTAAACAGACAATGGTAGGAAGTGGTTCATCATGTAGATTCTGACTACCAAGTGACTACAACTCCCTTCCTCAACCACATCAGAAACATCAAACATAAAGAAAACATACATGCACACCATACACATGCAAGTATGGGGAAAGTAACCATAGAAATTGCATAAAAAAATTCAACTAACATCATCAAATAGCTGAAACTCACTACATGAACATATATATCATCATAGAAACAATCCTAAATACATGAAATAACCTAGTAACTCATCACATATATAAATTGAGTATGAAATACATTTGATCTAATCTGGTAACCAAGTACTGATAATCATAAAACACAATAAAAAAATTGACCTAAAAGAATCTGGCACTACAAAAAAAATGTCAAGGAGGAGTAGGCATTATAGAGGTAGTTTGCACCAAGACCTTAGTTGGATGAATATTTGATCTAGGTGGTTGATTTTATCATATCAAAGGTTTGATCTTATTAGAGATTTTTGCATAGGTTTTGAGAATATCTTGGAAGATGCTTCTAAGAATATTGGACCATGGGATGATTGTAGATCTCCATGATGTAGTGGAGAAGAATATTTAGAGATGTCTACTCGATTGGAAGCTAGTTTGACTGGTTAAGTTAAGGGAGATAATTGAGTTTTGCAGAGATTTGTGGAGTTGGAGTTTACCAATCTAGAAGTGAGTTGTCTGGTCAATTAGAAGACTTGTATGAGAGAGAAGAGGGTATGGAAAGGTCATGGTGGGAGTTGGCTTTGTTGATTAGTTTGGGGAGTTTGATGCAAAACCTATAGAGAAACTTACGGTTGTTGGTGAAGAGATTCCTAACCCTGTTGATGTAAGGATGAAGACCTTTTTTCATGATCAATTATTTGTCTAACATAGAAATTGTAGAGTACTTGTTCATGGATAATCAATTTTTTGTGGGTGATGCTTATTGTTAGGAATGAGATCATTGGTTTTGTGAGCTTAGGATGTATTGATGTTGTTAAAGATCTACACATTGTTGCACATGTGGATTTGGATACACTTGTTGATTCAGATGAATGTGATAAGTTGTATGTTGATTGGTTAGTGTAAGGCCCCTTCCCTAGTACCTAATTATAAATCTTAATAACATGAATATGGTTATATCTAGGAAGTTTAAAGGAGAGGATATGTTATGTTCCATCTCTTGTGAGTTATAGATTGCTACCATACATCTTATGATAGAACAATGGTAAGAAGATTTTGGAATCTAAGTATGCCATATTGACATTTTCCTTATCAATAATGAACTTGAGATCTTATTAAGACTAATGTAGATTTTAGTTATTGTTGTGTTAAGTACCCTATTCAAAATTACATTAGGATGATAAGATGAGACCCTATGGAATGAAGACTTAAGATGTCATAACTCAAAGACTATTTCGATGGGTTCATGACATTTTATGGCCTACTAGGTTAATTGGATTAGATGGCTATTGTGGAAAGATGAATCAACACCCACCCTTATGATATTATGTATATTCATAGATGAAAATGTTATCAAAATAGGATAAGGGTCTATAGGGTAGAAGCCAATATTATAAAATGTAATGAGTTAATTATTTGATATGTTGATATTCACAGGGATAGATTTTATGGCCCAATTAAATATAATAGATTTATTCTATGATTGATTTTGAAACTATGTGACTATGCAAACATCCTAATTGCTTGACATAATTGATACACCCTATAATGTATTACCTCATAATGATAATAAGATCATGTTTGTAATCAAACTATATTTAACTGAATCAAATGATACTAGTTGTGATGTTTACATTTAGGAGATTTTGACCTAACATATGTATTCAAAACTAATTTTCATGTTGGCTGATTTAATGGTGTAGATTTAGCATTTCATAATTATGATAGGAAATGGATTATGATGTGGTTTAGGATTTTATTTGGATCATTTGAATATTGATATGCAAATTCTGATATTTAATGCTTTAAATGCTTTATATGAAGATGATTAGAAAATAAAAGTTGATTAGAAACTAAAATTTGATTATGACAATTGAGTATGTTAATGTGAGTTATTCAATATAAAAAATTTCATGCACCTATACACATGTATTTTATATGATTTTTTATTGGGCTATTGATGTTCGAGTTTAGTGTGTAGACAATTGAACCATGGAATTTTATTGGGGAAAAAGTCCAAACTTATGTGGACATAGTTTAGCCAAGGCGAATCTTTGGAAGATTCAAAAACCTTGTTGTGAAATGTTTATTTTGAAAACATGATTTTGATTGTGTGTAATAAATTTAAATTCATGAGTAAGTAGGGATATGTCATTGTGATGTGTAATGTGTTTTAATGTGTTAGTTGACACTTGTAATTGGTTATGTGTTGATGACATGTCACCTACGGCTTTGGTCATGGTTATATTTAACCTTAAACTAACTACCTTTCATAAGATAAAGAAAATCCACTTGGAGAAAGGATGGGATGGGTCACCATCAAGAGAAATTCGAATTAAAAATTGACAAGGATTTCTAAGGGTCAGTAAGTGGTCCCAAAGTGCCATTTTGTCAAAATAAACCTCTCATATGTTAGCATAACATGTTAGGGGCCTAAATCAGATCATTTTAGTGCTTAGCTAGCCTAGGTGGCCCTTAACAAATGCATTCTTCCACCAATATGAAAATTGAGTTGTCCTATGAGTTTATCCCCATCTTTTCACTTTTTCAAAAAGGAGAAAAATTGGTAGGGACAAAGTTGTAAGTGATATTGGCTTGATGTCTTTATGAAAATGAGTTAGTAGAGGAGCCTTTTTACTTAACTTTGACAAACTAGTGGAGTGTTCCCCCACTCTCTAAGTTTAGAGACAGTTAGGGTTTGGAGAGAGGAAGGACTAAGGAGAAGGGATCTCTGCAACAACTTTCATATTGCCTTTACCTTGGACCAAGGTTGGTGCCCATGTCATAACTTTTATTGCACTTTCTCAATAATGTTGTTCTTGCTCATATTGTATTAAGATTCATGCTCATGTGTTTGTGTTGAGATTGTTGGTATGTGCTATTTTTTTGATGGATTTCTCTTACATATTTTCTCCTTATCTTTTTGTGTGTATCAATGTTAATGGGTGTAAAGGCTTCACTCACCTTTGGAGGGAAGAGATGCCTTGGGTGGAGGGGTTAGTTGGTCTCAACATTGAAGTTGAGAGATTTTCCTCTTGGAGAGGGTTTTGTTGTTCATGGAGTATGAGCTCCATTGAAACCATATGCCTTGTTTATTATTATGGGAGGTATAACTTTATTGATGTGATGAGGATGATGTATTTTGATAGCCTTGAAGAAGCATTATGCAATTGCAAATGTATATGTGTATATGGATATGGAATTCTCCTTTTTTGGAGAGCTTGCCTTCACCCATTGTTTCATGATTCCAATAGTGAATCATTTTGTTAAGCCTTGGAAGGGAGTTATATGTGTTGTGATGATTAGATGTATGTATTTTTGATGCTTGAGTGTAATATGTTTGACCCTTGTTTCCCCAGCTTGGTGGGTGGCTTCTTGTAAGCCTAAGATGAGAGGTGAGAATCCATGGTTCTTGGTTTGTTCTTTTGCTGGTTTGTGAGAATGGTATTTATGTAGGATTTAGGTTTCTTCCCCTTGGCATTGTTAAAGAATCAAGGGTTGAGTTGATATATCATGTAGTTAAAGGAATCAATCCTTCCCATATCCTTTGTAATAGGTTAGGAAGGCAAAATCCCCTTGTTATTTTATACAATATGAGAATTAGTTACCTCCTATTGTAAGAAAATGTGAAGTAGAAATGTAAGTTGAATGTTATGTATATGAGTGGCATTGTAGATCTCTTTCAAAGTGGGGGTTAGGACTCAAAATTGTCTCCAGAGTGTGGAGTCGAAAAATGCTCTGCTAGGGTTTTCTTGCTACATGTGAACTTTCAATTTTTTTTGTGTACAACCCTTCGCCTGCACTCCCCTTCTGTCAACACTACTTGTCATACCGCATTTACTGCGAGAGCTTTAGGTTAGGATACAATGGCTCTGGCCAGTGGTGAACCAGATATTTCTAGTGTTCACGTTGCTACTTCGGACTGCCATGGCGCTGCCACCGAACAAATGCCCACGCAAGTTTGTCCCAAAGGTTTTTTAGGAGGTAATCGTGATATTATCCTTCCTTTGCAAGAATTTGATGCTACATGTGACTGGTTAGAGCAACATACCTTGATAGGGTATTTTGTTGGTTGGACTCCTCCTAAAGCTATGCTTAGAGAATGGGTCAACAAATGTTGGACTCCTCATGGAGTCCGCCTTGATGCTGTGTAAAACCTTACCAAAGGTTTCTTTTTATTTCACTTTGCTAACCCATCGCAAGTAGACGTGGTCTTTAACAATGGCCCTTGGTTTGTGTGTTCCTCTCTGCTTGTTTTTCAAAAATGGTCCTGAGACTTCACTGTCTCGGATGATAAAAAGCTAAGGGTTCCTGTATGGGTCGAATTCCTAGGTCTACCCTTGCCCTACTAGCCTTTCATTGAGTCTATTGCCCAAGCCCTTGGAAAAGTTGTCACCAAGGAGCCTGAGAAAATTTTTAATGCTTGCCCTCAGCGGCATGTTTACATTGAAGTTGATCTTTTCAAAGATCTCAAGGATTCTATGGAAATCCAGATTAGAACTCAAACCTTCTCATAGAAGGTGCTTTACTTGAACCTACCTAACACCTATTAAAGGTGCCAGTCTACGGAACAAAAGATTAGGGATTTCCCTTTGGCTACGCCTAGGGTCAAACCCTAGCCTAAAGCGGCAGCTGCCAAACAGGCCGAAGGAAAAAAAGAAGAATGGGTTACTGTTGAGCACAAGGGCAAGCTTGCCTTGAATCCCTTGGCCCCTAAGCAATCCTATGCGGCAGTTACCGCAATTCCTCCTACTTCCACAGAAGTGTCAATGCCTGCTAGCATGGAGATGCCAACGATTTCCATTACACTTGTTCTAGGGGTTTTGTAGGTTTCAAACCCTACTGGTTTGCAGGGGATCAAGGCAACCGCCAGGGCCTCACCCTTGGCTGGGACTCATGCTTCTCTTACAGTTTCTTCCATAGTACCACTAGCAATAAGGCGTTCTCGCAGTCCTCCTAGATGTACAGAGATATCAGGGGTAAAACGGCAGGCTATAAGTCAAGAGGATTTCCCATCTGACTTCCACCCAGTTTCTACCTTTTTGCAGAATAGCTACTCCTCTCTCGAGGATGAGGATGATATGGAAGAGTTCTCATGAACTTCCTCTCATGGAATGTTCGAGGTCTTACAGACCTCCCTAGAAAGTTCTGTGTCCGGGATACCCGTCATAGACTTGGGAATTTAGATTTTCTTTGCCTGCAAGAAGTTAAGATTTCTAGTTTCATGCTTTCTGCTACATGCCATGTCATTTGGCAGGATAGCATTATGTTTTCTTCTTAGCATGAAGCTAGCCGAGGTGGTGTAGTTACTCTCCTGTCACCTCACCTTCATTCTGCTATTATCTCACACGGTTCTGACCCCACACACCGTATTATTTGGCTTTTTCTTTCCATTAACAATCATTCTTTTGGAGTCATTAATGTTTATGCCTCCAATGATGTTGTGGAAAGGGCACAAATGTGGGTCTGGCTTGCTGACAACTTGCCGCCAACTACTTGGGTCCTGTGTGGGGACTTCAATATGGTTGAAGTGGCCTTTAACAAAGATGGCATTCTGCCTTTCCGTTGGACAGTTGGGGAAAGAGAAGCCCGGTTTTACATGCGAAATAAATTGGGCCTTTTTTATCCCAATACAAATTGCCGCCATGGTAGTGGGGCCTGGCACACTTGGTCCAATTTTTGAGCCGATCTTGACTGCATTTTGAAATGTCTTGATCGTGCTATGATCTCGGCACAATCTTTTTTCTCCTTTTCTGAAGATTGTAATTTACCTGTCATTCCCCTGACAAATGTGACGTTGTTAGACCACTATCCCATTTATTTTGGCATTTATTGGCAAACAGCTATCCCCAAGGTGGCCAAGTCTCAATTCTTCCTCAACACGTCTATGTTGTTGCATGCTTCAGCCATCTCCCACATCCAACATGTCTAGAATTTGGAGCCACGTCCGCATTCCCATCAGGGTTGGATTGAATGGTGGAATGACTCCATTACCAGAACTGCTCAATTTTTGCGCATCTACAAGTGTCAGCTGGCAATCTTCAGAAAACGGTCTTATGAAGCCAACACCCTTGCCCTCAAAAAAGCCTTTGAAGCTCTCACCTTCAACCCTTTTGATGTGGATTTACAAATTCAGCTTGCCAAGCTTCGCCATGATAAGAAAATTGCTGATAACTATGCTACTTGAGGAGCCCAAATCAAAGCCCATCTCCATTGGTTGGAGGTTGGCGACAAAGCCTCGAAAGAGTTCTTCCAGGCTCTCTGAGCCCGTCATACCAATGTTGGGATTAAAAAGATAAAACAGGGAACTGATGTTCTTTCCAGTCTGCCTGACATCCTGCAAGCATTTGTTCTTCACTATGAGAATGTCTTTGCTTCACAGGGCAATTCGGTTACTCAGGAGGAGACTCTCAGAAAGTGTATCGTTGTTACTCCAAACCACCTCACAGTTGAGCAACGCACTTTCTGTGAGCAACTTCTTTCCCTTTGAGATCTTAAAGAGGCAGTTTACTCCATGGTTGATGACAAATCCCCTAGGTGTGATGGATTTTCCTATGAATTTTACAAACATCTTTGGGAGAAAATTGGTCCTAATTTGGACAAAGTCTATCTTGAAGCATATCATTCTAAAAGCTTAGGAGCGATCATAAATAAAGGAAATATTAAATTCATACCTAAAGCTGGTGATCTTGAGGACATATGCAACTGGAGGCCCATCACCCTCTTGAATGTGTCTTATAAGATCATTGCCAAGGCGCTCTCTCTCAAAATCTGCCATATGTTGCCTTTAATTGTGCAGCCTGAACAAACTGGCTTCATCAAATCCAGGTATATTCTTTACAACATCATTACTGTCTGGGAAGGTATGGAATGGGCCCATAAGTCCAAGCAACAAGCTATCTTTTTAAAGATAGATTTTGCTAAAGCCTATGATCGCATTGAATGGCCTTTCATTTCGGCTATGCTTCAGGCTTTGGGTTTTGGTCCCAATTTCCTTCAGTCCATAGAGATTCTCTTTGGCGAAGCTAATGCTTGCATCACCATTAATAATTTGCAATCTGAGGCTTTTGGACTTTTTTGCTCCATTAGGCAAGGTTGTCTACTAGCTCCAGCGCTTTATGTCCTTGCTGCTGAAGGTTTTGGTTATTTACTTGCTCACTCTGTGTCTTCAGGACTGGTCCGTGGCATTTCCTTGCCTGATTCTTCCTTCCAGTTAGTCAATGGTCATTTCACTGATGATTCTTTTCTTACTCTTCTTGAAGATGAAGAAAACATCAAAAATGCTTTAAATTGTCTGGACACTTTTTGTCAAGCCTCTGGCTCTGCCATTCAATGGCATAAAACGCTCTGTTACTGCTAGTCTTTCTTGCCAGCTCCACCTTAGCTCAGCCTATTTCAATGGAAATGGATTACTCATGGAGAAATCTTTTGCTTTCTTAGCAAATTCCCTTTGCTTTCTAGGCTTCCCCTATGGAACTTTGGAATGTTGTGCTTGCAAAGATTAGCAAAAAGCTTGATTATTGGATCACTAAGCCACTTTCTCTTGCTGGTAAATTCTAGATTTGTTCTAAGATTGTGGTTGCCACCCATGTGTACTATTCTTCCTGTTGGGCTCCCTCCAAAGCTTCTTATCTCAAACTAGAACGTTTGCTCAGAGATTTTCTTTGGGCCTCTAGTTTTGACCATCATGGTTTTCACAGAGTTGCTTGGGATTTTTGTTGTCTCCCAAGGGAATCTGGGGGTCTCGGCCTGCTTTCCACTCGGAAGCAGGGCCTTGCCCTCTGTGCTAAATAGATTATCAGAGCTATTTCTGGAGATGAAGCCTGGAAGATATTGGTAAGGCATTGCATTTCTTCCAGCTTCCCTGTTAACAGACCAATGTGAAAGGGGATTGGTTTTCAGACCCTTCTCACTATGCATGAACCAGTGGTCATACAGGGCTCTTTTGTTAAAAAGAGCATCTAAAAAGCCTGGGAAGCTGTTAAACCTTGGCTTCTTTGGGCTGGTGATGAGTTTTGCAATGGGCTATCCTTAAATCAACAGAACATTTGGTGGTCTCCCCTATTTTCCATCCAAGGTACTCCTCTTGCCAAGACTCAAGGTGCCAGTGCTCTACGTTTCTTTAAACATGGCATCTGCAAAACCAAGGATTTTTTTTCAAGAGTCACCATGAATTTCAGGTCATGGGAGGATATGCAAGTTCAGTACCACCTTGTCAGTTCTGATCACCAGACTTATGACCTTCTATTGTCTTCCATCCCTGTGCACTTAGTTCATAAAGTGGGGATTCAGTCTGTTCGTCCTTGGTGGCATGATTGGAAGTGGTATCCTGCCACTCCATTTACCAATTATAAGCCCAATATGGGGTACAGATGGCTTTTGCCCCACCTTCCAATGGTGGACACGCTTAATCAACGGTGGCATTTGCAATCTTTGCTTTCTCAATGGAGAAAACATTTCGACACCATTTGGAGTGCCATTACAGAACCTAAGATTGCCCACTTTGCTTGGTGCCTTGCCTTCCAAGGTCTTCCCCTAGGGCCTCGGCTCAAGCACATTGGGGTTCTTGATCCTAGATGCCCCTTCTGTGGTCAACCTGAGTCCTTTTTGCATATTTTTTGGTTTTACAAGCATGCTCAGAATTATTGGCACTGGATTCATGATTTTTTCAAGCCTTTCAAGCCCGAACCTTTTTCATGGCACATGATCTTGCTGGGTGATTCCCCCAGAATTCCTCGAAAGTTCTCCTAGATTTGGCATACCTTCAAGATGGAAATTTTTTTTTCTCTGTGGAAAGATAGGAATGCAGTTTTATTCACTCACAGTTTTTTGGATGTTAACATTGCAATGTACACTAAGACATGCATTTGTAACAATGTCATTATGCAGATACAGGTGCAAGCTAATAAAGTTTCCCTAGAAGTTGTGCACTTACAGAAATTGTTAAATCATTGGGGTAATGCTCCATGCACCATTACCAGAGTGCCTCCGGATGCCTCGGCTGATGCCTCTTCGTCTTGTGGTCGTTGTTCCCGATGCCAGTCCTCTGGCCGCCATTCACACATGCCGCACTCCTAAGGTCCTCGCCACCACTCTCCCAGTGGTGGACATGGCAGTTGGAGGCGCCCCTTTGCTTCCTCACCGCATGGTGGTTCTGGCTGGTCCCTGGCTCCTCCCCCTGGGTGGGCTTCTGGCTGGTCCTCGGCTCCTCCCCCTGGACGGGCGCACTCTGGCAAGTTTCCTTGGCTGGCCTTGGCGATTTCTCCTCCGCGACCAGACAAGAAGGATGCAGAGACTGCGACTACCCCAGATCCTGTTGATGCTGCTGATAGCTGGACTGTTCCCAGTCCGCCCCACAATCCCATTGATGCGTGGGGATTTCCTGATAAAGACGATCCTCCCTCTGCTGGTACTGCCTTGGCAGCCTGAGGTTGTTAAAAGTTTTTTTTTCAATGAATAGTGAATAGTTTTTGACTGAGGCCATGTTGTTAATTTTAGCTTTGGCTGTGTGAACTCATTCGCGGGGTGATCTTGTATCCCCTGACCCCTTTTTTGTGAATTGTAAACTTAGTAAATTTTATTAATTGAAAAGGACTATTCATCAAAAAAAAAAAAAATGGCATTGTAAGAAAAAGAGGGTATCATATCCATCATTGTTTACGAAGGAAAGAGATAGTTCCATGTGTAAGGGAATATCCATTGTTGTGAATTCT
The DNA here is from genome assembly GCA_028749045.1 of Cupressus sempervirens. NCBI lineage: Eukaryota > Viridiplantae > Streptophyta > Pinopsida > Cupressales > Cupressaceae > Cupressus > Cupressus sempervirens. The sequence continues at coordinate 97,253,097 of CM053789.1, read as the reverse complement.
ATGTTGAAGTTATGTAATTGAGTTAGTTCTCCTCATGAAGATTTAGGTATCAATAAATAGTTAAACTTTATAGATTGTTGATGTAAGAGAAACATTGTAATAGTTATTCAATTTAAAATTAAGTGATTCCATTATTTTGATGTAAAGGAAATAAAGGTCCTTATATTTCAATTGTTCATATGTATGCATGGAAAATGGTTCAATATATTTTCGATTAACAAGCAATTCCATATGTGAGACTATTCATCTTTTGGAACATATATATTTGATCTTGTGCAATATAATTAGTGTTTTAAAATTTTGAGTTTTCTAACACCAATAAATATTTAGATTTGATAGATGCAAAGAACAATATCAAAATATTTAACTAAGAGTAGTAGAGAATACAAATCAAACCAACACCAAATCCATAGTCATGAATGAGAAGGAAGAAAAATGCATCAAAATCATAGTGAAAACCTTGTTGTAGGTGAACATTTACTTTCTAGAATTTGTATGAGGAAATGAAAAATATTCCACCCCATTACAAAGCAATAAAATATTCGTAGAGAATATTCCCTAATCTCTGGCTTCTTTACTTAAATTAAACATAAGTGTAATATACATATATGAACATAAAATTGATATGAGATCCCCATGGGAAGTCCCTTAAAGTGAAGAGAACTCAAATTTATATAAACTTAAAAAATATACACATTTCCCTAGTAAGGGAAGTTTACCACCCTAATATAACATGGAAACATAAAAAGAAAATTAATTAAAAACAAAAAACCGTTAAGTGTTAAAAAGATGGGATGGGAGCCCTTTTGGTCGGTGGTCCCCACCCCACATCCTCCCTTCTCTCCAAGCACTTCATCCCACTTGGGGCACACTTTGTGAAGACTACACGACTATTCGTTGGCTGGTCCCCACTCTGGCATGTCATGCCTCCTTCCCACCCAAGCGACTCTTCCAAGTGCCTTTTGCCTTGAATGGAGGGCGGACGAGTACATGGCAGACGAAAATGGAATAGGCATGTGATTCCACTCCACCCATCAAATCAAGATAAGGACAATATAACAAGGCCTATGTACTTCTGTCGCCAAACTAACATATCTATTAGTGGGTTTAGTTATTAGTTAATAGATATTTGTTAGTTGTGCATAATTATAACTATCCTATATTTAATAGATATGTATAGGTTTTTTTAATAGTAAAAGATTAATTTAGATAAGTAAATTTGTGGGATGGTGTATTTAGCAATCAAAAATTGTCCTTTTATTAGTGTGCTTTGTAAAATTGTAAAATTAGTTTTATATAATTATGAAATATTATTTAATTGCGAATAATTGTACTAATTTAGTTGGTAGAAATTGAATTAAATTGGGTAATAGTTATGTAAGATGATGAGTATGGATAATACTTAGTGCAATAATTTAGCAATTAACTAAGGCTTGCTAGTAGTTTAGTAGAATGTTGGAGGTTTAAGTTAAGTTGGATGGAAGCAATTCCATTTTCATATTTAATAGAAAAAGGAAGTTAATAGACATTAGTGATAAATAGTTGAATTTAATTATTGATTAGTTTTTGATGGATGTAGTTCAAGGGAGATCAATTGTGAGTAGTATATTTCAAATGCATTAATAAGAATATTAGTTAGAGATCATGTTGATAAGTATAGGACACTTAATATTTTAGTAAGTTATTTAAATGGATAGAATTTAATTAAAAGATAAGATGAAAGTGTGAAATAAAGTACAATATGAAGGGGTGATAATCATGCAGAAACATAAGGTTCTTTATTATCTTGTCATTGTGGAATAATTAATCTATGCACCTATGTCAAATACTGAAATTGTATATAACACTATACAAGCCAATAACATTGAAATTGTGTATCCATGTAATGCAAGAGCTCATTAGATCACCTATTTGGAAATATGGAGCTTGAAACAGAAGAACAATGAATCAAAGTTGTTTTATAAACGTTACTTTCAAGTTAGGTTATGAAAAGTGATATCACTTATCAACACGGGCATAACAAGGCCTAGGGGAAAGCCTATTGCTTTGGAAGCAATTATAACCTAGCCCATGTGTCACACTCGAACTCTAATAAATGATATATGATCTTCCATTAATTCATTTGAGTAGTGATACAAAAGTATCAAACGGGTGACTCATATGACAGAGGACAAAACTGTTCAATAATCTAGTTGCAATATGCACATGTCAACATGTGATACCTTAAGTTTAGCTTTAAAAAAATTAGTTGTGTTTTTGCCTTGTAATTTTTAGGCATGTCAGTTAGTGGTCAATAAAAGTACACAAATGTGTCACCTTTCAAGTTAACTTATCAGAATGACTGAATTTGGGAATTTCTATCTAATTTATTTATTTTTTTCAAACAAATGATCTAGATAAATTCATTCTAGCTAAGTTATATATCGCCTCACACTTTTCCAATTGGAAATGTCTATTAACTACAAGTTTTATACTAATTTGTATCTAATTACTAAAGAAAAAAAATTATTTTAGAAAACTAATGTTTCAATAAATTTTATTATTTTTTATAAATTTTTTTAATAACATATAAACCCCTTTTAATAGATCTCAATGTCAAGAATACTCTCATATAGAGTTTATAGTGTTTTAATTAGATATAGTATATTGTAACTAAAAAATTTTAGAATTACTTATTTAAACACTCGAGAAGATATCAATTTTGAGAAAGAAAAAATATATTAATTCATATAAAAAAAATTAAAATCATATGACGTCCTAGACAAGAGAGATCTCTTCTGAAATGTATAATTTTTCTTTTGGTTAGACTAGATTTGTTTTGAAAAATGTGATGGGAGATGAAAACTATCGATTTCAAGTGAGTTGAAATTTGAATTGTTATAAAAGATAAAATATAGGTATAAATTCAATGGGCCCTTGGTTTATTGGTGAAGATGAATGGCTCACAAAGAGCCCACCAATGATCAAGTCTTGTTGAGTGCAAGACTTTGACACCATAAGGGATGAGGTCAAGATCATGCCCCAGGTGATTTTGATAGCGTGGATGCCCCTCAGTCATTGGCTCTAAGTTGAAGAGCTCTCAAGCATGCGTGGGCTCATATCAGGTTCTTAAAAATTCAAGTGGTGGCCTTCATTGGTTGGTAGCTTGCAGACCTCATGCCTCACTAGGTTGCCTCGCAGGTTTGAACCCTCCATCAAAAAAACATATATAGGTATAAAGCCAATCCTTATTTTTAATTGTTCTAGCTATATATTTTATCTATAACATAATCTAAGATCAAAGAGAAATAAGTTTATTTACATATATATTTATTGTGGGAACTAGACCCCTAATTTTCAACATTTTTTACTAACTGAAAGTTTGACTTTAATAAATAGAAAAATATATCAATTCTTATTCCAAATAATTATTAAAAATATAATCCTAAACATCTATTTCTACATATTTCATTAGTTTACTTCATTTTCAAATTCTAAATAATGTACTACCAATTTTATGTCATTGAAGGTAAACAATTATACTTTTGTTAGCCTTATCCTTTGTAAAAGGGTGACACAAGTTTGTGCTTTTACCCTAGTGATTTAGGTAATTGAAGAAATGATGTAGATGTGGATGATTTTCATATTGGTTCTCTTGTCCCTAATAGATTGGAATCCTTTGCTGAAGATGAAGTTGGCTACAAAATTTTTTTTGGGCATAAAAGTCAGGGACACACGTTTCTATTTAACTAGGGAGTCTGATGCAAGAGCATTGTGGGTTTACTCAGTGATAACTTTGGAGTCCTTTGAGGGATTCTTTGTAATTACTTGAAGAGTACTTGGAGTGTTACTTGGTCAAAGAAGGGTGGATGCTTAGTCATTATTGGGTGTAATTTTGATCAAGGTGCTTAATCACTGAAGGAACTTGGCATAGTTTTTGGTGCTCCGTAGAACCTATGCTCATTGATACTTGAATTTATTGGCAATGCTTGTAGGAGCTCAAAAGGTGTGCTTAACAATTTTTCTGATGCTTGATAGGGTGATGCTACCAACTCAAGTTCTTAAGGTTTTGGTTCGACAACTTGGTGCATTTAATGTGTGAGGACTGTGATCATGTCATGGATCAATTGTGGGAGTTTGTGTAGGCCTATTTGGGTCAATTTTATTTATCATATGTGTATTGAATGGGTATCATAAGCCTACTAAGGCATTTAGTATATAATATCTATTCTAGGAAACTTCTTTCTTAAACATGTATTTAGTGCAAGCGTTTTTTTAATTTGTAACTTTCTAGGCTAACTTGTGGCTTAGTTGGGTATAAAAAGAGGGTCTTGTGATGTCTTTAGTGATTTTTCATTGAAAATGGAGAAGAGGAGGTAGCTAAGAGAGATAAGTTTGTGGTTAGAGCTAGTAGTTGTGGCTTTGGAAATAAGGAGATTTCTTGGTGGTTTGCCAATACAAGTTTAGAGCTCACTAGAGGTTTCTACTAGAGTGTTGTTGTGTTACAAATCTAGGCTAACTATGGTTTGGGATTGGATCTTGAGGGATCTTGCTAAAGTATTACTTTCTTGTATTTGGTCATAACTATGAAGGCCTTATGATCTAACACATTGCATGTAATCGATTGTTTTATGAATAAAGGATTGAGTTTGGTATCAAATCTTGTATATTGTGTTGCTTTTCTATTGTGTGGTTATTTCTTGCGGGCTAGAACATCTCCTTTAGGGATTATTCTACTACCTTGCACTGCATCAATGATTTTGGTGCATGCTTGTTAAGTGTTACTAGGAATATCATTACGATACAATTAGTGCACAATTTATGATGAAAAAAATAATACTCCAGGATAGGGAATTATATGAATGAAAAAATTATTTATCCATACAAAAATATTTTGTATTGTTATAACTAACAACATATTTTCTTTAGGAGGTCAGATATTTACAAGATTGGAAAGTGCTAGTAATCGAGCACAAACAACTATTAGGAGTAAAAAACCCATTATATTAGTTGATAAGTTCATAGATATGATAGGTGAATACATGGTGAGTAATTGTCATTGATACGAAGCATCTCACATAAAATGTATTATAAATCATAGGTTCTAGTTTTCCAAAAATATAACTATACAATTTAAGTCTTGAAATGAATGTGAAGTGTAACACATAAGTTAAGAAAATCATGGAATAAAATATAATAGGACGTTTAATCCATTTCATAATGAATATTTTTAGTATTAGTGTCCAATGAGTCTAATAAGAGTGAGTGGCTTGCACACCTACAATAGGATTTGGCATAATTCTAGAGAAAATATCTACACATGGACCTAAATTATTGTAGATTCATTATCAAATGAAGTTGAAATAAATGAAATTTATGATATCTCAAGGTGAATTGCAATGTGTATTTACAAGATTCAATGTCCTTGTTAAGGGGCACAATCCTAGATAAATGATGAAGAATATAGATTTTTACAATTTGGCATTTTTGTATTAAAAGTTTATAAGAAGATTTATTAGTGTATTACCTTGATGAGTTGAATTGAAGAGAATAAATTCAAGTTAAAATATATAATGACTTATAGTTTTATATTTTTATAAATGAAAGAAGCAAAGGAATTGTATTTATGCTCCCAAAGTTTTGAAGGTGTTGGAAGTTAATTGTGATGCTATTGACATAACAATCAATGATGCATTGAGTTAAGAAAATATATTAGTCACATATTTTAGATACAAGTTGAATGAGAATAAGAAAAACTATTCCATTTAATATTATGAATTATACACCAAAGAAACACTTATTCATTTGAAGGTACTATTTTCTACAAAAGGAATCAATATTGTACAAAAGCCAGAAGAATCTAAATTTCATTGATAGTGATGTGATTATTAACTAAACACACATAAGGTGGGTAGAATGTTTAAAAAATTATTCTTTTATGATAAATTATCATCCAAGAAGTAAACATTATCATTTTTTTAAATGATAGCCAAATTGGTGCACATAGAGTAGATAAAAGATTTATTTGGCACAATTTTAGATTTGGTAAATACATTGTATGCATGGATAACTCCATAGGATGGAGATCTATGATCTCATTTGAGTAATACATTACTCAAGGGGATACTTGTTCATGAGGAAGTGATTGTAAACCTTGGCAAGATCAAAGCATCCTCATCATAGAATCATGTAGAGGTAGATGTAGAGGAAATCTTGGATGGAAAACACATAAGTGATATAGGAGAAGAAGTATCATTAGTCATTTTTCCTCAAATAATTTAATAGATTCATTGAGACCAATGGAGGGAATCATATTATTAGTAGACTATATAGTCTATCACACATGCAAGATAGAATGTGTGAGGAACCATTTATTGCTTCAATACTTAATTAAATAGCTGTTGTCATAAAAGCTTTCACTCTTGTCCAATTGTTTTACCTAAGGACAACCTTGTGAAACATGGAAACAACCTCCAAGTTGTGAGACTTGAACTATGTGGTTGAGTCTTTGGAGAAGGCCAAATTCCTTTACTATCAAGATGCACCTAACTACCCTTGGAGGGGAAAAGGGGAGAATACATTCATAGAATCATTAACCTAATCTATCATAAGGAGGTGATGCACCAAAATAGAGTGTTAAAACCAATCTCTACCCATACATGCACACTTTAACTATTATGGCATCAAAGATATATAGATTCAAAATTTTATAAATCCAACAATCACATGCAGATCAAACAACCAAAATTAGTAACACAAGGAAGAAGAGAGTTCACTTATATATCATTCATAGGTCAAAGCGATACAATTATGGAAATTACAGATAGACACAAAACATTGAAGAGAGGAAAGTATATCTTGTATAGACATCAATGGCTGAAGGAGATAAGGCAGAATGTCATTAGGTTCAAAGGAAAAGAGATTTTATAGTGAACTTGTAGAGCAATATTAGAGAAAATAGAGAATATTTGACCCTAACAAAGAATTGCAACTTTACTTTTATAGTGCAAGCATAACTAGGATTGATTTGATTGAAAGCTACTCCACAACCACTACCATTAAGTGCTCAAAGAACTATTAAGGTGATCCAAACAGTAGATTTCAACTAGTACACTTGCAAAGCATCAGAATCATGAAACCCTAACATGGAAGAAACCATGAAGTAATAGAAATGACACCAATCAATGCTAGAATTCCTCAAAATGGGCAATCAAACAATGGAAGGAATGCCTCTACATCATTTCTAGCATAGCAATAACTCTAGGGTGGTTGGGATCGACCAAAAAGATCAAATCATGTGAGAACACCCTATCTTTCTCCTTCCTAGCTCAACAAATCAGCAAAATCAATACGACCAAACTAGGTCCTACAACTAGAAAGAACCATGTGGACCAATAATATTATTTCATTTTGTTAGCTTGCAAAGTCCTCATGTGTTTGACCACTTGATCACTTAACTGCACCACCTTTTCAACTTAACCATGATATTTATAAAACTACTGACTTAACCATAACTTTAACTAGCATTGTTAATATCTTAACTAGGTCTATCATGTATACACATCAACCTCATTCTTTGTCGCATGATATATCTACCTTACATCTCTGCAAAGTGACAACCATGGATCCTATCCCATCTGATGATTTTGAAAGTCCATTAATTCTGTCATTGCATCAACCAAGAAAAAATTTCCCCAAGCTAGCTCACCTAACAACTTGTCCACTTCAACCACAACCCACAATAGGAATAGGGCCCATATGTCACATGTGGATTGCTCACTATCTCACATGAAGTAAATATCAAGCACTTTGGAAAAGTGACAAAGTGACAACCCTTGATCTTTCAAGATCTGATGATGAATAGGAAACACTAAAGAAGTACTAGCTCATGAAGCAAAAGAAAATGAAAACCTACCAACTAGACTACTATTAGAAGACTCACTAGCCATAGAGAAAGAAGGCCTGTTAGGTATACATGTTGTGTTGTCACTTTTTCATATAGAATATTATCTGTGGACTTTTGGAAAGTGATAAAGTGAGGGTCATCAATCATGGAAGATTGGATGATGGCGATACTGAACCAACTGATCATTGTGTTGACCAAAGAAATGGGCCCACAAAAATACATGGAAATTCATCACTTTGTTGCTATGACAAAAATTTCTACAAATTATGATAGTGAAACAATGATAACCCTCAATCCTTTTGTATATGACGGTGGATATGATATGGGCCTGCAAAAATCAATTAAGAAAACATATAAACTAAGGTCTTAAAGATTTATTTTATCATGCCCTAATATTTGGATATTATAAATATATGAATGTTACTAAGTTTAAATTCAAATATTTTGCTTGGTGGGAGGGAAAATTAGCTAACAATTTTGGTGACCTAGGGTGGATGCAATCCAACTATGCATTGTTAGAAATATGGAATACTGAGAGGGGGAGATGAATCAATATTCTACAAAATTTAGGCACCAACTAGATATTATCAAATAATTTGAACCATGCATAAGAAAGTTAAAAAGTAATGTTGAAAAATAGTAATAACCATGCATAAAGAGAACTCATAACACCAATTTTTTTTAGCTAGGGAAACCCTGGCCAAGGGAAAACCCCGGTGGGGATGATACCCACTAGATAATATATTGATATATATGTTCTTTCTTAGAGGATGGACCCTATTAGAAGTCAATAAGAAAATTCAATATAGAGAGTCCCTAGTAGGATACTTTGAATCTCTGTTAGGAGATTCCAACCCTATTAGGAGTTGTAGCACAGTAAATGCAAGAAGAGCTCACTACCCAAACAATTAATTAGTCTTTAGGTATATATGTGTTGTATCTTCTTTCTTGACTGATCTTTTTCCTTGGCTTGATCTCAAATCACAAAATTAGGTTCTCAAAACTTTGCATATATCACTTCACAAAAATTTTGCATTATTACTTATCACAATACAATTGCACATTCCCTCTCGCAAGATATCCTTTGCATAAATATTATGCCTTTTCAAAAATTACTACTAGATGAGCTAAGACCAAAATATACCTTTCCAACTTAGAGTTAACATCTAGGATGTTGGGCTTAATTAGTCAAGTAATTATTTTGCAAAAAAAAAAAATCCATTCCTTTAATTCCGATGTTCTGTTTCACTTGCTAAATCATGAATATCTCTTTTTTGTATTCTTTGTACTGATGTCTAAGGTTATACACATCATCATCAATATGTGTAAAATCTTCATCTAACTTTGTTAGTCATAATATGACATCAAAAATATTTTACATATAAAACAATGTATTATTGTAAACCAATTTCATACTTGGATAATTTTATGAGTAACAAAATCTAAGTATCTTTATTTCCAGGTTTTTTGCAAGTAAGTACATCATGTGTTTCCATGAATGACAACAATTACATCACTACATAAAGCCAATTTTCAACAATCTCCCCCTTTGCATTGCTGACAATAAATTAAGGAAAATTGGCTAAGTTACAAAATGTTAACAAAAACTTACTATACTTAATATCTAATGGATTACATATACTTCATATTACAAATGCACAATTGCTCAACTGCTCCCCCTTTTAATATGAATGCTACATTCATAACTTACTAAAAAAAATTCTTCTACAACTTCTCCCCCTTTGACATCAATGACAAGGGTCAGAAAATCCAAAATTGTCAAAAAGTTTTTTGTCTATTGTCAAGCTGCTAATATTTTCATGCAATCATCAAAATTTTCTTGTAAACTATTGATACCTTTCTCCCATGTGTCATTTTCTGCTTCAAAATTAGTGAGCATTACACATAAGGAATATGATGCAATCTCAACTTCATTAAGGTCAGAGTAGGTATAGTTTGCATAGGTGTCTTTTTCTTTGACACATTCTTCCAATTGTCTTTCAATGGCTAATATCTTCAAAGCAATAGATTCTCCAAATTCTGATAGTCTTCTCACCATGAGTTCTTTTTCAATTTTCAATTTCCTAATGTTTGAGTTAGCATCGACAACTTTTCCTTTCAATTCATCAACTTTGTAAGAGGGTTACTATATTTTACTAGTTTAAGCTTCTAGCTCACTTAGCTTCCCTTGAATTTTTATATTCACATATTTGGTCAACATATGAGATAAAGTAAACTTGATATATAGTAACTTGCCAACTTGTTGATATCTTCAAAGTTCCTCAATACAAGTATCAAGACTCAAAAATCATTTTGAATATTCAAACAAATGGTTCTAAAAAGATTAGCATCATGTGAAATTTGAGCCTTAGACTCAACAATATTTAATAAATTTGTAAATTCAGCATCAAATGATTTCAGAATTATTTGTGCTCTCTATTTTAGATTTTCTTTAGTGTGTTTGGCTGTGAGGGTGTTGTGCAATCTATCAGTTATTTCCATTAGTTATCTCTGAAGGCTTTTCACCTTTTTTTCTTTTCAAACAATTTTGTTATGGATGAGATCATATTAGATTGATCATCACCATCACTTGTAAGGTTTGAAAGAGATATAAGAGAGGATGAGCTAGATGCTTTCACTTCATCTTCCTTTAGTTTCTTCTCTGTTTCCTTCTTTGACTTTCATTATTCTTCTTCCTTCTCTTCTCTTTCTTTCTTTTACTTTCTTCCTTTTCTTTTGTGTTTTTTTTCCTTCTTCCAACTTTTCCTCTTTTTCTTCTTCTTTCCTCTTTTCATTTTCTTTTTTCTTCTTTTCTTATTCTAGTAATTTTAGCTTGGCTTCTTCAATATTCTTCTTTTCTTCTTCTAGTTGTCTTTTCTCTTCCTCAATTAGTCTCAACTAATCTGAATATCTTTAGAATGGGGATTAGGATGATTAAATGGTTCTTCATCAATGTTAATTTTAACATTTTTCTAATCAATCTACATTGTATCACCACTTACTGATACTTCTGAGGTTTTCTCAACAATAGTAGGTTCAACTTTTAACTCACTCATCATTTCATTGATGGCTACTATAGTTTCACTTCTTATAACATTCTTTTCACCTCCCATGAGTAGAAATGGCCTTATCTTGCTTCGGAAGGTGCTAGTTTCTTCATCAATTTCTTGATTTCGTCATCATCATCTATCTTTCATATAGTTCTTAGCATTGACTTCTGAAGTTCCATGTCTTCCTCATAAACTGATGCCTTCTTAGCTCTAGTCTATCATAGACTTTCTAATTCATCATGCCTTTAATACTCTCAAGTTTTAGGTTATTGAGAATCATATATCTCATAATAGCAATATCAATCTATTCTTTGTCCATTTCATTGTATAAAACATAGAACTTATTCATCTATACAAAGTTTCATTAATTAACAATAGTTGTGTCAATATTTTCTATCTTAGGTTTCTAGGGTTGCCTTTTTTTACCTGCTAGCTATTTGGAAACAATGACTTTGTCTAGCTATTTGTCTTCTTGTTCCTCTTCTTCTTATTCATCACTAGAGTCTTCAATTGTCAACAATTTCTTCTTTCTCTTCTTTGGTCTAGTAGCTTTCTGCTTGACACTTTTAGACTTGTGAGTCTTTACTAACCTTTCAAACTTCCTCTTAGGTTCACTTGGTTGCTCGATTGATATAGAAGCATATGGAATGCTCTTTTCTGTAGGAGGTTTTGTAATAGATACATTAGATGCTTGGAAAAATAATAGAGGTGTCACATACATTACACTTTGTTCACCATTTTGTTTCAATCCAAAGATAGTTTATCTGACTGCTTGAAATTCTTCTTCTAACATTCTGACCTCAAATAATACTTTCTTCATTACAGATGAAATCTTCTTATGTGATGCCTTTTCTAATGATTCCTAGTAGGCTGACTAGTTTATCTCCTCATATGTTTTGAATCTGTATGATGCTTGATCTATATTTGATTTTAACAATAAATCAATATAACTGATAGTGATATCATCACTCAATTCATAACCTAGGGGATCAAGAAATGTTTCTCGAGTTTCTATTGCTTCAATGTAGGTTAAGTCAAAATTGACCATAAACCATATTTCATTCTTGAATTTATCAACAATTTCAGGGGGAATTGTATATATCTATTTCATTTCATTCTGAAATGTTCTCATAATCAAATTTCCATTGTCCAAGATTTTCTCTACTGGATGCCTTCTACATACATCTATTATCTTTTCCATAGTACATCTTTAACTACTCATAATATCCATAACTAATAAAAATGGAAATCTTTTAAATACATGAAAGAAAATATAATTAATCAAAGACTAGAATCTAAATACACCATTCCTAGTTCTCTTAATCTTCTCTAAGTTTTCAATAAGTTTTACTCTTATAATTTCACTCAAATTCACTTGTTCTTTCTCAACACATATCTTATAAGCTGCATAAATAAATCCTTGATTCTACTTAAGAATCTTACATTACGTTGTTTGATGGAGCTAATGACCATTTCTTTACCATTGTAGACTACATTAGTATAACTTTCAACCTTCTTCTTAACTAGTTTCTCACCAATAGGTACACTACCTTGTTTGCTAAGACTAGTGACCTCATGAATAAGGTTGGCAGAGATGTCAACTATAGTGGCTCCCATCCAAATCTTTTTGTTATGAATTTTGTTTAATATGATCTGTGTCCATTCCTTTGTATCAATTTCATGATAAAAATGATATCTAACTAAGTCTAAGTCTTTCAAATGCTCATATCTAGGGTTAATAGTTATATCATGATTGAAAGTAATTTCCATATCCTTGTTCATAAACTCACTTCCAATAGTTTCAAACTTACTACATAGGTAGCTTCCTACATCTTCCAATAGCACTACATTGTTCAGAGTAATTGACAAACCTGAATTAGGGTTTTCCTCTAGGGGTTTCTTAGGAAGAACCTTTAATTTGGGTCTCTCAATATTCCCAACATTCTGAACAACTAACATATCCATGATTACATTGAAAATAAATTTATCAAAGAGTTTTTGTGTGGATAATGATAAAATACCTTTTTCAGAGTAGATTTTTGCTCGTAACCACTTTTTCCAAATTTCTTCTAGGTTCTCTAAGTTTTTAAGATGATCAAAATGTAGAAATAATGAAGTTTTTAATCCTTTTATTCATCTAGGACTTGCATTAATTGCATACTTTGCTTAATCAAAAAATCTATTTATTTCATTCTAAAATCAAATATCTTCTCAAGATGAATTGACTGATCTTTGAATGCTATCCAAGGTTCACCATAGCTTCCTCTCATTATGAAAATGTTCCACAAAAAATTTCTTCACAAAATTTACTATAAAAACATAGATTTCATCTTTTTTCATAGAGTAAACTTTCTCTATTATAACAATAACCACCTATTTCCTTTATAACTTGTTTCACTAAGCTCCAAATTGCATGAAAGATTAAATATAGTCCAAACTCATCAAGATATATCTTTCCTCAACCTCACTATGAGTGGCTCGACCTCTAAATGAAGTTTCAAATTTTGGTGCTATGAACAAGCTTAATTCAACTTGATTGAATCAAAATTGATTATTGACTTCGATTTTCCTATCTCACCATCATCTAACTTTTCCTCCAATATATATAGTTTTTTAACAAATGCCTCATTGAGTTCTTCTCGAAGTTCACTAACTAATTTTTTTTTTCTTCATTGTCTTTCTTATTTCTAGAGTTACTCTCATGATTCCTTCTATCATTTCTGAAGTTCCTCCTATTGTTGCTTCTATTTTCGAAGTTTCTTCCATGATTCCTTCTGTCATTTGTGAATTTTCTTCCATTATTGCTTCTATCCATTATGTAGTATTTTTTTCTATGTTTGAAGTTGTTCCATAAGTGACATATTGGGGTTTTGCTCCTAGGATTCTATTGATTAATAGGTGCTTGACAATTCCAGGCTATGTATCCAAAATTGTTACACGTACAACACACGATCTACTACCTTTCTTCATAAGGTCTACTTTCTCTTGATTTTCTTTCGTTAGATCTTGTTCTATCTATAGGGGTAGTCTTTTTAGACATTCTACTATTTCTTTTATTATTATCATATTTAGGTTTTCTACAATCAATTGCATTACGACCGATACCATGACAATTATGACAATAAAATTTTGTAATATGATTAAATGATCTATTGTACAATCTCTTTTCATATGACCTATTTCATTACATCGAAAATATTTACCTCTAAATTCAAACCTAGTTTCCTTAAGAGATTCCACTTGCTTAGGTTCATCTAATTTCACAGTTTCCTTCTCAACTTCTTTTGATTTATCAGAAGATTGACTAGATTCAATCTTATCATCATATTTATCTTTCTCTTTCAAATTTGATTTACTTTCAGAATTCTTTGTAGGCATGTTAAATAGATAACCAAGACCACTTTTAGCATAGGTAGGTCTTTGTATTGACATAGATTCATCAAGATTTTCTCTACTAGTGTAAAGATTTTCAAGTTGTTGCCTGCACTAAGTTAGTTCACCTTTCATAGTAGTATTGTACTTATGAAGTTCTTCATGATCTTCTTTTAGTATTTCAAATTAGATGTCTTCTTTGCTAGACTTTCTTTAAGATCTAAATTTTTAGTCTTCAAATCAGATTCAATTTTGCTAGGATCATTCCTCAAACTCAACTTTAAATTGGCAATCTTTAATTAATGCTTCAAGATCTTGTACTCTATTTTCAGTTTTGAATATTCATCATCACCAGCAAAGTCAATAGATTCAGGCTTGGATTTGAGATGTTCAATCTTGTCCTTCAATTGTCCAATGTATACTTTGGAGTCTTCAAATCTATCTTTTAGCTTATCTCTTTCTTTAGTAAGGAGATCAATTTGTTCAAGTGTCTCTTCAAGGTTCTTCATCAAATTTTCTATATCCATAGAGATCTTACTCAAGCTATTAAGCCTCTTCTAAGTAACTATGCTCTGTTACCAATTGTTAGAAATAGGGAATACTGAGCGGGGTGGGTTGAATTGATATTCTAAAAACTTGTGTCACCAACTAGATATTATCTAATACTTTGAACCATGCATAAGAAAATAAACAAGTAATGTTGAACAGTAGTAATAACCATACATAAAGAGAACTCATAACACCATATTTTGTTAACTAGGGAAACCCCAACCAAGGGAAAACCTTGGTGAGGATGATACCCACTAGATAATATATTGATATATATGCCCCTTGTTAGAAGATGGATTCTGTTAGGAGTCAATGTGAAAATTCAGTATAGAGAGTTCATTTTAGGAGTTTGAATCCTCATTAGGAGTTGTAGTATAATAGATACAAGAAGATCTCACTCTCCAAACATGCACTTCCAATTACAAGAAGAGTTCACTACCCAAACAAGTACTTAGTCTTTAGGTATATAGGTGTTGTATCTTCTTTCTTGATTGATCTCTATCCTTATCTCAATCTTAAATCACAAAATTATGTTCTCAAAACTTTGCATGTATTGCTTCATAAAAATTTCTCATATCACTTATCATAATACAATTGCACATTCCTTCTCACAAGATATCCTTTGCATAAATAGGATGCCTTTTCACAAATTGCTGCCAGGCTAGCTAAGATCACAATATACTTTTCCAACATAGAGAAAACATCTAGGATGTAGGCCCTAATTGGTCAAGTAATTATTTTGTAAACAAAATAATTCCATTCCTTTAATTTTGTTGTTTTGTTCTACTTGTTAAATCATGAATATCTCTTTTTTGTATCAGCTGTATTGATGCCAGAGGTTATAGACATCATCATCAAAATGTATATTGTCTCCATCTAACATCACTACATAAAGCCAATTGTCAATATGCATATGTCTAGTAGCCTATGCATCCATTGGGTGATAGAGTCATAGAAGTCATGAAGATATCCCTAGAAAAACCCTAAAATTAGAAAACTTATGCCTATTAAAACCTCAAAAATGCTCTCTAAAATTATAAGATAGGAACCAAAAACCCTATACAACAAACCATGTACTCATGCATGAAAAAACTAAAAGCAACTAGTTAATTATATACATGAAAACCCTAACCTTATCAGAAACAAGGCTTAAGATAGATTCCATTGACTAGAATAGAGAAGATCTCACCATTAGACCTACTTAACTAGAATATTTTTGCCTTCTTACAATTGATAATCACATAGGGACCAATCCATAGTGCATCAAATTTTGAGTGCTTCCCTAGTTTTTCCTTGTCAACATTCCATTTTAGCACAAGGTCACCCTATGTAAGAATTATGGCCTTATCTTTCTTGTCAAAGCTCTTCTCCATCTATTGTTGGTGTGCTTCCAAGGTCTACATGGCCTATTGTATGTTCTCTTCTAGCTCCTTCAGTTCTGCTATTCTAACAAACATAGCATCATTTTTAATTAGTTCCAACTAATGGGCCAATTTTAGGGATGGAAACTCCAATGAGATAGGAAGCCTTTCCTCCCTACCATATACTAACATGAAAGGTGATTCTCTAATAGAAGTCTTAGGTGTTATTCTATCAGCCCAAATAGTAGTTCTCAACTTCTAATTCCAAAACGTTTGGTTATCTTCAATAGTCATCTTAATGATTCTAATCAAATTTTTGTTAGAGGACTCAACCAAGCCATTACCTTGGGGATAGTAATTAGAATAAGTGCTCAAGTATATACTATGATCAATTTCCCATGCACAAATTAAGCTCCTAGAAATGATTTTTCATTGTCTAAAATTATGGTGGAAGGAGCACCAAACCTTGTGACAGTTCCATCTAAGAATTCAACAACTAAATTCTCAGTAGCATCTTTTAATGCAATTTCTTCTGTCCACCTAGTAAAGCAATATGTAGTAGCTAGGATCCATTTATAACTAGAGCTAGAAGGGGGATTAATAAGACCTTTGAAATCTAATCCCCATTGAGAAAAATGCTGATCAACTTGAATGAGATGAAGTGGAAGGCCTGCAAGCCTTTGCTTACCTGAAAAGCACACTTTTCACATTTTCTAACATACCTATGGAAATCATGGAACAATGATGACCAATAATATCATGCCCTCATTATCTTCATAGCAGTTGTTCTTGTTAAAAAGTGACCACCATCAGGAACATCATGAATCTCTTTAATCATTCTCTTAGCTTTATCTGCATCAATACATCTTAGTAAAGCTTCATTAAATTCCTTCCTAAATAGGATACCATCAACTATGGCATAAGGAATTTATTTTAATCTGAATTGTCTTCTTTTATCCCCCTCTAGTACCTGAGGATATCTATTTCTTGAAAAAAGGATATCATATCATTTATCCAATTCTTTGGAGTATCATTTATCACTTCTTATTGTTATGTCAATACTAAGGAAACCTCTTCACCTAAATCTTGAGATGAGATCATCTACTTGCATAGTCCTTTCCCTCTTACCAACTTGGTAATCTAAATGTCCACATCATACTCCATCACTTTGGTGATCCAACCTGCTCTTTTCTCACTAATACCTTTTCTCAGAAAGAAATCTGTGAAACTTGCATGAGGGACCAATAAGTGGATATTGTTATGGGATAGAAGATGTTTGAATTTCTTCAAAGATCTTATTACTATGATGGTTTTCTTATCCACATAGCTATATTTTTTTTCATATTATTTAATCCCTTCACTAAAGAAGGAAATGGGTTGTTCTCCATTCTTGTCATTCAATTTAGTCAAAACAAGAAAAATGCTTGAATCACCACCTAAGGTGTAAATAATAAAGTCCCTTTCAAAATTTGGATTGATGAGAGTATGGGCTAAGGCTATGGCTACTTTGATCTCTTCAAAACTTTATTTCCCTTCCTTGGTCCATGCAAAGACCATATTCTTCTTAAGAATAGTTTTAAGGGGTTTTAACATGGTAGCTAAATTAGGAATGAATCTTCTCACAAAATTTATTCTACCAAGAAATATTTGCAATCCTTTCTTGTGGATAGGAAGGGAGAGAGCAAGAATGTCCTTTTTTCTCTCTAGATCAATAGTCATACCATCCTTAGATACAATGTGTCTTGAAAATTTTCCTTGATTAGTAAAAAAGACACACTTGCTTGGATTTAGGGATACTCCATACTTTACATTTTATCAATACTTGTCTTAGATTACCCAAATGATCTGCTACATTCTTTGAATACACTATGATATCATCAAGGTGTACCAATGCAAACCTTTCAATCATTTTCCTAAAGGCCATCTCCATTTCCTTTTGAAATGTGGAACCTACAATTTTTATCCCAAATGGCATCTTATTGTAAGAATAGGTGCCCCACTTTGTGGTAAATGTAGTCTTGTATCTGTTAGATTCCTTGACTAAAACTTATTTGTAACTAAAGAATCTATCCAAGGAAGAGAATATCTCTGAACTAATAACCTTAGACAATATTTATTCCATGGAAGGGATGGGATGATGATCCTTAAGGTAGGCTTCCTTAAGATCCCTAAAGTCCACACATAATTTGATTTCTACACTCTTCTTCCTAACAGGGATAAGGTTTTCTACCTAAGAGTAATGTTGGGCTCTACTAGCTTGGATAACTCCTTTCTCATTAATGGCTTAATTTTAAGATTCACTAGCCTCTATTTTTTCCTTACTAGTTTGACATTATAGACTAAATCTATGGTATGTTGAAACAAACTTGGGTCAAAACCCTTTAAATCATCATATGTCCAAGAAAATATATCATTAAATTCTTGACATAGATGAATAAAACTTTCTTTCTTGGTTTCAGAACATACCTTTCCCATGCTTAGAGTTTTTTCATCATCAACCATGACTGATATGTGATCATCCTTACTTGCAGCAAGGTTCATACCTCTATCTCCTACTTGTTCATTAGGATTGAAGACACTCTCTAAGGTAATGAGACCCTTAGGAAGCTTATTCAAAATGAGATTGATGATTTGATCACCATACTAGTCATGCAACCTTGACTAATTTCTCTCTAAGAATTCTACTTCATTCTATAAGAGAGTTACAATTTGTGCATCAGATTCAAACACTTGCCAATTAATATTATTATCAGGGATAGCAAGCCTAACTACCATTCTAATCTTCTATTTCTTTTCATCTTCAAGGCTCCTTGGCACATCATAAGATGCACCAACTACTGTAATTTTTTTAACATGTCTATTTTATTTCCTAGGGATTCTTTGAATGTTAAATGCATTCAAATTTTCAAGCAAATCCCATACTCTATGTTTATAACATTTGAGAAAATTATTTTTAGTGACATTTAGATTTCTCACATGATTATACACTACCTCTCTCCATATACACTTAAGGCTTGAATTTCTCTTTTTTGAGAAACTAGGAGACCTTGAATAAATGCCTCATACTCTCCTATGTTACTAGTACAATTGAATTAAAGCCTAAACTAGAAATAGTACCTTTCTAGTGCAGGAGAAACCAACATCACACCCACCCCTAATCTATTTTTATTTCTTGACCCATCAAAGTACATGCTCCAAATCCCCCTTGTATCCTCCTTGTTTTTCATAAGGTTAGGGAAAAGAGCATCCTTTTCTGATATACAATAAGTTCCAAGGCCTATCTCTAGAATTTTTGATATAGGATCAAACTGATAAGCATTAGCCCATTCATCTAAGAGAAAATTAGTTATCTTTGCTAGGGAAGTCACAGACTCATTTACCATGTCATTTTCATTATCTCTAGGATAGGGAAATTCATATTGATGATATTAGGAGTGTAGGGCTCAATATGGTTGAGGGCTAAGGGCTTTGCTATGATTGAAGCTTTAGTTCCATATCTTGTTCTAAAAAGCATTTATGACTAGTCAGAGGATATGTAACCACCTATTTGGGTAGTGAAATCTCTTGAGAGACATATGGAAAAATGTGGCTTGACTTTTGCAACTGATATATCTTGAATCACAGTAGAACCAGGGCATGCATGTAGGGACATTTTGACATTCCTAAGGATTACTGAAATCTTAACAATACTACCATCCAACTATAATACATCCCTAACAATGAGCTCACATTTCATTTCTAAGACATTAGTAACACATTTAGGCATCACTAAACTGCTAGCCCCTGAATTAATCATGCATTTGTAGATTAGTTTATCCCCTATAATCAGAGAAACATAAAATGGAGGAGGTCTAACTATTGGAAATAATCAAGACTAGCTAGGTTACTGAGAGGGGAGAGGTGAATTAGTAACCTCAAAATTTAAAACTAAATTCAACACTTAATAATATAACTTATTCACCATTAATTGTTCTACTTTACTACCTGCATGAGAAACTAAAAGATAAAAATTCATGAAACATGAACACAAAATTTGGTGACCCATAAATCTTTCAAATAGAAAGTAAAACTAGGGTGGGAATGATACCCACAAAACTTTAATATTAAAATATAAAGTTGGCCTATTAAGGCTTACATTGACCACTTCTGATGATCTTCCCTGTTAAGAGAAATTTGGACTACTAGATCCACCTTGTTGGAGGTTTTACAAACATACAATGAAGTATGCACTCTGTTAAGAGATTTAAAGAAAGAGTATTAAGTCTACCCTATTAAAGGATTTAGAAACTGACTCACCTGTTAGGATGAAATAGTAGATCTAGCTTACAACTTGATTATTAATTAAATCCTTAAAGTACAGATCACCTCTTGCGATATATATAACTTTACTGCTCTTTATAGACCTTGTTGAAAACTCTACTCTGCTGCTGATTTGCATTCACTCTTCTCAAAAAGCATTATTTCTCTATACTCAAAAATAATACAATACATTACATATATACCATTCCAATATTTACAATTACAAGGTTGGCTAAAACACAAGTAAACAAAATATTACTAAGTCAGCCAAATAGTAGAAACTCAAGTTCTATAAGTTGACTTGGTGAACTTCTGATACTCGACATCCAGTGCATTACTCCACATCATCATGCACTTGTTATGAGTAGAGGCTTAGTCCATACTAATCACACAACATAGCTTTGAACTCAGTGACCATTGGAGACTCAATATATATAGTGTCACTCAGTAGATATTGAATACTTTATTTACCTTGCTTACACTCGATAAACACTACTCATCCCATCACTCGGTAGATATTGGCTTCGCATCATAGCAACTTATGACTCAGTAAATGCTGCAAAGCTTAGTGACCACTATCTTCTCAGTCATAACTACTAGATTGCACAGTGTCTACTTTCAGTCAGTGGCTTTTGGAATGCTCAGTATGAACTGTGAAACTTAGTTATCAATGGATTGCTTGGTATGAACTACAGAACTAAATGATGAACTCGGT
Source organism: Cupressus sempervirens (assembly GCA_028749045.1). Taxonomy (NCBI): domain Eukaryota; kingdom Viridiplantae; phylum Streptophyta; class Pinopsida; order Cupressales; family Cupressaceae; genus Cupressus; species Cupressus sempervirens. The sequence continues at coordinate 97,231,866 of CM053789.1, read as the reverse complement.
AGCCATATAGAATTATGAATAAGTGTTGTCACTAATAAAAAATATAAGTTAATGCCAACAATCTCCCCCTTTGGAATTAGTGACAAAAATACTTATAAGCCAAGACTCATGTACACTGACATACTGATTTTTTGATTTTTTTAAAATTTATCTTTGGATTGTTGTTGTATATACATTTACACATATAACCCCCATACATAAGAAATAATATATACATAGTTATTATGTACATATATCAATCTATTCTCTCCCCCTTTGTCTCTCCACAAAATCTCTTACTCCCCCTTTTTGACAATAATGCCAAAGAGTTATAAAATATATTCATACAGAGACACCAAAATGTGAGAGAAACTCAAAATGTACCTTGAGAATAAGAGCTAATGTCTTATCCGCGTTTTCTTGCAAAATTTTGCAGGTATGGAGAGCTACTTGAACCTTTGCTGAGAGTTCAATCATATAGAAAATTTTTTATCTTGGACAAATGACTTTGAATATGCAATATGCTTTTGCATTGTGTCCATGATTGGAAGGATCATGTTTTGGATGTCTATCAATTTGGATCTGATCCTTGCTTCCTCTCTCACTAGTTCAGCCTACTTATTTGATAGAAATCCCACCTTAATGTGATGTACTAAGATTGAGCTGGGGTCAAGCTACAACCTTTGAGTAGTTTCCTTCATATCTTCATCAATCTTATTCAATTTCTCTTTTATCTCCTTAGTGAACACAATAACATCACATAGCTTAGCAAAAAGTGATGTTACATTTGTAAAAGAATTTTCAATGTTAGCTAAACTAGAGGATAGTTCTACTTGTTTTATGGAAATGTGCTAAGTAATGTGCTCAAGCACTTTATTATCAAGATTTTTCTTTGCCTTTTCTATCAACTTCTCTTTACTAGAACTGTCCTCATTGGACTTATTAACTGCTTCTTTAAACTGTAGAAAAATATGTTGATTAGAATCAACATCTACACCTATAACTTTTGTCAAAATTTTGTTTGCACTCTCAATTATTCTAAATTCTCTATCTCTTTCATCTCTTAACTACTTTTTCTTTGCCTACTATTCCAAAAGTTGGCTGACCAATCTCATTTCTTCAACTATAGTAGTATCAAGATACAACTTAGGAATCACATTCTCTTTGTCTAGATCTATATCTTCATCAATTTTGTTTCTAGTAAGTAGAAGTTTTAGGGGTGTCCTTGATTCTACTTCTGACATTATTGCCTTGGACTTAGGAACATAAACAATGGTAGTGATGGCTAGACTTGTAGTGAAAACTTGAATAGGACCAACTGTTGGAAATATTCAAGATATGATATGTTACTGAGAGGGAAGGGGTGAATTAGTAACATCAAAACTTTTAAAATAATTCAACGCTTTAACCATATATACTATTCTCAATTCATTCATTTAATCTACTGCATATATGAGAGAACAAACATTTATGACACATGTACACAGTGATTTGGTGACCCAAAAACCTTCCAAATAGAAAGTAAAACTGGGGTGGGGATGATACCCACAAAACTTCATTACTGCAGTATGAAGTTGGCCTATTAAGGCTTACATTGACCACTTCTAGTGATCTACCCTCTTAGGAGCACAAAGAACTACTAGGTCCACCTTGTTAGAGGATTTACAAACATACACTGAAGTATGCACTCTGTTAGGAGATTTATACAAAGACTGTTAAGTCCACCCTATTAAAAGATTTACAAAACTAATTCACCTATTAGGATGAAATAGTGGATCTACTTACAAACTTGATTTGCTGATTAGATCCTTAAAGTATAGATCACCTCTTGTGACTGATGAAACTTTACTACTCCTTGTAGACCTTGCTGAATATTCTTCTCTTCTGTTGATTCACATTTGCACTTCTTAAAACATTACATGTCTCTCTTAATACTCTCATCCATATACATACATATTTCAAATGATATAATACATTACATATATACCATTCCAATAATTACAATTGCAAGGTCGGCTATAACACAAGTGAACAAAACATTATTGAGTCAGCCCAATAGTAAATAACTTGGGTTTACTGAACCAACTCGGTGACCTTCTGATACTTGGCATTCACTACATTACTTGGCATCATCATGCACTCGGTAGAAGTGAAGGCTTGGTCCATACTAATCACTCGACGTAGGTCTAAACTCGGTAGCCATAGTTGACTCAGTAGATGTAGTGTCACTCGATAAAAATTGAATCCTTTGTTTACCTTGCTTGCACTCGGTAAACACTACACTTTTATTACTCGGTAAACACTATGCTTCCATCACTTGGTAAATACTATACTTTCATTACTCAATAAATAATGTGCTTCCATCACTTCGTAAATTTTACAATTCCATCACTTAGTAAATACTGTGAAGCTCGGTGAATACCGAAATGCTCGGTGTGAACTGCGAAGCTTGGTATGAACTACTTAAGTGATGAACCTATGAGGTAACCACTAAATTCTCAGTATACATTGTGGATGCTTGGTGTAAACTATGAAGCTCGATGAGTGTAGAAAATTGAGTGTTGAGCTCGGTAGCTATATTGATATAGATAAGTGTTGTCACTAATGGCAATAATAACTTAATGCCAACAATCTCCCCCTTTGGCATTAGTGACAAAACACTTATAAGCCAAAACATATGTACTTTACCTAACTCAATGAATTTTGGTTTTTCAAAATTGATCTTTGTAGAACTGCTGCATATATATTTCTATATACCTTCTTGATGACTTATAATGTATATAAAATGATACTTATGTACACATGCTAATTCTAATGAGTGCTAACTCCCCCTATCACTTATAGTGATTGTAATCACCTAAAAATGGTCATCTAGACTATTAGACCCCTTTTCAACATTTTGGCTAAATTAATTTAATCATTTACCTAGACCAAATTGCTAATAATTAATTTATTTTATTATAACCTATAGTTTGACTATGCTATCCTAAGTTCATTATTTGATTAAAAGAACATATCCCCTTTTAATTAAATAAAAGACCCCATTCTTCTAACCCACTTAAAGTGCACACATAAAGTCATTTTTCTATTTTGCAATTAAAAGAAAATACTATGTGACTTTTGTCTTATATGACAAGTCAACTTATATTCTATTGGTTGACTTGTGTGTGCACATGGATCACTCCTCTTTTCAAATTCCACTGTTGATCATCCACCATCTTCATCTTGATCTCTACCCTTCATACAATTTTAAAAGGGAGAGAGCTTTCCCCCTCAAAATATCCACCCTTATTCAAATATTGTTATGATGCAGGTTTTCTAACAAGTTTCTTCAGAGCTTTGTGGAGAACTTCTCTTTCTTGTCTACATTCTCTCATCCATGGCATTCTAGCATAGCTTAGCTTTCATTTTTACATTTAGCTTAAATCATATAGTCTAATATTTGGATTGTAACACTCTCATACATGTTTTAGCATAGATGCATTTTGCATTCTCATCTTAGCTTAGTTTCCATACTTGCATTGCATTCTTGAGGAACTCCTTGAGACATTTTTATTCTTGCATCTTGTCTTTGGAACCTCCCATTGCATGGTTTACTAGCAAGAAGAGTATTCCTAAGGCTCAGCTGAGAGCCCTTGAACTTGAAATACACTCTCTTGCACTCCGTGGATAGGGAGCTCTAAGCTGGCATCCAAGCATTCCAAACTCATAGAATCATTTGGATAGAAGGGCTTAGAGTGGGACACTTTTGAGTGTACATTTTTGGCACCCACTGTGGGGCTTGAATCAAGTTTCTAGCTCCATTTGCTTTTTTTTATCTCTAATTTTTTATAGCAGCATATTGGATCTAATCAAGTGCTTTTGTAGAATTATCACTTTGGTTTTAAGGCCAACCTATAAGGAGATTGGTTTGAAGGCCAAAAATCTAGTTGGTTTAAAGATTTGATCATATCTCTTAAACAGCTTTGAGTTTGGTTCTGAATTTTTTTTGCAAGTTAAGTATGTGTCCAACATGTCTCAGTTATGATTTTTTCTTTAGTTTTCATAAAAAGTCATTTATGATCACAAATCAGCATATTTTTTGGAAAAACTTACATTTTCAAAAATCTTTTTGAATTCTAAGAGAGGTACTTTCTTTGTGTTTTGACTTTTGAGGTCATATTAGGGATCAAAAACCTAATTTGATAAATCTAACCTGTTTTGACAAAATGGGTCCCTAGGGCACAAATGAAGAGATTTTTTTGAATTTCTTGTATTTTTGGAAAGCTCTCTAATTTTTATTAGGGGTCTCTTCTTTTCATTTCTATTTTTGAATCCAAAATCATAGTAAAAATTTTTAATCTTGTTGACTAGGTCAAAAGCAAAGAGTAAAAATGAGAGCATTTGTGATTAACTTGCACTTTCTTTGCATGCACTTGGTTGGAAGATAAATTGCCTTTTTGAGGCAACTAACCACTTTTTATTGCAGATTTTTATGTTATTTCACACTAAATTTTGGTGCTAACAAGTTGTGATTTCAGGTTGCCATCCTTGTGAAAAAATTGAAACAATGCATAAAAAGAATGCATGTCAAAGCTTCAAATGCGCAAGGGCTACTAACATTGTTTGCAAGGCTGCCCAAAGCATAAAAACCCAAAATTTCTTGATTTATTATTTTCATGTGCAGCATTGACTAATTGTTCATTTTTCATAGGCACATAAAACTTGTGATTGGAGTCTTTTGGTAATAGGAGAGTATGCTCTTCACTCTTGTGGTGAATCAAAAATCTTGACTTGCCATTTGGTTTCAAAAGCAAGGGGTAACTGAATCTTCCTGGTGTGTTTGGGAGAAAAATGATTGGAATAGGAGAGTATGCTCTTCACCCTTGTGGTGAATCAAAAATCTTGACTTCCAAAGGTTGATCCACTCTTTGTGTAGTTAGAATCTTTTAGAGGGCCTAGTCTCGGACAACCCAAGAAGAACGACCCAAGTGGGGACAAGCAGATTACCTGGCTCTTCCAACCCACTATAAACTCAAGGCTATCAAGGACACAAAACCTTGGTAGACATAGTGTTTTTCTTCACCTAGTGTGATCGCTTATAGGATTTCGACCATAGGGAGATCACTAAGAAAGAATGCTTAAGGTACTCTTGTGGTCGCAAGATTGGTTACTCATCGCAAGGTAAGGTGTCCTATAATTGGGAGCAAGAGGAACACTATGAATGAAAGCCCTATCTAAACACCCTAAGTTAGTAACTACCCTTTTTAGTTGCTCAACTTCTTGGTGCAAGGATTGATCCTAGTGGACTACCCGGATCACCCCAAGATTTTACACTCACCATATGTGTTCCCTTGGTTGTGCTTATGGCACTTCCATGTCAAAGAAAATATCTCTTGTGGGCAACCACTTGGTGTGAGGTGAAGGAGCATCAAGCATGGGACAAGTTGTTGAGTAATGAACCATGTCCTTTAGGTAGATATTGCTTGATGTGTTCTCGAATGTGCTAGACCTATGAAAATATTTTGAACATACACATGATGATAGTTCTAGGGATTTCTTTTAAGACCTCACATATGCTTGTATCATGCAAGGTTGCTTTGTACCTTGCTTGATTGTTTGAAGACTACTCCATGTGTTACTATCTTGCTTGGAAAGAAAATTGCTTTTGAACATCAACTTGCTATGCTATCAACTATTGTCAAACTTTGTCAACAAAGTCAAAACATCAAGTGTAAATATTTTCTTGTGTTGCTTTCTAAGGGGAGTCTCATCATTTGGCCTTGATTTGTTGTGTATCTAGTGCTTGAACATGCTTAAAGTGGCTCTTTGGTCTTAGTGCTCTTGGTCTTTTTGTCTTCATGGTCTATGTCTGGTTGCTAGTTATCCTTTTGCTGAAATGGTTACCTTGATTTCTTGACTACACTCTTGGGTTGGGAAAGTTGTTCACTTGTCACCCCACTTGCTCTATCTACACTACTATTGGCTTCTTGCCTAGCTCTTGACTTGAGTCAGTAGTGTCATAAGTAACTTGGACACTTTCTTGACAAGTCACTTTACTCTATCTTTACTATATTGGCAAGTGAATAATCTACCTCTCTAGTTTGGACATCAAGTTATCTTATGTCACCTTGTTAGCTTCCTCTAGTCTCCTTCATGCTTGATAATCTATCTACCACTATGGCATTCAAAGCTTGTGTTATCAAACCTCGGCCAAATCTAGATGATCATGATATCCTCCATGCCGCTAAAGAGTTTCAAGATCTATATGCACAATACAAAGAACTAGAAGAGACAAATGATCTTTCTTACCTTCATCTCTCTAAGCGCATGACAGAAATGAAGTCTAAACTTGAGAAAAGGTTAGAGGAGAAGATTGCATTCTTAAACAATTCTCCTTTAAGACCTTTACATACACATGGTTCATCTTCTTGAAGGTCTACATATTCTACTCCAAGACATCAAATGTCTTCATCTTCTAGATCTAAAGACCTTCTTAGAGAGAAAGAAAGTGATACCTACTTTGAGCCTATTCCAAGATATCATGATGGACCTATCTTTGACCAAGACAATGATGAAGACATGGATGCATACCACTCACTTGAGAAATAACAAAAGGACTCTAGACATACTTCTAATAGAGCTTTTGCTTCCTTGGAAGATTCTTATGATGACATTTTGCAAACACTTCTTGGCACCAAGCTCATCATGTTGCCTAAGTCTAGCTCCTATGGAAATCCGTTCTTAGATACCTATTGTTCCTATCATCAATCTAATGGCCATGCTACTTCTAATTGTATAGAGCTTAAACATAAAATCCAAGATCTCATTGATGATGAGATTGTTGATCTTGGAACCTCTAGTGACTCATGTGCTAAGGATACTTCTCTTGAGCAAGATTACGTTGATGAACCTATGTCTAGTAGTGGCTCCATTACATCTTCCACTTCTTCCAATACTCATGCATCTCCCAACACTTCAAAGCTTTCCAATATGCCTCTATCAAAAAAGGAACCTAATGCTTGTTATAATTCTTTAGAATAACTAAGAGGGGCGGGGGGCGGTGGGGTGGGTGAATCAGTTATTCAAGGTCCAAATGTCATAATAAAAGTTTTTCTATTTTCTCTACAAATCCTTAATGGTGCATAACTGAACTTACCATGCATGCAATTTAAATATTGAAACAACTAAGAAAAGTAAACATGCATCACAACATAACACTAAGAATTTGATAACCCAGAAACCCTCCAAGAATAAGAAGGTAAAACTGGGGTGAGGATGATACCTACAAAATAATTGCACAATTGATTTTAACCACTTCTGATGGTCTGCCCTGTGAAAATTCTGCCCTATTAAAGGCTACAACACATTGTTAAATGTGACCTTGTTAGAGAATTTCACCAAACTATTAGGAATGGGCCTGGTTAAAGGACTTTGGAACATTCACTTGGAATGTCACCCTATTAAAGGATTTACAACATGGCTATTAAACCAACCTAAGTCCATAGGTTTTATCTTAACTGTTACACTTGCTAAAAAGTAACAACAATAGCTTTGATCTGATTCAACTTACAACATAACTTGCAGATTACAGATCACACTTTAGTTCAATCCTTTGCTTGGCTTTTAATCACTTTAGTTATGTTAGCTTGTCTTCCTCTCAAGCTTTATTTCCTTGAGTCTTGTTTACTCATCAAACCAATGCAATCATATCTGTGGTCATGTAGCGAAATAGAGTATTCTTTCTTCTCTTACTCCTTAGCACTTTTCTTCAGCAGCTCATGATTTCATACTTTCTCACCACCACACTACTGCTTCGTGACCTTATGACTTCTTAAATAGAAATCTGAAATATCTTTCCCGCTCAATTCTCCCTCTTCAATTTTAGGGTTTCAATGGATTAGGTAGGATACAATGTATCTACCCCATATTTCCTCTTCATCTAGAAACCTTGTCTAGCATCCAGTTGTATTCACTAAAAACCTTTTTACACGGTGTTCTATGCCACCAGCTCATCACTCTTATCTTCTATCTGGTTTACAAACTTCTAGGTAACAACCTTGTCGGCTCAAATCTAGCAAATCTTCGATTTCAAAATAATGCAGCAACTCGGCATTATTGGTTTACTGATACTCAACTTTTTCTGTGTTATTCGGCACTTGTATCCTGCTTGGCATCTATATCTTTACTCGACACCTATTTCATGCTCGGCACTTGATGTTTAATCAGCACTTGTTTTTTGCTCGACATCTATATCTTTACTCGGCACCTGTTTCATGCTCGACACTTGATGTTTACTCAGCACTTGTTTTCTACTCAGCACTTGATGTTTACTCGACACACTCTAAAAGTGAACTTGCTCGGCTTCAACTAAGAATCTATTCGGCACTGACTTTCTTGCTTGGCTCTCTCTCTCTAATGAACTTAGTTAGACTTTACAAATGGCTTAGCTAAAACCTTACATCTTTGATATGTTTCAGTGTGCCCATTCTTTGTGTCTTAGAGTATGTCATCAATACACTTTTTCATCAATGGCTTAGCTGATCCTTTTATTTCATTACAACATCATAACTTCAACCTTTCTCTAGGTACTCTAGTTACATCTTATTGATTGCCTCCTGCTTTTCAATCAACCAATTGATAGTATTTGGATTACTAAAGCAATTGTCATTCCTACAAGTAGCAAGTTTGACATCAATGACAAAACAATGATTGAGAACATTTTTTATTAGTTCCATTACCTTTTATGTATAATCTCTTTAGTTATTTCCAAAAATCTCCCTTATGATCTTTTTCAATCATTTCCAACAATGCTTTCCACATTGACTGCATGTATCCTCAAGGGCTACCTCTAAAAGAAACTCAAGCTAACCTTCACTTGGCTACAAACCTTTTCCATGCTACTAATCCTAAACATCCTCAACCTTCATGCACTGCTATGCCTCATCCAAACACTAATCCATTAGCACTCTTCATTCTCCCTTGTCCTTAGAAGTGGCTCAATGTCAAGAGGACACTCAAAAAGAAAAAGCTATAAATGTCAAGAAAGATCAAGATCAAGCACCCTTTCATCTCTTTCAAGATTTTTCCTCTCCATATCCTATATCTTGTCCACCTCCTAAATATGATGAAGATACCACTTGCATTATCTCCCTTGAGCTTACTGAAAATTATGAGAAAAGTTCTCTTCAAATGTTATCCAAAGCTAATTGTCAAGATCAAAGCATCCCCTCATGTTATACTTCTCCATATCCACTTCAAAATTGTACTCAAGCTTCAACTGCTCCTATTAAAAGTGTTGTTCCCATCAAAGCTACTCATGAGTCTATTGATAGCTTTGACCATGTTGCTCACTCTAAAGATGTTAATATCCCTTTTCACTATCCATTTGCATATCCTAATTCTATCCTTGGTTCTCATCCATTAAATCTAAAGCCTTCAAACCTTCCATCTATATTGGGACCTTATGTTCCTTCATCTCCTACACTTTACACTCCTAGGTCTCCCATCATACCTCAAGATCAACAAAGACACTCATCTTTGATGGCTTTTTACCCATCTATCTATCTAAACCAGTCATATCAGCTTTATTCATCCACAAATCCCAAGTCCTTTGGAAGTGAGAATAAACATAAGAATCCATTGAAAAAGAAAGATCACTATGCCCCATCTAATCGACATGTGAATGCTAAGAAGGAGAATGCACAAAAGAGACTGCAAAGGTCCACTATTAAAGAAGCTAAATCAAAGAAAATATGGGTTCCTAAACCCATTATTGAAGAAATGTGTTTTGAAGTATCCAAAGGAAAATCTAAAGCGATATGGATTCCCAAGTCTCTTTTAGAAGACTTGAATATTGAAAATACTTCAAAGTTGACATTTAAGCTTCCAAAGGCTTCCATTCCATCTTCTTCCAAAAATCTTCCAAAAAATATTCCAAAGCCTTCCACTCCACTTTTTCCCAAATCTCTGCTACCACCTCATACATCTAAACCTCAAGATACTTCATCCATGATTCCTGCATTGTTCCAATACCCTTCAACGTGTGTGTCAATGTTGATCTTGTTCAATATTTCAACTACCCTCATGAAATCCTCTAAAGCTTACACTTACTTTCTATACATGAACTATTATCCTCCATATACTCTTCCTACTACTATTTCTCTTTCATCACCCTATCAACATCTTTGAGTATACCTTTTTATGGTCTTGGCTTATCATGAATTATCTTTTCAATAGTAGCACTATCTACATTCAAAAAGCTTGAGCTCTTTCTAAAAATTCAAAAAATTCAAAAAAAAAATAGAAAAAGAAAAAAATACAAAAAAAATAAAAATGAAAATGTGCCTTGGTGAAAACTACTTTGTGTGGCACCTTGGTAGCAAAAGTAAAGAGAAATAAATGCATCCTATGGTGAAAATTACATCTTGTGGTACCTTGGATAAGTACCATGATGAAAACCTAGTAAATGGGCATCATGCGTAATTCTTCCATCATCCATCTATCCCCTCTTCTCTCTTTGATCTTGACAATGTTGAGCTATCTTTGCATATTGGCTATCTTATCCACAAGATTTTCTATTGTTCTCTCCCATTCACTCATAGCCTCTATCTTGAGCTTCATTCTTATTGCTCTATCCCATTACTATCCTATCTAGTTGACCCCTAACTCTTGATCATAATAAATGAAACATGGTTCTCATAGGTCTCTTGACATGGCTACTCTTTTGGACTACACACTTCATGCTATCTTACTTGTTCGCTTCATTGCTTATCCTACATGCTATCTTTCTCATTACTTCTATTTCTTATCCAAAATATGCTTCATATGACTATTTTACCTCTTTCCCTAGCTTGGGTACTCTTGAGGAGTCAGTTCTTGAGGATCACTTTTACTTGCTTCACATTCCTTTCGTATCCATCTCTGCTTATCCACTAGCTTGTTTCTCCATCTTGTTCTATACCTTGCTAGACATTGGGAGAAAATGATGTGATCTTGCTTGAGAACTAGTAATCTCTAAAAGCCTTCTAAAAAATCAAAAAAATCATATATGATGCTGAAAAAAAAATCGTAAAAATCAAAAAATGTCCTAAAAAAATGATCATCTTAGTGAAACCTAGCAATAGGCACTTTGATGTATCACCAAAAAAATTAAAAATTTGAAAAATAAAATAAAATATGAAAAAAATCCTGAAAAAACTCTACCAAGTGGTGAAAACTTGGAAACAAGCACTACTTGAAACCCTTGCAGCTATGTCTATTAGTCTCAATTGCCTACTTCATTACACATTTCCTGGCTTGGAATTGTTTCTTGTCCTTGTCTTGGCGGCATAGCTACTTAGCCTATTGAGGTATTCTTGTGCATTAGGGTTTCTTTGACAACTCACAAAATAGTGTTTCTCAACACTTCCCCCACCTTGACATCTAGTGTTTTTCAACACTTTTCAGATAGTTTACCTACGGTCTCTGATGTCACGATATTTCTCACTATCAGAATCAAGTCTTGAAGAAATGGCCAAGTGACTTACACACATGCACTTTAACACTTAAACAACTGAGCTATGATGATCTTTATCTACTTTGTGTGCTGCCTATGACAATTTATTTACTATATGTTCCATCCCTAATAGTCTTTCAAGGATGTCGTTGACTAGAAGACTAGGGGCATGGGGCATGTTTTCTTGATTTCTGCTTGTGGGTATACTTTGTTTGTCTATAGTGTTGTAAGCATTTATGCTTGACCTATTCAACATTTTGACTTACAAATGTATCATCTTTGACTATTTCACAAGACTGCACTAGGGGTTTATCTTGGCACTTATACCTTGATACAAGTGTAATCTTGCTAAATTAAACTTAGGGAATCTAATCGCATAGTTATCTTGACTTACATGTCTCTGATGCTTAGATTGGATTTCTACATACCTATTTGATATCAATCATATTCATATCCTCATAGTTATACTAGTGATGGTTGTATGGTCTCATGATGTCCCTAATAAATGCTCAATGATGAAATTAAGAGTCTAAATATTATGCACTTCTTTTTGGTAAACCACTTTTCATATTAGCTTGCATTTTAGGTTCATTTTCTAGCTTAGTCTTGCATTCTTGCATATGGGGAGAGCTCTCTCTTCATCTTTTCGTAGACATATCAGCTAACACCTTTCGTATATTTCTTTATTTTCTTCTTGTTCATGTCTTTTCACCTTCTTAATCTTTTGCTTCATCTCTTTTCTATCTTATCATCACATTATATAAATTTTTGACCTCTTAAATAATTTCGACGTCTTGGATTCATTTTTGGGATCAAAATCCAAATTTGAGTTCATCTTGATGGTCAAAATTATGTTTTAAAATTCTACTTTCTTCTGAGCAGTTAACTGACCTTTTGAGGTCTAATCTCTGAATCATCACTAGGGAATCTTCATTTCTTCATGTCTTCATCATTTCCATACTTCATATCTACTTAAATTCAACCTTTTCATGTCTAAAATCATCTTTCTACTAGATTTGACCTAATTTTACACTGTATCCTTCATGGTCAATTCTAGTCAAATTAGGGCATTTTACTAGTCTCTTTAATATTCATTCTTGGGTTCTAATCATCTATCTGTCATCTTGGACATTGATATATTCTAATTTTCTCATATCTAGCTAGTTTTTGCATCCCCTTACCTCATTTAAATTTTGGTCTCGAGGGGGCAAAAATAGTTTATCAATACTTGCTACAACTATCTACTTCTTTGGAGCACTTGTTTGATCTTTTCACTTGCTCTTGATCTATCTACTTTGCTAGGTGTTAGTATTATTATTGAATTCTAACATCATCTCTATCCTAGTGTTTAGTATTACTGCTATCAGACTATACATTTAGGATTTTCTATCTCTTTCTACATTTCATTTTTTGAAATCGGATATCTATATCTATCACCGCCTACTTGGCTTTCTATTTTCTTTGACATAATGTGTTCCTAGATCGATCATGCATTAGTCAAAGAGGGGCAAATGTAATCATATAAAAATGGTCATCTAGACTATTAGCCCCCTTTTCAACATTTTGGCTAAATTAATTTAATCATTTACCTAGACCAAATTGCTAATAATCAATTTATTTGATTATAACCTATAGTTTGACTATGCTATCCTAAGTTCATTATTTGATTAAAAGAACATGTCCCGTTTTATTTAAATAAAAGACCCCATTCTTCTAACCCACTTAAAGTGCACACATAAAGTCATTTTTCTATTTTGGAATTAAAAGAAAAGGCTTTGTGACTTTTGTCTTATATGACAAGTCAACTTATATTCTATTGGTTGACTTGTGTGTGCACATTGATCACTCCTCTTTTCAAATTCCACCATTGATCATCCACCATCTTCATCTTGATCTCTACCATCCATACAACTTTAAAAGGGAGAGAGCTTTCCCCCTCAAAGCATCCACCCTCATTCGAATATTGTTATGCTGTAGGTTTTCTAACAGGTTTCTTTGGAGCTTTGTGGAGAACTTTTCTTTCTTGTCTACATTTTCTCATCCATGGCATTCTAGCTTAGCTTAGCTTTCATTTTTACATTTAGCTTAAATCATATAGTCTAATATTGGGATTGTAACACTCTCATACATGTTTTAGCATAGCTTCATTTTGCATTCTCATCTTAGCTTAGTTTCCATACTTGCATTGCATTCTCGAGGAACTCCTTGAGACATTTGCATTCTTGCATCTTGTCTTTGGAACCTCCCATTGCATGGTTAACTAGAAAGAAGAGTATTCCTAAGGCTCAACTGAGAGCCCTTGAACATGAAATACACTCTCTTGCACTTCGTGGATAGGGAGCTCTAAGCTGGCATCCAAGCATTCCAAACTCATGGAATCATTTGGATAGAAGGGCTTAGAGTGGGACACTTTTGAGTGTACAATGATAACTCTCCTCATTTATTATGCTGAATCTCTGAATCTCTAAATCTCCCCCCCTTTTTGACAATAATGCCAAAGGATTTCATATATACAATTTATATGGCTACACCAAAGTGAGATAGAAATTCTTGATGCACCTTAAGGATAGTTTCAAAAGTACCATCCCAAGTCTACTACAAAATTTGACAAGTGGAGAGAGCAATTTGAACTTTTTCTGATAATTGGATAAAGTGATCAGCCACTAAGAAGTTTTGATCTTGGACCAATGTTTTACAATGAACAAGATGTTTTTGCATTGTGTCCATGATAGGAAGGATCATGTTCTGGATGTCTATGAGTGTAGACTGGATCCTAGCTTCCCCTCTCAATAGTTTTGCCTATACATCTACCAAATATATGATCTTGGTGTGATGCGATGTTGTGGAGGAGAAGTCCATCTTTAGCTTGGATGTGCTTGATTGCATATCAATGTCAATCTTATTTAACATATCCTTTATTTTTTTGGTAAAACTAGAAACATCACAAAGTTTGGCAAAAAGTGATGCTACATTATTAAAAGAATTTTCAAAATTTCTCAAAAATGTTGACAATTCAACTTGCTTTATTGCTATCTTTTGAGCAATATGCTCTAGCACCTTATTATCAAATTTTTTTTCAACTTTCTCAATAAGTTTCTCTTGTCCAGAAGAATCCTCATTAAATTTCTAGACAACCTCTTCTAACTGAATCAAAATGTGTTGAGTAGAATCTACTTCAACACCTATGGCATCTATAATTATATTCTTGGCATTTTCAATTATTCTATATTCCTTATCCCTTTCTGATCTTAACTATTTTTGCGTAGCTTTTATCTCTATTAGTTGACTGGCTAGCCTCATCTCTTCAATGGTAGCATTGTCATAATCAATCTTTGGAATCACTATCTCTGTGTCTAAGTCAATATCTTCTGTAATTTCCTTTCCAGTGATCAGAATTTTTAATGGATGCTTTTTTTTGACTTTTGTGATGACTGGTTTGACCTTAGGAACAAACACAATAGTGGAGATAGAAGGGCTAGTAGTGAAAACTAGGATAGGACTTGAGGACTGAATGCCAATAGAAGTATTAACCAGATCAAAAACACTTCCCGAAAATGGTATCATACTCGATAGACTACCCATAGTAGCATTTGAACTAATCAGAGTGGAAGTGGATACAGATGATGCTAATGGAAACAAAACTATAGAACTTATTGCAATTGATGAAGACAAAATTATGGAACTTACTGTTACACTCACTGATGATGAAGAAGCTGAGGAAGTTGACTCGGTCACTGAAGAAGTGATAGACAACTTAGTAGATGAACTGCTTGGCACCTCTGTTTCAGATACCTAGAGCTGGGAGGAGGTTGGTGAAGATTGAGCAATTGATGTAACTGTTGTGCTCACAATTTAACTTGCAGAAGCTTTCTTCATAGTGGATGTAATAGTCTTTGGTGGAGAGTGAGGAAGGGATGCAATCACTTCTGCTACAATTTTAACTGGATCCTCTTCATCTTTTCCTTCCTCATGTTCTTCTTACTCCTTGTCTTCTTCCTCTTTTTCTTCCATTAATGCATGCAACTCTCCTAGAGTAATTGTAATGGGTGGAGTGATATCAAAATCATCACTATCACTGTTGTCATCATCCTTGATTTCAACTGGATCTTCACTAGGTTTTTGTAGATGATAGATGTTCTTCCACATGTTTGTTGCATCATTTACAACTTGCTCAATGTCCTTAATTAAAATCAAACATGTGTGAAATCTAATCATCATTTTACCTTCATGTTTCTTCATAGCTGCCTTAATGTCTGGTCCAGTGAGACTCAATAGAAGATTCCTCAGGGATTGCTCATATATGTCTTTAGCCATTTGGGTGGTTGACTCCCATCTCGGTTGCAATCTCTCTAATAGTTCTTTGGAGATTTGAGAGGTGAGCTAGTTTGAGGAGTATTTCCATTTACCCATCTTATTGAGTACTAGTTCCTCAATCTACATTTTCTTAGCATCAGTTCTTGTTTAAAATTTCAATGCCTTGAAATTTTTGATGCTAGCTCCCTCTTCCAATTGTTTAAGCCTTTCCTTGAATGTGAGTGGAGGCCTGACCATTATAGGTTCCTACTTGCCTTGTTTGGTTCTTCTAGAGAATACTGCAGTAGGCTTCTTCTTAGGTTTGGTAATAAATGCCTTACCTTTCTTCTTTGGCGATTCCTCTTCAGATTCATGTTCTTCTTTTTCTTCGCCTCCTCCTTCTTCTTCATTAGCTTCTTCATCCTCACCTTTTCCTTTTGTAAGCATAAGAGGGCCGGTAGTAGTTTTCAACTTAGCTATCTTCCTCTTACCTTTGCTTATGGCCTGGTGTAGCTTGATTTCAAGCTCAATTCTGGCCTTTGCCTCATCATATGTTTCAAATATTGGTTGCTTTGGGTCTACTGGCTCATTCACTAGCGCTTCAATAATGTCCTTGGCCTCATCAATATTAACCTCATAAGGAAAAGGTTTCACCCATGCAACTCAAGGTCTGACTGCCTGAATATATACCTTATCACAATCAACCATAGAACATACATCATCTTTGTAGTCTTCAACCAATTTCAGTGGAATTTGAAACCTATTTTTCATCCTTTCCTTGAAATCTTCATAATAATTATAAATGATGCTATGAAAATTTTCACCCATTTTTGCTACAAACTCATTAATCTGATAAAGAATGGAATATCTTTTCTCCACACTACAATTCCTTTAGATGGAAAGAAATTTTGAATATAGAAGAATACAAAAGTCAACAAAGAACCAAATTTACAGGGATTATTCTTTGAAGTCCTTATACTATCCATATTCTTGTTTAATTGTTTAAATAGTAATTCAGATAGGTCAAATTCAAGGTTCTTCTTTACAATTTTGAAAGCCAAATCCACAGCCTCATAGGGTACACTGTTCAGTCAACTAGAGCTATAAATTTTGTGGGCAATGACATGAGTGCCAAATCTTAGTTCAACATCAGATACAGTGCTAACCTTTAAACTTCTACCATCCCACTCAGCTAGGGTTATCTTTTGCAACTCATCCTATCCTAGGGTTTTGGTAACCTTCACTTTGTTGAGCATAGGGAGACCTGTGATTTTGTCAATCATCTTCTTTGTGATTAACACTGGCTATTCTAACCATAGTTTCCCATTGTGCATCCAACTTAGAATATACCTAATCTATTTGGTTTGGAAGCTTCTTGGCATATGCGAGATATGAGTCAAACCTTTGGTTTCAAGATGCTTATGCTCAAGTTTCAAAGAGCCATCAACACTCATTTCTCCTAGGGAATTATCCATCTCTAGGTTTCCAATCTCTTGAATAGAACATTTAAAATGTGTATGAATATCATTTATAAGGAGTACCTACCTTTGGTGGAATGTGAGATTGAGCACCATTAGGGCCAAGTGATTCTGCAATGGCTGGAACAATTTTGAAGTTGGGCACTTTCCATTCTGTACCTTTTACCAGCATCTCTGAACCTTGTTTTTCCTTAGTGCTGCTGCTACTCCCAGATGCCATTGATGCTCGGCAAAAGATAGAAATTTTTCAAACAAATTTGTCACTAGAAAATCACTTGGAATCACTCGAAATTGCTTGAATTTCACCTAAAAATTTCTTAGCTCTGAAATCACGATGAAGAATGAAATCAAATTCTACTCTTTTGATGAAAATTTTGTCATTAATGCTTGGTACGAAGGTAGCTGAGATGACATAGTGCTTGATAGGTTGTCATTGACTTTCTTGCTAGAAGTTTGCAACTTAGTGATTGGACAGACTTTTGTTACTCTTGACCTAGCTCAGTAAGGTCTTCAACCAACTTTCCTTGGTAGATGCAACTCAGAAAAAGATATGCTTTCTTTGATCTTTGTGTATCTAGAATACTAATTTGATCATTTTGCTTTCTTTTATTTTGGAACTACTTGAGATATTACTCGAAGATGTAGTTCCATATCCTTATTTATGGATCTAATTTGAAATGGTGGAGTCACCCACTTCTTGAGTGACATTGTCATCATTTGAACTATCTTGCTCGGTAGATTTTGGAATCCATTGTTGCCTCATTTGCTTCCAAATGTTTTTAGCTTTAGCTTTATTTTCATCTTCAACTCTTCCTATATTCATGTAGTTTTTAGCTATATGACCGAGTTTTGTACATGTATAACATCTTACTGTTGTATCTCTTTTTCTCAAGTGATGCCTTGAGCAGTCTTTGCCAATGTGTCCATATTCTCCACAGTAATGACATTTAGACCAGGTATTGTAGTCCCATCCAAAGATTGCCTTCACAAGTTGTTCAGCTGGATTGAATGATTTGGATCTACATTGGAATGCCTTGTGACCATGCTTCTTGCATTTGTGACAATTGCCTTCAAATTTTGGTTTCTCCTTGCATTCATTAGCTTTATGACCATGCTGACTGCAATTGTAACATTTACCATTGAATTTACCTTTTCCATTGCTCCAACACTTGTTTGATGTGTGACCTAGCTTACCACAGTGATTACAAGTAGGTCTTTGATTCCTTTGGGCACCTTGTTTGGAGGTTTTACCTTCTTCCTTGTAACCAAGTCTAGTTTTACATTTTTGTCTATGAAGATTCTGCTCACTTTGTTGATTTAATTGAGTCACATCTCTTTGAGATTTCATCATTCTCTCATTGATTTTCTTTTTAGTGATCAAGTCATTTTCCAAACTTTCATTGATTTGTCTTTTAGATCTCAAGTCACTTTTTAAGCTTTCATTGATTTGTCTTTCAGTGATTAAATTATTCCGTAGGCTTTCAGTCTTAGATCTCAGATTCATAATTTCTTCATTTGCATTAGATAGTTGATCTACAAGATCTTCATGCTGAAGTAATTGATTATTTCTTGCCTTTAAGTCTTCATTTTCCTTGTCTCTTTGTTCCAAAACTTCACATAGCCTGAATGATTGGATTTCTTGTTCTCTTTCAACCTTTCTTACTTCTTCCTGCAGAGAACCATTCTTTGCTAGGAGTTCCTTGATAGCCTCATTAGTTTCATCTAA
Source organism: Cupressus sempervirens (assembly GCA_028749045.1). Lineage (NCBI taxonomy): Eukaryota > Viridiplantae > Streptophyta > Pinopsida > Cupressales > Cupressaceae > Cupressus > Cupressus sempervirens. Next base: position 97,212,914 of record CM053789.1, on the reverse strand, counting down.
ACTGCTTGATGGTAAAAGGTCTTCTATCTTTTCTTCAACATACTGATGGTCATTCATTTGTCTTGCAAGTTCTTTCCTTCTCTTCAGGGATTGAGAAAGATGCTCCTTTGCTTCTTTGAGTTGAGCCATGGCAATTTCCAGATCTAGCTTTTCATTTTCAATAGCTTTGTCAAGTCTAAATATCTCCAATGTCCTTGATCTTTTCTCAAGCTATCAAGCTTTGTCCTGAGAACCAAAATTATCTGATACCAATTGTTGGAAATATTCAAGATATGATATGTTACTAAGAGGGGAGGGGTGAATCAGTAACATCAAAACTTTTAAAATAATTCAACACTTTAACTATATATACTATTCTCAATTCATTCATTTAATCTATTGCATATATGAGAGAACAAATATTTATGACACATGTACATAGTGATTTGGTGACACATAAACCTTTTAAATAGAAAGTAAAACTGGGGTGGGGATGATATCCACAAAACTTCATTACTGCAGTATGAAGTTGGCCTTTTAAGGCTTACATTGACCACTTCTGGTGATCTACCCTATTAGGAGCACAAAGGACTGCTAGGTCCACCTTGTTAGAGGATTTACAAACATACACTAAAATATGAACTCTATTAGGAGATTTATACAAAGACTATTAAGTCTACCTTGTTAAAGGATTTACAAAACTGATTCACCTATTCGGATGAAACAGTGGATCTACTTACAAACTTGATTTGATGATTAGATCCTTAAAGTATAGATCACCTCTTGTGACTGATGAAACTTTACTGGTCCTTGTAGACCTTGCTGAATATTCTACTCTTCTACTGATTTGCATTTGTACTTCTTAAAACATTACATGTCTCTCTTGATACTCTCATCCATATGCATACATCTTGGTAATGATATAATACATTACATATATACCATTCCAATAATTACAATTGCAAGGTCGACCATAACACAAGTGAACAAAACATTATTGAGTTAGCCCAATAGTAAATAACTCAAGTTTACTAAACTAACTCGGTGACCTTCTGATACTCGACATCCACTACATTACTTGGCATTTTCATGCACTCGGTAGAAGTAAAGGCTCAGTCCATACTAATCACTCAACATAGTTCTAAACTTGGTAACTATAGGTGACTCAGTAGATGTAGTGTCACTTGGTAAAAAATGAATCCTTTGTTTACCTTGCTTTCACTTGGTAAACACTACACTTTCATTACTTAGTAAACACTACACTTCCATCACTCTATAAATATTGTGAAGCTTGGTGAATACTGGAATGCTTGGTCTGAACTATGAACTTTAGTATGAATTACTTAAGTGATGAACCTATAAGGTAACCATTGAATGCTCAGTATACACTATGCATGCTTAGTGTAAACTCTGAAGCTCAGTGAGTGTAGGAAACTGAGTGCTGAGCTCAGTAGCTGTACTGATATAGATAAGTGTTGTCACTAATGGAAATAATAAATTAATGCCAACACCAACAAAAGAAATACTTGTAGGGGTGCCAAAAGAATCCAAAACTATTCTGCTATCCAAAATTGAAGTAATAATAGGTGGAGTGCTAATTGAAGTACTTGCAACAGAAGAACTTGCTAGAACAAAAATTGGTGCAAGTAAAGCTGTAGTAGTCAAAACTATAGAATAGGATGTTGAACTTACTGCACATGTTGCTAATGAAGTTCCTAACTCGATAGTTGAAGCAGATGGCTGCAGCTCAGTAGATGAAGTGGTAGACACTTCCATTATTGATACTTGGAGCTGAGAGGGAGAAAATAGTGATTGGGTAGATGATGTATCTATTGTAGTTGCAATCACATTTGTTGAAGCTATCTCCATGCCAAATGATGTAGTAGTCTTTGGCAAAGAATGAGGAAGGGAGGCTATAACTTGTGTAGCTATTCTCACTAGATCATTTTCTTCATCTCCTTCCTTATCTTCCTCAAAAACTTCTTCCTCTTTCTCTTCTTCATCATCCTTCAATGCCTAATAATCCTCAACATCAAAAGTGACACATGGTGTGTTGTCTTCTTTATCATTGTCACTGTCATCATCATCATCTTTGATCTCCACTGAATCTTCACTTGGTTTATGTAGATGATAAATATTTTTCCACATATTTTTAGCATCTCTAACTACATGCTCAATGTCTTTGCTCAAAATCAAATAGGTTTGGAATCTAATCATCATTTTACCTTCATTTTCTTTCATTACTGCCTTAACCTCTACATTTGTAAGACTTGGTAGCAATTGTCTCAATGATTGCTCATATATATATTTTTCTATTTGTACAATTGATTTCCATCTTGGTTTCAACCTTTCCTAATTCATTAGAAATTTGAGGGGCAATTTGATTAGGGGAATATTTCCATTTAACCATCTTATTTAGCACTAGCTCCTCAATCTTCATTTTCTCTACATCTATCCTAGTTTCAAACTTTAAATCTTTGAAGTTTGTGATGCTTGCACCTTCTTCCATTTGCTTCAACATTTCTTGGATGGTGAAAGGGGACTTACTAAACACAACCTCACTAACACCTTTCTTCTTGGATCTTCTTGTAAATACAACTGTGGAGGCCTTGGGTGGCTTGGTAATAATTATCTTGCCCTTCTTTTTTATAGGCTCTTCCTCCTTTTTAGATTCCTTCTCTTCTTCTTTAGATTCATCAATGTTTTCTCCTTTGCCCTCGGTAAGCATGAGAGGGGCACTTGCAGTTTTTAGCTTTGCTACCTTCATCTTACCTTTTTTTACAGCCTGAGGTAGCTTGATCTCAAGCTCTATTCTAGTTTTTGCTTCTTCATAGGTTCCAAAGATAGGTAGCCTTGGATCTACTAGCTCATTGACTAGGGCTTCAATAATGTCTTTTGTCTCATCAATGTTAACCTCGTATGGAAGAGGTTTTACCCATGCAACTCTAGGCCTGACTGCCTATATATAAACTTTATCACAATGAACCATGAAGCATACATCATCTTTATAATCTTCAACTAGTTTAGGAGGAATCTAGAACCTATTTTTCATCTTCTCCTTGAACACTTCAAAATAATTACCCATGATACTTTCAAAGTTTTCACCCATTTCTACAATGAATTCATTAATTTGATACAAAATAGGAGTATCTTTCCTCCATACAACTAAACCTTTGGATGGGGAAAACTTTTGAACATAAAAGAAAAAGACAAGTTAACAAAGAACCAAATTTATAGGGGTTGTTATTTGATGTCTTGATGCTGTCCATGTTCTTGTTTAACTATTTCAAAAATAAATCTGATAGATAAAATTCTAGATTCTTCTTCACAACCTTGTATGCTAGATCTATGGCCTCACATGGCACACTATTCAATCAACTTGAGCTATATATCTTATGTGCAATGATGTAAATTTCAAACCTAAGTTCCATGTTAGATACATTACTGATCTTCAGACCTCTGCCATCCCATTTGGCTAGGGTTTTCTTTTGAAGTTCTTCCCAACTTAGGGTTTTGATTGTTTTAGCCTTGTTGAGCATAGGGAGACCCATGATCTTATGAATCATTTTCTTCATGATCAATACAAGCTATTCTAACCATAACTAACCATCGTGCACATGGCTTAGAATATACCTAATCCACTTAATTTGGAAGTTCCTTAGTAGATGCAGGATATGGGTTAATCCTTTGACCTATAGATGCTTATGCTTGGGTTTCAAAGATCCATCAACACACATTTCTCCTAGGCCACTGTCCATTTCTAGGGTTCTAATTTCTTGTACAGTAAACTTAAAATGAGTGCAAATATTGTTAATAAGGAGTACCTTTGGAGGAATTCATGATTGAGCTCCATTCAGGTCAAGGGACTCAACAACTTATGGTACCAACTTAATATTTGCTGCTTTCCATTCCATGCCTTTCACCAACATCTCAGAACCTCTTTTTTTCTTGCTACTATTGCTACTTCTAGATGCCATGGTTGCTTGGTAAATGAGAAAATTCTTTGAAAATTCTTTGCTGCAAATTTGCTCGAGATTTCTTGGATGCACTGTAAATTGCTCTGCTTTGGGTATATTGAAGTCATGGTGAAAATTTAAGTTAAATTCTACCCTTTTTGATGAAAATTTTCCATTAATTCTTGGAGCCATAATGACATAGTGCATGACAGACTGTCATCCACTGACTATACTTGGTAGAAGTTTATGTGTTAGTGATTGAAAAACAATTTTATTACTCCCGACCTAGCTCAGTAGAGTCTATAACCAACCTTGCTTGCTATGACCTGATTTCTTGTGATCCCTCTATATCTAAAATACTAATTTGGATCTTCTATTTCCTTTCATTGGAACTAATTGAGACATGACTTGAAGATATAGTTCAAGTTCTTCCTTTAAGAATCTAACTGGAAATGGTGGAGTCACCCACTTCTTGAGTGACATGGCCATCATTTGAATTGGCTTGCTCAGTAGATTTGGGAATCCACTGCTACCTCATCTACTTCCTAATGTTATCAGTTTAGCTTTCTTTTAATCTTCAGTCTTTCCTATATTCATGCAATTCTTAGCTATATGGCCAAGTTCAGTGGATGTATAACATCTTATTGTTGTATTCTTCTTTCTGAAGTGATGCCTTGCATAGTTTATGCAAATTTGTTTGTATTCTCCACAATAATGACATCTACACTAGTTATTATAGTCCCAGCCAAATATTGCTTTTACAAATCGTTCAGTTAGATTGAATGGTTTAGATTTGCATTTAGATGCCTTGTGTCCTTGTTTCTTGCATTTGTAAAATCCACCTTCAAATTTTGGTTTCTCCTTGCATTCATTAGCTTTATGACCATGCTGACTGCAATTGTAGCATTTTCCATTGAATTTTGCCTTTCCATTGCTCCAACATTTGTTTGATGTATGAACTATCTTCCCATAGTGATTTCAAGTAGGCTTCTAATTCCTTTGAGCACCTTGTTTGGAAGATTCACCTTCTTCTTTGTATCCAAGTCCTACTTTACCCTTTTTCTTATAAAGATTCTACTCACTTTACTAATTTAATTGATCCATGTCTTCTTGGGATTTTATTATCCTTTCATTGATTTGCTTCTCAAAATTTAGATCAACTTTCAATCTTTCATTGATTTTTCTTTCAGTGCTTAAACCATTTCTTAACCTTTCATTTTTAGATCTTAGATTTATGATTTCCTCATTTGCATTGGAGAGTTGATTGATAAGACTTTCTTGCTGAAAGGATTGATTGTGATTTGCATTACTCCTTGCCTCCAAGTCTTCACTTGCCTTATTCCTTTTTCTAAGATTTCACACATTCTTATTGACTAAATTTCTTGTTCTCTTTTCAATTTTCTTACCTCTTCTTGTAGGGAGCCATTCTTTTCTAGGAGTTCTTTGATTGCCTCATTTGCTTCATCTAAATTGCTTGAGGGGAAAAAGTCTTGAATATTTTCTTCAACATATCAGTGGTCATTCATTTGTTTTAAAAGTTCCTTCCTTCTTTTTAGGGGTTGGGAAAGATGCTCTTTTGCTTCCTTGAGTTGAGCTATGGCCATCTCTAGATCTAGCTTCTTATTGTCAATAGCTTTGTCAAGTCTAAATATCTACATTGTCCTTGATCTTTGCTCAAGCTATCAAACTTTATCCTGAGAACCACAAAGCTCCGATACCAATTGTTGAAAATAATCAAGACTAGCTTAATTACTAAAAGGGGAGAGGTGAATTAGTAACCTCAAAACTTTAAACTAAATTCAACACTTAACAATATAACTTTTTCACCATTAATTGATCTACTTTACTGCATGCATGAGAAACTAAAATATAAAAATTCATGACACATGAACATAGAATTTGGTGACCCAAAAACCTTTCAAATAGAAAGTAAAATTGGGGTGGCGGTGATACCCACAAAACTTCAATACTATAGTATAAAGTTGGCTTGTTAAGGTTTACATTGACCACTTCTAATGATCTGCCCTGTTAAGAGCAATTTGGATTACTAGATCCACCTTGTTGGAGGTTTAACAAACATAGAATGAAGTATGCACTCTGTTAAGAGATTTAAAGAAAGACTATTAAGTCTACCCTATTAAAGGATTTAGAAACTGATTCACCTATTAGGATGAAATAGTAGATCTAACTTAAAACTTGATTTTTGATTAGATCCTTGAAGTACCGATCTCCTCTTGTGATAGATATAACTTTACTACTCCTTAGAGACCTTGTTGAATACTCTGCTCTACTACTGATTCACATTTAGTCTTCTAAAAAAAATTTACTTCTCCATACTTGGCAATGGTACGATACATTAGATATATACCTATAGAGACTAAAAAATGGTTCACATCTATAGTTTCATCACTTCTTCATACTAATTTGTCCCATTTTCTCATTCTACTAACTTCGAACTTTTGGCCAAATTGATCATACTTTATCATTTGTATCCTCTTTCACATAAATTTCATGTCATTTCAAAACCATATCAAATCAACCCAAAACCATTTCACATCAACTTAGAATCACCCCAAATTAACTCAAAATCACTTAGAATCAGTCCTAATCAACCCGAAACATATCAAACATCCCAAATCAATCATCATTTATCTATTCCTAGGTATTATTGTAGCTTTCAGTGCCTTGGAAACCTATCAACCTATCGATCTTATCAATCTAACCTTAGTACTATCATGGCTCTCAGTGCTAGGTCCAACTAACATTCATGTCATCCAATATTTGACATTGTTGAGGCTTTCAATGTCGAATCATGGCATTATCAAACATTTTAATAATATTGACAGTGTCTGTCAATGTTATTATGATCAAACCTTATCAATCAACCTTGATCATGTAGCATTTGCAATGTCAGTTAAATATTACATACCAATCAATTCATGTCATGTGTCCTTGGCATGTTATCAACTTTAATCAATCAATCTAACCATGGCTTTGGTCTACTTTTCATCATCTCGTTCGATTTATTATCATCACATTTTCATCAAAGGATATGGTCACATTTATTTAATCAATTTGGCCAATCATTTACTAATTTTTCCTATAGGATTAAATAACCCATAATTTAATCCTATTATTCTTACTAATTATTCTTCCTAATTATCATCCTCAATTAATTAATTTAATTAATTAATTGATTCATTACCTACAAACCATGGAAATTCTTAATTTCCTAAGTCACATTTTCATCCATTAATTCCATTTTCTACTAATTCTTATTTTGTGGAATAAAAGGATTTTTAATTCAAATATTCCATAAAATATTGCATCATCATGACACTTGGATATGACACCTCATGGATTCTCCTTTGACACTTGAATAAGATATGTCATAGTCAAATATTCTTATTCTCTTACACATTTTCATATTTGGCTTATTTGTCATAGAGTCTTGGCTTTAAGTGGGTTGAGGTGTCCTATGACACATCATAGATTCTCTTCCACATTTAGCCAAGTTTGACTTTCATGCATCATAGAATATTACAATTGGCATATTTTTTCATATGCATCATGGATTCTCAAAGGAATATCTTGCCACATCGCATATCTATGGGTGACAAATCCAATGCTCTCATCCCCCATGCCAACTATAAAATGAACATCCTTCCTCTCATTTCCAATCCTTAGATCCTTAGATCCTTAGGTCCTAATTTCTTTTAGAATTTTCACTCCATCTCTCACATTCAAATAACACTTCTAGTATTCTCATGGCATTATCCCTATCATAGACTTTGCTTCAATTTTGTGTGCACTATAGGCAAGTTGGAGCTACATCATTTAGAGAAGAAAGAAGGACATGGGAGCTACAAATGAAAGAGGGGGTTTTTAACCTTGTGTGTGTTTCTTTTGATTAGTTTGGCTTTCCTGGTAGACTAGTGGGTGCTAATGTGTGTTGATTGAGTTTTGTGATTTTCTCATAGTATGTTATACATTTAGCCCATTTTCTAGTTGCTACATTTGGTGAACCCAACGTGAACATGCATATGTAACTTGGGTTTTCTTGTTTTTTGCTTGTAGGTGCAAGGAAGAAGCTCACTTGGAAGGGTATAATGACTACCTACTCTTCCTTTTCACACCTAGATTAATTAGGGGGTCTAGTAATATGGTTGAATCCTTTCATTCTATGCATTTTGTCAGCTTGTTGTCTTAGGGTGCACTCTGCTCTATCAGGGTGCACTTGGGACTCCTAGGAGTAGTTTTAGGAGTCCAAAAGCCATCAAAACCTCTTTCTATTATTTTGACTTCTCAACTATGTCACAAACTTACCGACTATGTAATTGACATAGTCTACATAGTTTGGGTGCACTTGGTAATATAAGTGTCAAAAATTTCAGTTTCTGGGTCTTATCTAGGCACCATTTCCCTATAGTTTTCACCTAGGCTCCCAACTGTGCCTAGAAACTACCAACTACTCCCAACTCATCCCCAACTAAATCATTGATGCAGTTTGCACTATCTAGCCACACTTGGGGCTGTTTTGAGCCATTTTGGCATTCTGGGGTGCCACTTACTCTATCAGAGCACACCTAGTTCACAGTAGACATATGCATCAATTAGAATCTACATATAAGGTTTCCATTTCCTTCTAGAACATAGATTAGATGATTTTGTGTTACTAATGGTCTACTTTCAGCATGTGGCAATCATGGGATGAAGATATGATCATAAGAAACTACTAATGCGTGCTTTGTAGGACATTGTCGAAGACCATTGTGTGTTTGTCAAAACCATGTGTGTGGATTTCCTAGATTAGATAACACTTCATTTGGTGCTTAAAATAAACTTTTTCTTTTCTACCTAGCATGTCTATAGTTTTTAAATCCCTAGGGGTTACATTGGACATATCCTCTCCCCTCACCATTTGTGGATCTTGGGTGTAAGAAAAATCCATGTAACTTCTATAGGAGGCCTGCCTTGGACCAAGATACTCGATATTGGGTATGCCAGGGGATGACCTCAGAGTGGTAATGGGCCAAATCTAGGTCAGTATTCTAGCTGCTATATAAAATTTGATTACAATGAAAGTTGTGTCGATAGCATTGCTACGTGATAGCTCTCCTCCAATACCCTTATGGTGCATCAAACCTCGGTTCTTGGGGCTGGGATACCTTCTACAAAAGTTTATCATTCACTTGCTGAATGAAATGCCCTTACTAAAAACCATGTTTTAGTGGCCAAAATCCTTTCTATCTACTGGCTCAAGGGGTCACCCATGCCTGTGAAGACATCCTACATTCTCACAGTCCTTAGTAGAGGGAACAGTCCCTTGGGAAGTCATGCCCCTTGGGAAGCGAATCTTGGCAGCCCCGAGAAGTGAGTGCACTATAAGGGGGAGCCTGTGGTGCTAAGATCCTAGGTTTTCCACTCTAGATAAGTGTGGCTAAACTTTGGTTCAAGTAGGAATTTAGTGGATACAGTCCTAAAAACCTAGGTTGTGGAGTGTTTGTTCACTGTTTACAATAGCTATTCTTGTCTTAATGTGTCTTGTGTGTGTGTAAAATATAATAAAGATTATAGCCAACATTAAAATTTACACCTTGAGCCTTCTCCAAACATTACACATTGTTAAAACTTTACAACCTTTATCAAACTTTGCAAACTTTGGTTCAACACAGTCAAGCCTTGGAAAACATGGTAACTTGTGCTCCTAAATGTGCTTGGCAAAATGTAGATTTCATTCTTGCATAGACTTCACTTGCATTCACCCTAGTCTAGGCTTCATTCTTGCATCATATAGACTTCATATTGCAACTTTTAGTCTCATTTAGTATCTATTACCTTTCATATTGCATCCATTTAGATTTAGTTTATATCCCTTAGTCTTTTGCATTCCCATCTCAAAATTTGCACTTTGTATCCACCACCTTGCATCTTTGCATACCTAACCATAATCTTGCACACTTTAACCCTCATTATAAGTATCCTAAACATAATTTTGAGCATTCATAATGGTATTAACACTGTCCCCTACTGTTTACCTCTCTATACCATCAATCTAGAAAACATAGCCCCCAAAATTGCCTTAGTTTCAGCCCAGTTTACCAACTGCATCCAGAAACTATCAACTGCATCAAAAAACTACCAAATAAATCATTGAAATATTTGGTACTATCTAGGTGCACTTGGTATTCCTCATACCTAATTTTGGATTCCAGATAACATTTTGGGGTTTGAACTATGTCTTTAAGTACTTGGTTAGCTCCCCTTGCATTAGGTTGCCCAGATCTGCATCCTACATCACCTACTCTTCATTTCCTTCACTTAAGACATAATTATATAGGTCATAACCTCTATTCTGCATCTCCCAACCCATAATAATAGAAACCACAATATCTTAGCTTCTTGGCATATTAGTTTGGCAACTATACCTTTTAGAATCAACAAACATTCTTCCTAGCTTATCAACTGTGCCCAAAAACTACCAACTATGCCCAAATTGGCCACAACTACATAATTGACATATTTGGTACTATTTGAGTTCACTTGGAACTATTAAGGTGCACTTGGGAACCTTCATGACCATTTTGGGCCCCCAAATTGCACTTCAGAACCCCAAAACTGCATCTAGGAGCCTTTGTACCTCCCCATTCTACACTTGACCCAAAAGTGCATCTTGCACCCAAAATCCCATTTTTCATCATAGGCATTGTCCATATTGCATATTTTCTCAGCATTTACACCATTTTGAGTTCCTAAAAGATCATTTTGAACCCAAAAACCTTTGGACTTAGTCAAAAATTTAAACAAAAGTATGAACTCTAGAGTATTACATTGTGTCGATGGATGATGGATCTTGACCATGGTAATTTTATCACTTTATTTTATCATTTTCTTTGGTCAAATACTACCTATTTCAAGTTATATTTAGCTTTGTCATTTTGATCTTATCATTTTTTTTGTCCTTTTTTGCTCAAGATCTAAAGTCTATTGTCATAATGTTAAACTCTTAGGTTAATACCTTGTAAATATTTCACCCAAGTTCAAAGCCTTGCATATACCTCTATCATCAACATAATAATATTTCTAAATCTCATTTTGTTTTGCCATAGTGTTATATCCCCTTCATCTTTCATGGTTCAAACCTTAGCATCATTTTCATTATTGAACCCTATCAAATTGTCCATCAACCAAGTTGCCTTCTTGAGCATTTACCCTCATTTTGCATATCCCAAACATCATTACAAACCCTGGAACACCATTATTTGCATAATATAACTTGCATAAACCTACCTTTAGTTTCATTACCAAGTCCAAAACATAACCCTAACCTTCATTTTGCATACCATAATCTTCATCTTGCATACCTTCAAAATGAGACCTTGCATTCACATTTGCATAATATCCCTAGCACATTTGCACTTTGCATGTCAAAACCCTAGGTCATTTATCATTTCCTCATATTTCATAATATCCCTAATCACTTAAAAATCCCAAAAACACTCATATCTTGCATACCCACATCTTAATTATCAAGTTTTGACCTCTTTTACCAACTGCAACCTTATTTTACCAATCGCAACCCTATTTTACCTACTGCACACTTTGAGTGCACAGTTGGTATTTTTAGGACATACTTAGTAGTTTCATGGTGCACTTGGTAATTAGGTGTTTCTTTCTAGGTTCTAGAACACTAATCTGCACTTCCACACCTTGCATTGCATCCAAAGACCTTAGGAAACACTCTAAACCACTCAAAACACTCAAAATTTCCATTGCATCTGCATTCTTAGGTATCATGCCAGCACTTAATAGGACACAATCAGCCCAGAGACCCAAGGAACTTTATCAACCTTTTTTTTTGAGTCACAAACACAACCAAAACCTTGTGCAAGATACAAGAAGAGCAAGAGAACCCAACAAACTATTGACGAAGAACAAATTGAGGCATCACAACCTTTACTTGCAGACCCTTAAACATGTATCCACAAGAGCACCATAATCAAGCTATGATGAAACAAACCTTAAAAAATGCACCTACCATGATATTTCCTCCAAAAACTTCCACCACACATGGGATGGCTTAGTGGATTCCTGACTTTGAACCTATATTCATGCCGATACCACCTGCAGGTGGAAGTGTACCAACCACACCCGAAGATGAACAATCACATTCCTTCAAATTCAGGAAACCTAACACAAATACCTTCCACCCTAACACATCAAACATAAAACAAAGTACTATACACCTAAGTGATGACTTTGACATTTATTATGGCATCACTGATGAAGAAATGGCTAGGGCATGTCAAGACAAAATCCTCCGTAAAAACTTCAAAATTTTGGTAGCCCAAGAAATTGTCAAATTCAACCCAAATGTGGAAGGGCCTAAGTCCAAACATCAAACCAACACAACCATTGAAAAGATACAACCCATGATCAATTTGGACTTAGATAAGGGAAAAAAATCTTTGGATTTTTCAAACATGATAATGGCACCTATAAGGTCCCATCAAGAACCAACAATTGAAATCCTCCAAAGTACATTTGAACATATCAATGTTAATCCCTTGTTCAATGAAATACCACCAATTCCTACACACCCCAAAAGGACACTGAGACTTGATTTTAGTCACATGATGCAACAACAAGATGCACCTAAAGGGACTTGTGCTCTAGGGATGCAAGAAATGCCTTCTCTAGAGACAAATCAACAAAATGTACCATTTCTCCTAACTCTACCAAGTGTTATGACATCAAATGTTATGGATCCTCCCACAAGTACACTATGTGAAACATCAAACACAACAATCCCTATTGATGCACAAAGGAAAAGCCTCATTGACATTACACCTATTCCCAAAAGGAATGCACCTCATTGTCAAGTCAATATGATGTCCCACGGAGAACCCTCCAAAACACAAAGGAGCCAAAACAACAATACCAACATGACAATCACTTCTCAAGGATATAACCAACTACCCCAACAACATCAACCTATGGTGGTACAAGTACTTAACACTTCCAACCCTCAACCAAGTTTACATCCACTTAATTCACATCCCACATATCAACAACAACATCAACCACAATGACAACAACCTCAAGTGGGGTAAACATCCAAAATTCCTAATATGCAGTCCCATGTGAACCCACTTGACTTACACACAATTTATCAACAACAATTTCAGCAACAATTCCAACAACAACAAACCATGTTTGCTAAAAAACAAGAACGACTCAAATAACAAATGGAATATCAAAGATTCCTTGAGAAAAAAATTGCATACCAAAAACATTTATTACAACAACAACATGTGCAACCTCCACATAAAGTTCTACAACAACACTCACATACATGGTCTCACATATAACCAATAGAGGTATCACAACAACAACTACCATACATGGAACAACAACAACACATGGTATAACAATCGGAGTCAATCCTACAACAAGTGCCACATCGAATACCACAACAAGTACCCCAACAACAAGGACCCTTCTGTCTTCAAGGTATCAACATACCTTCTCCACCTAGTGACACATCACTAGACTCATCAGACACAAAAATGTTAGAACTGAGTAGACATAGCTCTCACCATAGCAAATGATATACTAATAGACACAAGAGACTTGAAGGAAAGACTATCATGCAGAACCCCAATGAAGAACTATTACAACAATTCAAACAACTTTCCAAACAAGTCACGACATTGGGAGTCCAAAAGAAAAAAGATCTATATATAGAAAGGGACCTATGTCCTAATCCATTTGATAAAAGTCTATATATGCCTCCATTCCCAAAACATTTTGAGGCTCCAAGGTTTGAAAAATATCGAGGAAAAGGCAACCCTGTTGATCATATCAAAGAATTTTGTGCTTCATGTACCAAACTTAGTGATGAGCCCACTTACCTTATGATATTGTTCCCTTGTTCTCTAGGTGGGCCCACACTTGAATGGTACTCCAAACTTCTTGGTAATATCATATCTTGGTCAAAAATGGCAGACAATTTCATCTCCCACTTTTCCTTTAACATTACAAATGAGGTGACACTTTTTGATTTTTGCTCAACTAAACAAAAGGTAGAGATCCATTCATCACATTCTTACTTTGTTGGAGAAGCTTAGTTAGTCAATGCTCACTAGACATTCTCGAAGAACAACAAGTTAACTTGTGCATTGAAAACTTAGTCCCATACTTAATGTATGAACTCAAAATCAAGAGTCCAAGCACCATGCCTAAACTAATGAAAAAAGAGGTTGGTATTGAAGATGCTCTTATTCATAAGGGAATCCGCAAGATAAATAAAGAAAACACAAGCACCAACTCGTCTAATGACAAGCCAAATTTTTTCTCCAAAAATAAGAATGTGACTAATGATGGCATTGTGGATGCCCACATGGTTAGCAAAACACAACCTCAATTGACTTTGAAAGGCCCAAAACCCACAAATTTGCAAAATCCTAATCAAACAACATCTCAACAACAAGAAACTGAGACTTCCACACAAGACAAACCTCGAAGACATCCTAGAACCAAGGACAAAAAATTCACACCATTGGGGATACCTCTTGAGATGACATTACAACAATTACTGACTAATAAGTTCCTGTAGTTACCCCTAATCAAAGATGAGCCGTTGACTAAAGCTGATTGGTGGGATGACAAAAATTATTCTAATTACCATTGCACCAAAGGACATAAGACTACATCATGCTTCCAATTGAGACATGCAATAAAAGACCTTATTGATGATGGTGTAATCATGATTGATCCATCACTATTAGCATCCAACTTTGATCACACTATTTTTCAAAGATCCTTTGGGTAATCATGACAAAGAGAAACCCTCCAGTTCAAACTCAAACTCACAAAGTAATGTGAATTACACACGCACTGGATATGACTACACCATCAATTTCTTTAATGAGTCTAATTCTTGCATATCCACATTCACATTGAAGGTTGAGGACCCTCATTACATTGTCACTACATACCATAGCAAGATCACCCTACTTGGGGCTCCATCTAGACCTACTTCTTCTACTAGATTTGTACCCCCTAGTAGACCTGCTACTCCTACTTCATCTAATTATAGCCTTGTTGAATAGCTTGGTAAGACCCCTACACAAATATCCATCTTGGACCTACTGCATGCATCTCCCCAACACCAAAAGATCTTGGAACAAGCCCTTAAAGAGTCAATAGTCCCAGATAACATGGATGTTGCCTAGTTCCAAGCCATGGTTGGGAACTTATCTACCTCACAACATATCACCTTTTTCACTCAGGATATTCCTAAGGAAAAACCTAATCATAATGATCCCCTTCATCTTGAAGTCTTCATCCATAATGCCAAAGTCAGACGTGTCTTAATAGATGGAGGAGCAGGATTGAACATTTGTACTCTTAAGGTTGTCAACAGTTTGGGTTATTCTAAGGATGATGTGGACCCCTCTCAAAGAATCACAATAAAAGCTTATGATGATGGTGAATGCTTCTCCAAGGGCATCATCACATTACTTGTTAGAGTTGGCCCAGCTACTAAAGGCACATTGTTCCATGTCCTAGATATGGAAATGAACTGCAACATGATACTAGGATGCCCTTGGTTTCATGCTATGAAAGCAGTCCCTTCTACATATCATCAATGTTTGAAGTTTTCCTATGATAATGTGGAGGTTACCATCCCTAGTGATCCAGATCCTTTCCAATTTTGTGCTAATCTAAGAGATGCTACTACATACCATGTCCTAGCAAATAATGAAGCACAACCCACAAATTCCTCTAAGTATGTGGCTACTGATATACTCCTCAATAAGGCAAAGGAAAAGATGAAGATTGAAGACAATGGGTGTGGAGAGTACTTTATGTCTCAAGTCTCTCACATTAGGGAGTCACCACTTTCTCCCCTATCTTATGGTAAATCATAGCTATTGCAAGACCAATACTTTGAGATCGGTACACAAAATGCCACTTCTGCCAATATTGAGAAAGAAACAGTAGAATGAGAACCCACTTTGATATCTCCTAGCAAGTATGGACTTGGGTTTACTATCATGTAGAAACAAGGCTATGATGGCTATAGTAGTCTTGGATCTTAGAAACAAGGAATCATTGAACCTATCACTACAAAAGGATGACCTCTTAGTTTGGGGCTTGGATTTAAACCATTACGAATAGGTCCTCCTAGTACCATGATACCTATGTGTAAGACTATGGATGTTTTGAATGATGAAAAGGCATCTGAGGATATCCTACTTGAAACAAATAATCCTCTCACTCCTGAGCATAATCCCAATGATAAAATTGAATATAATGTCCATCTCCATACCTTTCACCAAAGCCCATTCAGCATCGATGATGACATCCCCTCAAATTATCCTAAACTATTGGATTGGGATCAATGTGGACTACAAATTTTTGATCAATTCGACAATGATGATGCTCTCATAACAAACTTTAAAATATATGAAGGTATTATGATTGAAAATCATAAAGAAGTAATTTATTCTAAAGAGAACACATTGGCATACTTTGGGGAGCCAACTCCAACTTCTAGTTACAAAGCAAAAAGAGAAAAAGATAACAAGCATAGGTCTCTGGGTGAAAACCAAAAGGCACCATTAGACTACGAAAAATAAAAAGCTAAGCAACTCCCAAGGATACAAAATGAGAAATATGATACCATGAATATCAATGTTCTAGTGTTCAACATGCCACAAAGTCTTTTGGAGCTCTCTCAATCAGCATTCATGTGGAAAGTCATTGGTCTCAACCCTCCCAACCCTCCCTTATATCCAGTTGTTTATCCCTAAATCTAACTACCTAATTTTCCCAACACCCAAGATCAAATATTTATCCAACAAGCCTTTACATATGTCATCATCAGTGACACCACACATGACATATCTATTGACTCAATTATCCTTAGATGCTTTGATTTGCAAGAGGTAGACACTGTCTTACATATGGTACATGATGGTATATTTTGAGGCCTTTTTGGTGGTTTGATTTTAGCTACAAATTTGGAACAAATCCTACATAGTTATGGTCAATCATGGATCCAGAGCTCATTAGCTAGTAGCACCAAAAATAGATATCTTCTCAGCATTTGTCAGTGACATTCTTGATTCCATCTAAAAGTCCTGAAAAAATATTAAAAAGAAAAGAAAAAAGTGAAAAAAGTCATGAAAAAATGGATGCCTTGCCAAAAAATTGGAAAATAGGCATCTTGGCACAAAAATTTGAGTCAAGAGAAAAATTACGTCCACAAGTGAAAACTTGGCAAATACGCGCTTTAGGCAAGTACCATGGTGAAAACCTGGCAAACAGGCGCCATGTGTAATCAGTTGTTTCTCCTTCATCTATCGAGATTTCATCTAGTTTGTTCCCCTTTTGTCATTCCTTGATCATATCCATCATCCTACAAGACATCCTTGGCTCCTTGACCATGGCTCATGAACTGGTTAATGTCCTTTGTTACCTTGCCTAAGCATCACCAATCTGCACACACTCTGTCATCGGTCTTTGTGCATTGTTTCCATCTTGTTTGATGGAATATTACCTACATGGTGCATGAGTTTGAACTATAATTGGGGGGCATATCCCTAAGAGCTTTTATCCATTGGACCTATCACATAATATATTGGAGCTAACACTTGCATATGCTTTTACGATCCTGAAAAAATCACTAAAAATCACATAAGATCTTGAAAAAATCACTAAAAATCACATAATGTCATAAAAAAATCACTAAAACTCATACAATGTCCTAACAAGAGCACTAAAAATCATAAAATGACCTTAAAAAATCACTAAAAATCATAAAATGTCCTAAATAAACCTTAAAATTTGTAAAATGTCCTAAAAAAATTAGTCACACAAAAAAATCAAATATCCTCAAAAACCCCTTAAAATCACAAAACCCATCAAAAATATGCAATAAACCTTGTCAATATTCACTATACATAACCACCCCTTTTGCATACACACTTGCACTTTGCTAACTAAAAGTCAAAGCACTACACTTTCAAGACAATTACACTATCTGAGCAATGTGAACCAACAATCACTCCAACATATCACTATGAACTCATCAATTGAATCCAAAACCAAAACTATCAAACCATCAACATGTCAAACACTATCTAAACACCTCAAAAACTAAAAATAATATTAATAATGGACAAGAATAGCTATTGGCTCACACTGATTAGTGAGTGATTTATTTTTTCTTTGTTTCATGTTCCTATGCTACTCGATGACATCAATTGATTTATGAGAGTGGCCGAGATGGTTCATGGTCATCTTTTTCTATTTCTATCTATTACAATGTACCTTTGAGAGTCTAGGGTTTGTACATATGCCTTAGGAAGGAAAAGGTCATTCTCTGTCTACATCGTGCTTGTTTACGCAAAAGGCTTGCATTTGCGCTCTGGCCCTTTATACCATGATGCATTGCATTCCATTTGCCATATCAAAATAAAGCTCCATTTGACATATACTACACTTTATGAAAGCAAAAGTCTTCATCTTATCTCATCTCCTAAATCTTCTATCATTTATCTTTTGATCCACCACCATGATCGTGTCTTGTGATTCACCACATCATCTTCATCTTGCATTCATGCATTCCTGCATCATCCTGCACTATCAATCAACTTTCTATGGCTTTCCATCTGGTTCAACCTTAGTTTGACATTTGTCTCACCACCTTGGACCAAGTATGACCATTTTTTATAATTTCACTCATGTTATGACATCTTTCCATCATTTTGGGCATGCATGCAAAATTTTGAGTCATTCTGAGTCTGTTTGCACCCTTTTAGGGCCTTTGTATGACCCTTTGTTAGCATTTACCCATATTTGACCTACATTTGCCCTATGCTTGACCAAATTATAAGAATTTTGACCACCTTTGACTACATCTTATTGTTAGAGTAATTATTTTGTTTCACTTATCAATTAGATCATCTTGATTTAGTTAATTAAGAGGTTTATTACTCTAATTATTAAGCTTGCTTTTAGGTGCATATAATTAATATTTTATATTTATTATAATGCACAAGCCTAGTTAGGGTTTCGTGATTCCTTTTATAAGGATTCACCTCTTTGTTTTTTTTCATTCACTTATTGGATCATAATAGAGATTTCTCTTTGCATGTTCATAAGATGTCTCTGGCCTTTTGGCCTCCATGATTTTTTCTTGCTTCTATTCTTTTCTTTTTCCATGTGATAGGGTTATGCATGCAAGTGTTCTTGGGAGATTAGTTTTTGACCTAATCTAACATGGTATCAAAGCCATCATTCTGCTCGCTATTCATGTTTTGTTGAAGTGTTTTAGAAGTAGGAGTTTTTGAAGGGTTTTAGAAGCTTTGTATGTTGATTTAGGGGGGACCTTTGTTTCTGGTCACTTTGGGCTCAAATAGACATCACTATTGCATTTAGAGCACCCAAAAACCCCAAAATCCATATAACACTTGTCCATTTTGAACAACGTTGGTCCAAGAGGCAAAAATAATTTGTCGTACAAGGTCGTACAGCCTCTGCACATAGTATGAGGCAAAAATTATTAAAAATTGCAATAAAATTTTTTTTTTGGCCTTTTAATCCACCGGCGGTTAGTTAACCACAACAGAACTGCTATGGTTACTGCTGGGGTCACCGCTGCAATTACTGCTGGTAGTGACTGCTCAACGGTCTACTAGTAGCTCTGCAGCGGCTCTGCTGCAGCGGCCCCTACTACCCTCCTCTACCACTAGCGACTCAGCTACCCTCCTCTGCTCTGCTTTCACTCCTTGGGTGGCACAATTTTTTAAACATTTTTTGTTTTTTAAATTATTTTTTTATTAAAAAAAAAAAAATTTCATGCATTTTCAGAGGCCCTGTTGGTTTTTCTACCATAACTTGAGCATACAGATGTATTTTTTTGATCCAAAAAATGTGTTGGAAAGCTGGTTTTGAGACAAAGATGATGGTATAGGTGTTTTTTGGTTTTGATGTAGTTTGGTTACCTATTTTGGCAGTCAAAGCCAAAAAAAAATTTTGCCTTTTGGGAGCCATTTCTCGCTCATTCAAACTCCTTTTTGGGCTTGCCAGATATTTTTGGAAAGCTGGTTTTGTGAGTCATTTAGTTGTAGAGGTATTTTATTCAGATTTTTCTCCAGGTTCATTCTCCTTTGAGTTTTTCATTTTCACACTCTTGCGGATTACTTGGATTCTACAGGTCTTGGGATCTCTTCTTTTGTTCTTTTGGCTCACTCTTCTTTCTTACTTCTGAGCATTGTATGCTTCTCTTCTATTGCATTCTTTTTTCTATAAACACACTAAGATAAAGTGCCTACTTTTGCATATCTAGGATCTTGTACACTTTGTGTTTGTTTGTACTCACACTCAGTTATAAAGTGCCATGGGAGGTCATGATGTTTTTCCATTTTGTGCTCATCCGCCTTTTTCAAGTGAATGTTTCTTCCATGACATCAGCCCATGTTATGTGTCAATGACACCACCCTTTATCTTGTGCTTGTACTTCTTTTGCACTGTTGGTGTTCCTGATTCTTCTTCTTGCAAATGTTTCAGGCATTGCATTTCAGTGTTCCTATCACCCCTCTCCCTATTTAGCATTATGGGGGCGGGGGGGGGGGGTTCACCTGTTGGCTCTATTTCTTCCTTGGTTTGGTTGAGTGATCTACGTATTCAGTTTTTGTTCCTATGTACTAGATGGATGCAGTGGCTAGGCACCTATGCATTTCAGTGAGATGGTTCATCTACTATATAGACACTCATTCATTCCTACTTTTGGAGGTCACCTCTTCGATTGATTAGCTCTTCAAACTTTGTCTTCTCTACCTGGTCATGCACTATTTTAGTGGGGGTTCCAATAGTTTCTTCTGACAGTGTTTGTAGCTTCATGCTTCAGAGATGCTTCATGCTCTTTCTTGTTCCTTTCTTTGGGACATTTTCTAGATTGGAGGCTTTGTTTCCTTCATCTAGTTCATTTCTTTGTATTGGGTACCTGATCAGGCCTTGTTTTCGGGACACATTTTCCTTCTTTCATAGATTTTCTAGGTTAGCTTCCTCCTAAGCTTCACTTAAGGCGGGGGTGTTAGAGTTATTACTTTGTTTCACTTATTAATTAGATCATCTTGATTTAGTTAGTTAAGTGGTTTATTACTCTAGTTCTTAAGCTTTCTTTTAGGTGCATATAATTAATATTTTATATTAATTATAATGCGCAAACCTAGTTAGGGTTTTGTGATTCCTTTTATAAGGATTCACCTCTTTGTTTTGTTTCATTCACTTATTGGATCATAATAGAGATTTCTCTTTGCATGTTCATAAGATGTCTCTAGCCTTTTGGCCTCCATGATTTTTTCTTGCTTCTGTTCTTTTCTTTTTCCATGTGATAGGGTTATGCATGCAAGTGTTCTTGGGAGATTATTTTTTCACCTAATCTAACACTTATCATGTTTCTAACATCTTCCTAGGATTATGCTAGCCTTTGCCAAGTTTCAGCTTGATTCGAGACCATTCGAACCTCGATTGGAGCTTCAACGCATCCTAGGGCATAGTTGGGGTTCCCAACTACATCATTGACACACTTGGTCATACCAAATACATCATTGACACACTTGGGAATTTCAATTGTTTCATTGACACACTTGGTTGAGTTTTTGGTGCAATTGAGGACCTAGGGTACCCAAAACTGCTCCTAGAGCCCCTATGTTGCACTACGGAGGTCATAACTTTTGTAGTTTAGCTCTAATTTTTGAACCATCAGTTGTGTTGGACTCACATCTTTTTTGAGAAAAAAATTAGCTATTATTTTCATTATATTGTCACTATCTTGAGTTATAATCCAAGACATTACTCTTGGGCTTCTGATTGACCCCCGTTAGGTTGATTTTGGCTCCCAAAGCCTTCTTGGGCACATTTTGCACTTTTTGAATCCACTTGGGCTTCCCAAGTGTTTCATGGACGCAATTAGTACTGTCATGATTCACTTGGTTGAGTTTTGGGTGCAGTTGGGAACCTAGAGTACCTAGAACTGCTCTCAGAGTCCCTATGTTGCACTCCGAAGCCCATAGCTTTTGTGTTTTAACTCAGATTTGCAATCTATTAGTTGCATTGGATTTATGTCTTTTTTGTGGAAAAAATGAGCTATAATTTTCATCATTTTTCATCATTCTTGAGTGTTATTCCATGCAATCACTCTTGGGCTCCTAGTTGATCCTATTTTGCACTCTGGGCCTCATAACTTTCATGTTTTAGCTCCAATTTTCATTCTGTCAGTTGCTATGGTTTCATATTCTTGTTTTCAAAAAATTGACTTATCATATGCTTATCTTAGTCAATTTCTTGAGGGGGAACCCATATATATCATCCCTACTAGGGCATGTTGCAGCTTTATCATCAACATTCTTTGACACAATGCTCTAAATAACATTGTATCAAAGAGGGGAAAAATGCAGACACTCAAAAATGGTTTGCATCTATGGTTTCATCAATTCTTCATACTCATTTGTCACATTTTATCATTCTACTAACTTTGAAATTTTGGCCAAATTGATCATACTTTATCATTTGTATCCTCTTTCACATCAATTTCATGTCATTTCAAAACCATATCAAATCAACCTGAAACCATTTCATATCAATTCAAAATCACCCCAAATCAACTCATAATCAGTCCTAATCAACCCAAAACATATCAAACATCCCAAATCAATCATCATTTATCCATTCCTAGGTATTTTTGTTGCTTTCAGTGCCTTGGACACCTATCAACCTATCAATCTTATCAATCTGACCTTAGTATTGTCATGACTCTCAGTGCTAGGTCCAACTATCATTCATGTCATCCAATATTTGACATTGTTGAGGATTTCAATGTTAGATCATGGAATTATCAACCATTTTAATAATATTGATAGTGTCTATCGATGTTATTATGATCAAACGTTATCAATCAACATCGATCATGTAGTATTTGCAATGTCAGTTAAATGTTACATATCAATCAATTCATGTCATGTGTCCTTGGCATGTTATCAACTTCAATCAATCAATCTGACCATGGCTTTGGTCTACTTGTCATCATCATATTCAATCTATTATCATCACATTTTCATCAAAGGATATGGTCACATTTATTTAATCAATTTGGCCAATCATTTACTAATTTTCCCTATAGGATTAAATAACCCATAATTTAATCCTATTATTCTTACTAATTATTCTTCGTAATTATTGTCCTCAATTAATTAATTTTATTAATTAATTTATTCATTATCCACAAACCATGGAAATTCTTAATTTCCTAAGTCACATTTTAATCCATTAATTCCATTTTCTACTAATTCTTATTTTGTGGAATAAAAGGATTTTTAATTCAAATATTGCATCATCATGACACTTGGATATGACACCTCATGGATTCTCCTTTGACACTTGGATAAGATATTTCATAGTCAAATATTCTTATTCTCTTATGCACATCCATATTTGACTTATTTGTCATAGATTCTTGGGTTTAAATGGGTTGAGGTGTCTTATGACGTGTCATAGATTCTCTTCCACATTTAGCCTAGTTTGGCTTTCATGTGTCATAGAATCTTACAACTGGCATATTTTTTCATATGCGTCATGGATTCTCAAAGGAATCTCTTGCCACATCGCATATCTATGGGTGAAAAATCCAATGCTCTCATCCTCCATGCCAATTATAAAATGAGCATTCTTCCTCTCATTTCCAGTCCTTACATCCTTAGGTCCTAATTTCTTTTAGATTTTTCACTCCATCTCTCACATTCAAATCACACTTCTAGTATTCTCATGGCATTATCCCTATCATAGACTTTTCTTTAATTTTATGTGCACTATAGGCAAGTTGGAGCTACATCATTTGGAGAAGAAAGAAGGACATGGGAGCTACAAATGAAAGAGGAGGTTTCTAATCTTGTGTTTTCTTCTTTTGATTAGTTTGGCTTTCATGGTAGACTAGTTGGTGCTAATGTATGTTGATTGAGTTTTGTGATTTTCTCATAGTATGTTATGCATTACATTTTCTATTTGCTACAATACCATTCCAATATTTACAATTACAAGGCCAGCTAAAGCATAAGTAAACAAAATATTACTAAGTCAACCAATTAGTAGAAACTCAGGTTTTGCAAGCTGATTTGGTGAACTTCTGATACTTGGCATCTATTGCATTATTCAACATCATCATGCACTCAGTATGAGTAGAGGCTTAGTCCATACTAATCACACAATGTAGCTTTGAACTCAGTGACCATTGGAGACTTGGTAGATATAGTGCCACTCGTTAGATGCTGAATACTTTGTTTACCTTGCTTTCACTGGGTAAACATTGCTCATCCCATCACTTGGTAGATACTAGCTTCACATCATAGCAACTAATGACTTGGTAAATATTGTGAAGCTTGGTGACCACTATTTACTCAGTGATAACTACTAGACTACACACTGTCTGCTTTCACTTGGTAGGTATTGGAATGCTTATTATGAACTATGAAACTTGGTTATCATTGGATTGATTGGTATGAACTATAGAACTGAATGATGAACTCTGTAGCCATTTAAAATTATGAATAAGTGTTTTCACTAATGACAAATATAACTTAATGCAAACACTAACCATTTTTATTATTTCTTCCTCCCTTGATGGTTGTACAAGACTTCTAGCACTCTCCATGCTTGGTGGTAGATCCTTTGGTTCAATGCTCTCCAATACTCACTACAACAACTTTTTTTGCATAGGTATAGTAGCAAAAACATCCCACATGGAGATGTTCAAATTTTTTCTTCATCTATTCTATCACACTGAATGATGCATTAGGTGTTTTGGTAGAAACCTTGGGGTTACATGTTTAGGAAGTTGAGATGGAACAACTTGAGGGTCAGTCACATCTCTTCTATTATTATTTTTCTTTTTTTGTAGGGGAGAATTGGATTGATCATTTACTACTTGTACATGAGGTATTGCATTTGATGTTGAGGCCTAATTAGGAGGAGAAAGGGTAACATCTTCAATATATATTTTCTTTCTCCTACTATTGGGAGCAATGGAATCTTGGTTTACATTACAATGTTTCTCCACTTGGTGATTCATGAAAGAGTAATTACCTTGTTGTTGTAAATGTGAGGCATCTTTAGATTATCCCTCCTTTTACGATTTCCCTACTATAGGCTCTTGAGTGGTCAAAGCTAAATAAGTTTCATCCTTTTGACACATACAATATGCATAGGAGTAATTACAGGAGGGACAATAATCTTGATCTTGGGCTATATTATTTTGAGAGATCAGGGCCCTACTCTAATTTTCATTTGAAGTATAGGCATTACTAATCTGCCTATTTTGACTTGTAGGTCTACTATTGCTTGGAGTTTGATATTGTAGTTGAGGAGCCTTTTTACCCTGAGCTTGTAGTCTCTCCAAAGGCACCACTTTGTTGCTCACCTTCTAGATTGTTAGCCCTATTTTGAGTTTCCATTATTCTTGATTTTTCTAAGGTTTCCCTAGACATGCTCAATTTATTTATTGAGGTTTCCTACCTTTATTTCATGTTTCTCCAGTCATCAAAAAGACATTGTAAAAGGTCACTCGTCCTATCTGTCACATTTGTTATGTTTTGAACATCTTTGAATGTCTTTGAACCTTAGTTCAAAGTAGTTCAAAGGAGTTCAACTAAAGGGATTTATACTAACCATTTTCCTACAAGTAATTACAAAGTGTTCCTTTGAACTACTTTGAATCCCTTTGAATCTTAGTTCAGAGCAATTCGAAGTGCTTATATAACTAAGGCTTTTCAGTGGAAAGTGATGATGATTTGCTAAAGACTCTCAATTTTTGAGGCATTAATTGATATGTTAGGAAGTAATAATTAAAATTTTCACCTTAATTCTAAGCATGAGAATATCGTCATCATGACTTAAAGTGGGAAATCTTTATCCAGAGAAGAAGATTGGGTGTCAGATGAAAGTAATCATTGTTAGAATAGCTGCAAAGGGAAGTTATTTAATAAAGGGGCTTGTCAAAGGATTTTAAACATATGAACCCATCCAAACTAATTTTTCATGAATGCCTCATGATGAGGTCATACTTTGAACTATATGTTCTCTTTTCCCTTTAAAAAGAACATAAGTTTCCTCTTTTGTTTATTATGTAAAAGAAAGATTTGAAGGAGGAGCAACTAAGAAGCAAGGAAAAGAGGTCCTTTTTTCAGCAAGTTATAGTTGAGAATATAGAAAAACCTTCTCTTTTTTCTACCATCTATGTTCATTTCAAAGATAAAATTAGTTTTTGGTTTTACTTTCTTTTTTTGAGATGAATTATGTACTACATTTCTTCAGGAATGTATCAAGTCTTGAATGTAAGAGACCCATCATTAGTGATACTAATCTAGAGGGTGTTAAAGTAGAGAAATTGCAATCTAATTTCCTTGAGTAGGCCAATGAAATGAATGGTTGTATGGAAATCTGGACTAGCAGTTTGATTTTAGCCACAACCTTTCCTCCTACCTTGTTAAGCCTTGAATTTCGTCAATTTTGTATTGATCATTATGATGTGAGAAGTAAAAGTATCTTAAACAAGGATGGAGAGTCTGTGTTGTCTATCTCCAAGGAAACCATTGCATCAATTTTACACCTACTAGAATGCACATTTGTTGCATTTTCTCCTATCCAGTCCCTAGCTGAGTATTAGGAAAGCCCAAATAAATATCATAACATCCTAGCTAGGAAGTGGACAGAGACCAATTATGGTGGAGGTTCAAGGCTACCCAAGATAGTCACTAAGGATCATATGAAACCCATACTCATGATCTTATAGTGTTTTTACATCGAGTTAAGGGTTCAACTAATGTTTTTCCTTTTGAAGAATGAATGTTTCATTATGCAAAGATTATTTTAAAGGGACAACAGTGGATGGATTGGGGTAAAGTAATTGATATTTCATTAAAAAGCTAGATCAAACACATTAAGGAATCCAAAGAAAATTTCTACATGGCCTCTTACCTCACATATTGCATTGCTTGTCTCAGTAACATCACTTTCCTCCCACATGAAATTTGGAGTGAAGAAATAATAGTCTATTAATACTGCCCTCTAGTCTAAAAACATAGGGTGTTAGAAAATTTTAGAAAAGCGCATGATGTGTTGATAGAAAGCATGCAATTAGCTCTGAAAAAGGCACCCATGCCCAGATTTTCCTCGAAAGCCCAAAAATTGATTTAGAAATATGAAAGCTATTTCAACTAGTTCCCTAAGTTCACTTATTTTAGAGTAGGTGGGTTCGAGGATGAACCAATGAAGTTGTCATGTTATGCACTTGATTGTTTTGTTTTGGCTGAAGTTTGCAGATAATTTTTTTCTTTAATTAAAGATAATCTACCTCAAGAGAATTGGGAGTCAGTGTTTCCTATCAAACTTGGTTCTTTAACGTGTAGCTGCATGATTAACACCTCTATCATAGGGAGTAATTTTCTTGGTTTTGGTTTTGGGTCTTATCAAGGAAGATGAGATTTTGATAGTAAGATATTTGTGGCTCAAGTTCTTAGATTAAAAGATCAGTCATCTACAGTTCCCCATTTGGAAGACTTGTGGTAGGATTGCAAGGATGAAGAAGAGGTGTAGAATAGAGACCATTTAAGGTTAACACTTTGGCAAATCAGTTCCCTTAAGATAAAATTTCAATTAGAAGGAGTGATTAAGGATGGTTTAGACATTGTTGAACAAAGATGGAAAGAAGCTCGTGAGTCGAAATAGCTAGAAGTTAATTGGAATCAAGAGGAGGAGGATGACATAAATCTGAGAACTAGATCCATCCTTACTCACACGAATAAATGGTTAAGGAGGAAAATCATGAAGATAGTCAATAAACTTAAATCTAGAAAGTCCCCAAAAATAGTTTCTTTTTCTGAACCACTAACTTCTGACATTCAGGTTTCATATCCTATTGCAGGTAGTGTATCAAATTCCAGTAGGTAGAGGAGAACACCATCCCCTACATAGAATAAGGCTCCTCAAACTAGATCTAAAACCAAGCCTAAGAATCTTATGCAAAAAGAAGTTCAGAAGGAGAAGATGATGGCTCAAGGAAAAGATCTAGGAGATGGCCTCAGTTTCTTAGATAATCGTAATGGTGATGTGTAGGTGATTGAAGCCCCCAAGATAGATAAATCTAGGTTCATGACTCCTACTAGAGAGAATCAATGAATCTCTAATATTTCTATTATTCCCTCTTGGCTATCCAACTTGGTTAGCAAGAAAAGAAACCTAAAGCTGGTGTCTACACCAATGAAGGACATTGTAACCAAATATGTAGCTTATGGCTCCAAAGCTAAGAAGCTAAAAAACTAATGCTGAATAGAAAAATAGCAAAAGAAGTAGCCACATATAAGAAAAAAAGTAAATCTGGGGAGATAAACACTGAAGGTTTCAAGGTTACTTCAGTTGAAGTAGGAATCAAGAGGAATACAGGTAATCACTTTTTCAAGTTTTCTGCTGATCACATGTTAACCCAATCAGAAAATGATATTAAAGATAAGAAAGAACTAAAAGCCTTAGTAATGACCATGGCCACCTACATAGATTTGTTAATGAATCTCAGGGCCCTTGCAGTGGTTCAGACCCCATAGTTGTTTGACTATAATTCCATAAACAACCAACAATTGGTTAAACAAATGTAGAAAGGAAAATTGCTTTCAAATGCAATGCAAGACTAGATAACTTCCATCATTAAAGATGGAAACAAATTTATTCTATATTTCACTACTACATATGCTAAAGGGGAAACACTCTTGGGTGAAATACAAACTCTTACACCAGGATGGGAGGCCACCCGAAGTCGATGTTAGGCTATTGTGTTCCAAACTATCAAAGTTGAGAAATATGGGGTACTCAAATTTTTGGGCAAGAATCCTATAAAAATCATAGGTTCCTATATGTTATTTATCTTGAAGAATAATGTGGCTTATAAAGAATCAATCTATAGGGAGGCTATTAAATAAATTCAATCCATTGAAAATAAGATTGTTGGGATGCATGAAGAGCTTTTAAAAGATATGAATGTGGTAAATCCTATAGGAATTCCATAGTTTAATGATGACAATATGGACTTTGAAAAACTAACAAAAAGATTCAATGATGCAATTATGAAGATTAAAGACACCGAGACACCCATTGTTAGTGATTTCACCATGCTAGAAAACATTGAATCCATGTTGTATTTGAATAGGAACCTCAAGCCATAGTAAAGTCTAAAGATCAAAGAGTTCAAATGGCAAAAAGATGCATGAAAATCCAAGATGCTAATTTTGAAGAACCCACACTCCCATGCGATGCAAGGGTTCATGAACACCTTTAGGAGCTAGAAGCTAGTGAGGCAAACCATGGGCGAAGAGGAGAAGACTGGCAATGAAGTCTGATCCAGATAGTTACTTTCTATTGTTTCTTTTTGAAACTGTTTCAAGACTATTTTTATTTAGTGTAACTATTTTAACTGAAAGGCTAGGATTTAATGGAGGCCTTTTCGGATATGTGAAAAACTATAAATTTTGGGGCATTAAATTGGTTAAGGGTTAGAATTTAGAAGGCTAAAAAAATAGACTCTGATAAAGTAGGTTCTTTGATAGAAATTAAATGGAAATACACAGATAGTATTTATATACACTCTTTTGGATGATTGTGTGGTGAAGGAATTTTTTGAATATATATATAAAATCTTTGATCATGCTTTAAAAGTTGGTGTTTGAAGTGATTTAGTCATTGTTACTTTGTGAACACATGATCTATTGTATGGGATATCTATTGCTATTTTTCTACAATTTATGTTAATCAATTTTCTTGAATGATTACTTTGAAGTTCCTGTAGGATTTAGTTTCTTTCAGTTAGATTGTCTTTGGTGAAAAGACTATGTGATTTTCATTCATTCTTGTGAACAAATAAATGGACTATCACCTCATTGCCTAAGAGTACATGAGAGTACCTTACACACTTTTTGGTAAAAGTGTGTAATTAATCTTAGTTACTTTCCTTGAATCCATTGATAGATTTTACAAAGGAGAGCTATACCTGTAAATGCAAAGAGAAAAAAAATAATATGAATTTTTCTCAACTGTTGTGAACATTATTGTGTTTTTCAAATCTTGGGCATAGAAGAAATTATTGTGTAATAAGAAAAGATAATCTATTCACCAACATGCATCATAGAGAAGATATCTTCCAACTTGTTCTCTTGACCTTGAAATCTCTAATCTATGTTCAACATCATAGATTGCATCATCTCCCTAATTTCATCCGTTCCATTTGAAGATGTGGAAGCTTGAGGAGGTAGAGCAAGAGGTTTTGATGTGGAAGGTGTGGGAATAGGGGCTATTGTTGGTTGGTGATTTGAGATATTAGAAAAGAAGGGCATAGGAGGCCTTGGGGCTGACTTTACTCCTTGTATCAATATGTTTTATGCCCTTATTGCTATCTCATAAGCAATAGGTAATGCATCTCCTCCCATAGTTTGGATTGTAGTGGAAATATCACTATTTAGGGCTCCTAGATAATGCATGAAAGAATTATTAAGGGTAGGCTTTAGTGTAGTAGGTATTATATCCCATGTTTTTTTGAATCTATAATTAAAGTCAATCATGTATTCATGGGGTGCTCTTTTTATAGTAGTTAGCTATTCTAAAAGTGAAAGGTAGTCATTTTTATCCTCAAAATGTTTGCATAGGGCTGCTCCTAACCCACCTCAACCTATTATAGAGTTGTAAGGAAACCCTCTATACCATTTTAATTCTTTTCCTTTCAAGGATGAGGATAGAAGCCTGACTACAACATCATCTTTAGATATTCCATGTTTATTATACACATTTACAAACTCTTGAATATGTTCTAAAGAAGGAAAGGGAAGTTTCATCAATAAACTTAGGCATACTTTTAAGAGCTGATACTAGACTATAATGTGTTTTAGCTAATATTAGAGGACTTCCACCATTAAAGGTGGAAAAAGCATGAGCTCTAGCCATATATGCAAGTGGTCTATTAATACGAGTAGATGGTATTCTAGGTTGAGGGCTGAGATCTATCAACATGAGGGGTAGAGATGGGTCTTGTAGGGGTATGTGTTACTACTACACTCCTAACTAGTGGTAAAGATACTCCAGTCTTCCTTCTTCAAGGATTGGAAAATGAAAGCTCTTGGTATTGAAACTTAACTCTAGAAGATGCCCTTGTTTCAACTTTGGGCATGAATCACAACAACTATGGTCTAAAACCAGATGTGAATGACGTAGAGTCACCAAGAGTTTTGTAGAAATGAGCTTCTTGAATGATTGGAATATTGAGAGTGGCACTATCTTCTCAGCATCAACTTGAAATTCTTCTCTTTTAACACCAGTAGAATTTGAATCTTTTATTAATGGTCCCATAGGGCATTGCAAAAACTATTGTCACAAAATCTTGCACCCTTGTCAAAAGTTTCTACTTAAGGACAACCTTGTGAAACATGGAAACAACCTCCAAGCTATGGGACTTGAACCACCAGGTTGGGTCTCTAGAGAAGGCTGACTTTGTTTACTATCAGGATGCACCTAACTACTCTTGGAGGGGAAAAGGGGATAATGCATTCATAGAATCATTATCCTAATCTATCCTAAGGATGTGATGCACCAAAATAGAGTGTTCAAACCAATCTCTAACTATACATGCATTCTTGAACTGTTATGACATCAAAGATTACAAATTCTGACTTATATAAATTCAACAAACAAATGCATATCACACAATAAAAATGAACAACACAAGGAAGAAGAGATTTCACTTATATATCATTCACAGGTCAAAGAAATACAGTCATGTGAATTGCAGATAGACATAAAACATTGAAGAGAGGCAAATAGATCTTGTATAGTCATCAATGGCTAAAGAAGATAAGGTAGAATGTCATTAGGTTCAAAGGAAAAGGAAATTTACAATGAACTTGCAGAGTAATATTAGAGAAAATAGAGAAGAGTCGACCCTAACAAAGAATTAAAACTTTGCCATTATAGTGCAAGCATAACTAGGATTGATCTGATTGAAATCCAATCCACAACCACTATCATTAAGTCCTTAGAGAAGAATCAAGAAAATCCAAAGAATAGATTTCAATCAGTATAATGAGAATGATGAAACCTTGACATGGAAGAAACCATGAGGTGATAGAAATGATGCCATTGAATGCTAGAGTTCCTCAAAATGGATAATCAAGAGGTGGAAGGAATGCCTTTGTATCATTTCTAGCACAACAATAACTCTAGGGTGGTTGGGAATGACTAGAAAGATCATATCATGCAAAAAAACCCTATCTTTCTTCTCCTTGGCTCAACAAATAAACAAAATCAACAGTCAGATTGGGTCTTGCAACCAAAATCACCATGTGGACCAGTAATATTATTTCATTTTACCAACTTGCAAAGTCCTTATGTGTTTGACCACTTTATTAGTTAACTAGGCCACCTTTTCAACTTAACCATGATATTTATAAAACCATAGACTTAACCGTAACTTTAACTAGCATTGTTACTATCTTAACTGGGTTCACCATGTATACATCTCAACATCTCATTTTGTCAATTGAAATAACTACCTTGCATCTTCATAAAGTGATAAAGAAACAACTATGGATCCTATCCCATCTAATAGTTCTAAAAGTTCATAATTAATCTTGTCAACACATCAACCAATAGAACACATGGCCCCACACCAACTCATCTAACAACTTGTCCACTTCACCCACAACACAAAAAAGGAACACAACCCACATACCATATGTGGATCACTCACTATCTCACATGAAGTATATGTGGATCACTCACTATCTCACATGAAGTAAAGATTGAGCACTTCGACAAAGTGACAAAGTGACAACCCTTGATCTTACAAGATCTGACAGGGAATGAGAAACACTAAAGAAGTACTGGACCATGAAGAAAAAGTGAATGAAATCCTATCAACTGGACTCCTATGAGAAAAATCACTAGCCATAGAGAAATAAGGCCCAAGTCCTCTTATCACTTGGTTGCATAGAATATTATCTACACACTTTTGGAAAGTGACAAAGTGAGGGTTTTCGATCATGGAAGATCAAATGATGGAGATACCAAACCAAATAATGACTACATTGACCAAGGAAAGGGGCCCATGTAAATATGTGGCAATTCATTACTTTGTCACCATGACAAAAAGTTGTACAAATTGTCACTATGACAAAAAGTTCTACAAATTCTAACAGTGAAAAAGTGACAACCCTCAATCCTTTTGCATCTGATGGTGGATATGATATGGGCCCACAGAAATATTAAAATGTGAAAATCACTTAGGAATGATATAACCCAAGGTTTTAAAGATTTATTTTATCCTACCCTAATATTTGGATATTTCAAATATAAGAACGTTACTGAGTTTAAATTCAAATATTTTGTTTGTTAGGAGGGAAAAATTAGCTAACAATTGTAGACACCTAAAAAACCTTTAGAAAATAAAATATTTTTATTTTCTAAAAAATTCCTGATGACATCATCATTAATTAATTAATTAATTAATTAATTAATTTTTATGCCATTAAATCCCTTTATCTTAATTAAAAATATTTAATTAAGGAATCCCTCCCAAAAATATTTAAATCTTATTTAAACATTATTTCCTTATTTATTAATTATTTAATTAATAAATTGACCAAAAATCCTAAAATAAATTAAAAAATTATTTTTTGCCCAAAACTTGGCCAATTTCCTTATGACCAATAACCTCTTCCAAAATCTTCTAATCCTTCTTTAATTTCAATTAAAGGCTAATCCCATCATTTCCTACCCCTAACCCCAACTCAAAATATTTAATTAAAATTAAATATTAATCCCCATGTTTATTAAAAAAGTTTTAATAAATATCTCCTCAACCCAAACCCTTGAAATAAATAAAACTTTATTTATTTCCTAAAAATCTAATTTATCCTCATCCTAAGAAGTTCTAGACTCTTCTAGAAAGTCTTCATCCTCATCTTAGGAAATTCTAGACTCTTCTAGAAAGTCTTTATCCTCATCCAAAGTCTAGACTCTTCTAGAAGATGTCTTTAAACCTAATCCTAATCCCCTCCTAACCTTGTCACATTCCCTAAACATGGGTTAAGACTTACTAACCCAAGCCAAAGTTAACAAATATCTCCTCCTTCACCCACCCTCATTAATTTCCATCCACTTGCCTATCCCTAAGCTAATCCTAAACCATCCTAATCCATCCTCTAATCATTTGCACAAGCCTAAACAAGCTTAAAACCCTCCTAATCAAGTCCAAGTCAAAATTGCTCTCATCACCCTCAAAATATCTCAACCATAAAACTTTATGAAGTCCACTAGGTCATAAATGACTCTTACAAGCCCTTTTATTGCTCTTACAAGTCATTATGAGGGTCTTTATGAAGATTTTATCCCTTGAACCTCCTTTTTTGACTCATCCTTCCCCTTTCCTCCATCCTCTCACCATGTGACATGTGTCACTCCTTGATTGGCTATAAGGAAGCACAATCCATGTGCTCTCCTCTCATGCAATCTGAGCCCTCCATAAGCTTTTTCCCATCTTTTCATCTTAGCCCTCAAACCCTCAAGCCTCTTGCCTATAAATTGGATCCTTCCCCTTTGCAAAATAACACAATCCATGAAGTAAAGTTATAATGCTATTTTGAGAGCCAAATCCATACTAAAGCCATCTATCCACACCAAAAATCCACAATCATCCATTGAAGCCCTTTTTGAAGCATAAAGCTTGAGCATACATCCTATCTATTTAGACAAAGCTACTCAACAAGAGAGCTTCTCATTGAGAGAGCCCATTAATGACTCATATTCTCAATTGAGAGCTCATCTTAGTCTATCTTGAAGTTTATGAATTTTGTTTAGTTTGTAGAAGCTTTATTTAAATTTAGCTTCTATTAGCATACTAACATTGCTCATATACAACAATAACCATACACTCAAAGGGATAGTATATCATTAAATAAGTAATAATTATCCACCGAAATATTTAATATACTCAAATATTTGGTAGGATAGGATCATTCACAAAATATATTATATATTGTTAATTGGTGATCGACATTGATGTCAACCTTCTAATTGTTAGAAATTATAATATTTTTAGCAATATGTATTGTAGTGTTTATATAAAATTTCAATCCTCAATATTATATTTGTTGTAAAGACTATAAATGTAATGTCGACCCTATAGTTGGTTGCATTGATTCAATATGGTTGTCATATCAAGTGGGGAAATTGTTAAAATCTACATGTGGTTATGTTTTATTGAATTTTCCATAGAATGTAAAAGCTAGAATGTCCACCTACTTGACCTGTCATAGTGCACAATATGTTGCAATGGAGATGTGGCTTTCATGTTGTATTCTAATAATAATATTTCATTGTAATGTCCCCCTCTTAACACTATTCTATGAATTTTTTATGTTGTCATTACTATGATATATTTTCAAATTAGTGATCAAAATTATTTTCATGTTGATGTACTTGTAAAGATGGATATCAACCCTTACTAGTGTTTATAATAATTTGTTGAATTATATTAGAGATAGAGATAAGAGATAGTGAGAATAATCATGTTTAATGGCTTAACTTAATTGATTTCCAATAGAGCTTCAATTCCATATATTAACAAGGGGCGCATGCGCCAAAGTTCTTGCCTTCATGTTTTTATGGTTGACTGAAGTAGTATTGCATGAAAGGGAAATTAAATTAGTTACAATTTTTAGCAAAAACTTGTTGAGCATAAACTTTTTCAGCTACTTAAATAAATTTTTTTTTTTTTTTTATTACTTAAATCAAAGTACTAAAATATGTAGTAAGTTTGAGGGGTAGTATTAATGGTATAAAATAAAATTGAGCAAAATTGCAAAAGAGTAGCTAGTAAAACATAGTGCCAAAAATAAACATCAATGTAAAACTAATAAGAAATATATATAAAATAAGAAATAAAAAAACATTTAAAATCTATATTTGATCTTGGTAAAATAACTAGTAAAATATAGTTTAAACTTAAAGAAATAATATTTTACAGATTACAAAAATAAGCATCAATGTAAAACTAATAATAAATATATTTAAAATAAGAAATATAAAGTATTTAACTCTATATTTGATTAAAATTTCTAAATTATACAAATTAAATTTTTCTTAAACTCTATAAATTCATATTACTTCTTCTTCATAAACTATCTTAAATAGTAAATATATTTAAAATAAGAAATATAAAACATTTAACTCAATATTTGATTAAAATATCTATATTTGAATAACATTTTACAAATTATAAAAATAAACATCAATGTAAAACTAATAATAAATATATTTCAAATAAGAAATATAAAACATTTAACTCTATATTTGAATTTGGTAAGAAAAATAGATAGGGATAATTAATATTGATTATGCATTCATTTGTGAGGTGGAAGATAAAAATGATTTAAAAAAAAAAGTTAATCCATTTGTCACAAATGTGGAAAATATAAAGTTGTCATTAATGCATTCATTAATAGAGTTCTTAGAAAATATTTATATTTTTGTTGGAGAGAATTGAATTTTTTATTGCCTCTTTTATCATGGGCCAATATAATTTCCAAAAAGTTGTATTTTTTAATTTAAAAAAAAATGCAAATTAATATAGCTTTTGCAAACATTAGTATATCTTCAAATTTTTAGATTTATGTAACTAATATGGAATCTCATGATTCCATTAGTTTCTTGCCAAAGACAGGAACTAATAAATTACAATTAGAAACATTAATATGAGAATATGACGTATTGAGATAATGATTATAAATATTCAGATGGAAATTAGAAGTGTGGAAATAATGTTGATGCTAGTCTGATTTAACATGAAGTTGTACTATCTCTTTTATTGATATTATATAAGAATATGTTACCACAAAGTTATTTAGGTCATTGCATGATATTGAAGTGTGAAATTGCACAAGGATATTTTAAGGAAATTCAAAAGCTATGATCTGCAACTGGGAACATATATTATTTGTGATGTGGATGTTCTAATAGATTCCATGGTGTTTTTGTAGATTAATTTGATGTATTGAGTTTATTAAAAGCTTGGATTTTTTTTCACTTACTAGTTTGAAAACTTGCTCCACGTTCCCTCACATTTATCTATGAAGTGTTGCATTTTAATGGGAATGCATATAATGATTGTGCAATGACTCATTTTATATTTAATGTTATAAACTACAATACAAGTATGGAACATTAGAGGTGAAATCTAGAGTCATTTGGTTTTTGGAGGTGCGATGATGGAGATTCAAGAAAAATAGTTATAGAGGTAATTTTCAAACAACGATATCTCCCTCATACAAACTCCTTTTCCAAGCAATTTTTTTGTTATGGGGTAAAATTTTGTGATCTACACAATGGTGCAGGTTGTTTGTGCTCTCTATTCTTGATTATTTTTTCAAATAGAAAATCCTACTTTTACAACTTTAGAGGCTTGATTCAAGCTCATATGGACACTTATCTAGGTGCTATTTTTTTTTAAAAGTATGCAATTTTTGTCTACTTTAAAAATCTGGTATCACTTTGAAGTAATTTTTAGTGGACATAGTACTTTTAGCATTTGGTCATTTTTGTCCTATTTTGGCACTTGTAATTAATTAGATCCTTGAGAGGCCTTGTGTCTTATCTTGTTGAGTCGTATATAGCTTCATATTTGTTGTTGTAACCATCAAAAATAAAAGTCCACTTTGGTGGTCTATTTTGACAAGTGGTCAATTGCACACGCACTAAATATAAAGTGCCAAATCATCTTTTTTTGGGGTGGGGATTCTTTGATTGAGTGAAAGGGGGTGTGTCTTATGTTCTTCAATCTCTCTGATATTGTGCTCTTTCTTTTGCATTGTGGGTTCTTTTTTCTAAACTAACACTACATAATTATGCTACTTGGAAAGAAAAGATAATGGAACCATTAGTTGAAAAAGATCTACTACATTATGTAAGTAGTGCTACAAATAAACCTAATGATGATGCTGATGAGTCTCGTAAAGAAGATTGGGAATCGAAACAGCAGACGACCTTAGGAACCTTGCTAAAGAATATATCAAATCCTGTCAAATATCACATTAGAAATAGTACCAATCCAATAGAAGCTTGGGATAAAATTGAAGCATTGTATGGGATAGTAGATGAAGATATGGCTTACACCATTGATGAAAATCTTCTCAAATTGGATTGTAGGAATTTTGACACAATAAAAGATTATCTTACCCAAGTAGACATGTAGAGGGCACCACTTACGGATTATGGTGAACCAGTCAAGAATGGAAAGTTGATCAAACATGTGATGACTCATCTTCCTCCTAAATATGCAACTTTTTTTTCAAGTTATAATACTCACAAATTAACAATGGGAAGTGCCTTCACTAAGCCTTCATTCAAGTCATTTTTAGGAATGTTGGTCTTAGAACATAAAAAGTTAGTGGGTATGAGAATTATCTAGTCTTATAAGTCCAAAGCCTTGGTAGCTAATAAGGGGAATCAAGGAAATCAAGGTGGTAAAAGTTTCAACAAGAAGCAAAAGCAATGGAAAGCTAAGCCACAAGATTGCACACAACAATCTTCCTCTACACATCAATCTATCTCCACACAACAATCTTTCTCACCATAAGACAACTCCAACAATATGGGAAAATCATCCTTGAGAAGGAGTTGCTTGCTTGTGCATATTACAAGAAGAATGGATATGAAGAACATCATTGTTACAAGAAGGAAATTGATTAACTCAAGAATCTTCTAATGAAGAATCAAATTAGTCTACCTTCAAGAATGACTACTTTTCCCTCTTCTTCACATTAACATTTTGATAAAGGAAAGGATCATATGGGTAAAGGTCAAGCCTTAGTAGATACTTCAAGTCAAGATTTAAGGAGATGGCTTCTAGATTTAGGGGCTTCTCATCATATGACATCTTCATAGCCTATAATTTCATCACTTGATCCTTGTCATACTCCACCTATTTTGATGGGCAATCAAACTTACATGAATGTAATTAGCAAATGAACTATTGATAAGGAGGAGGGATACTTCAAAGATGTGTTGTTTGTACCTCACCTAAGTCATAATCTTCTTTACATCTATCAGCTCAGTCATGAAGATAGAGGAAGGGCTATGGAATTTACACCCGATTTAGTTTTTATCAAAGACTTGGAGACTAGATAGATCATTTCTATCTGGGTGATTGATCATGCATCTCAGCTATACCACTTTTCAGACTTTGGTCATGGTGATGATAGTAATTTTTCAATAGAGTTTGATCACAATTCTATTGTTGATTCAAATTTTGAGGAGAAATTTGGCTATTTGAACTTAGGAGTTCTCAAATGTGATCAAGTTCTTGAGCCATGCATTGCTTCTCCTCCTACTATTATTCCATCTACTGTTGCTCCTAATGATAGTTATATTCACATAGATATGGATTCAAGTGATTTAGTGTAGTAGGATATTTATTTTCTTTCAAAAACAATTCCATGGGATGACTACTTGATAAAAATTTACAGTATGTTTTTGGAGTCCTACATTGCAGATTTGGGAGAAACTATTGATGGCATTCATCTTCTTCCCAATGAAGATGATCATTCTCTAGTTATTGCTAGGGAGCATACTGACCCTCATCTTCATTCTCCAATTCATTAGCCTTTCGAGGTTGGCATAATGGTAGATCCTTTGATACAACAGTTGGAGGAGGTCACTTTATTTTCAAAGGAGATATTTGAGTCTTTAATACATATTCTACATTCATTGTCAGTTGATTTTGATTTGTCTTTTTTAGCACAATGGCATAGTACACATGATTTCGAGGAGGCATCTTTTGTATTGACATGGGGACACTTGACATGGGGATACATTAGAAGATGTAATAAGATATTCTTATGTCCTCTCTTCATTAGGTTCGAACACTTTAGCTGCATTAAATTGTCAAGGGTTAATTTTTTGGGTTAATTCATCATACCAACATTATTAGTGTTTTTTTCTTGATGGGATACATATAGAAAAAGATCAAATCAACTAAAAAGTGTATGAGTTACGTATAGATTGTGGAGAATGAGAGATTGAGGAGGGATATTTGTGTGGTAGAAGTTATGGAATTCAATTCATTTCATTAGTTTCTTCAGAGTTCTTGTTAAAATAAGTTACATTCTAAAGATATATTGGAAGTATTATAATAAAGGTTAATTTGTTGTAATTAAAATTCCTATATTCTATGATGAGATAGTGAGTCTTTTTAGTATGTCCTTATTTTCATATTGCTTGGTTATAATGAATGTATGCAACATGTACAATTTCTACATTGTCTTAAGATAGTAACTATTGTATGCAGTTCTGGAAATGAGCATCATTGTAATACATTTCATATATTTTGAGCTATGCTCACCATGTTCTTTTCCCTCATTGGGCATCAACATATATTTCTTAATCTTCTCTATTCTATGAGCATGGGCAAGTTGAGATCTAATGTTGACATGAGAAAAAGGTAGTTGGTTTTGGTACCATTATGATAACTATTGTACTATGATTGTGCAGTGTTTATATTATCATGTGTAAAAAAAATGTAACATATAGATTTGTTTTACTTATAGAAAAATCTAAGAATTATTTGTATATTGATAGCCAGAGTGTCATTCATCTTGCCAATAATTCTGCTTTATAATAAAATACAAATATATACATTTAGGATACCATTTCATTTGTTTAGTTTTTTATGATAGACAATTAAAGCTAGAAAAAATACATCAAATGATAGGTCAGTTATTTTAATGATGGATAACTAAAGCTAGAAAATATCCATACAAATGATAATCTAGTAGATATGTTTACAAAGATAGTTCCAAGGGAGAAGCTAAACCTCTCTTTAGCTTTTCTTGGTTTTCTAGACTAAAAATAATAAATAAACAACGAAGTCCAAGGAGTATCAATCTAGTGGGAGCTTCAAGTGTAGTGTTGTGGCTAACAAGATTAGTCTCCAAGAGGGAGATTATTAGTCTTTGGTGACTAATCAAGAAAGTATTGTACACTTTTCGTAAGGCATGGAATTAGGGTCATAGTCCCAAAATAAAATTAGTTAATTTGTCAAGCATTTTTTTAGTTGACTCATTAACCATTTCCCATAAGTCATATAATATTGGCTCAAGATTAATTAGTGTTTTCTCAAGAGAATATATAGCTTCTTGCAATGATATTATGTTGTTAAGGGAGATTAAATATTGTAATGTAGGTAAAAGTTACTAGATAACAATATTGGACTCCCTATTTGGTGGGTGCAACCCAAGATTGGGTGAACCATGTTAAATATTTGTGTCTCCTATTTCATTTATGTGTTCTTTATTCTTTTGAAGTTTATTGGTTACATTTTCATACATAATTTTTTTATGTCAAAATAATCCTATAGATCTTAGCTTTGATTCCTCGAAGGTCTAGTCACAAATGTCTAATATAGATGAAACAAAAAGAAAATTTAATTTTTATCAAACCCTTTGAAATCAATTATGAGCTCAAATTTTTAGATCTAATATTTCTATCAATCTTTTCTAGTTCTCTAGATGATCATCTAATGCAAGAGAAGAGGATACTCATCTTTTGAAGATCTACCAAGATTTGTAATGTATATCTTTAAATTAAGAATAACAAGAAGAAATCTTGTAAGTTTTTATGTAGTAAGCAATTGATGTAACACTAATATTGCTCCTACCACAACTTCTTCTAGGGTCTCCTTAGGTCTTTCTTTTGACCTAATAGGGTTTCTTACCACCCCTACTCTCCCTTGGATCCCATATATGAAGTCCTAATCCATTCAACTAGTGAACACCAATTAGGTAGAACAACAACTCCTTCACCACTTCCTTGGCTTGTATAAGCCCTTATTGCTTCCTGTTCACCAACTCTACAATCTGCCCCAACATCTCAATTGTTACTCCAAATGGAGATATAACCACCTAGGAAGGAATTAGGACCCTATCCAATACTTACAACCACAATTGGAATTGAAACCCTAATTGAGTTCAAGGAACCAGGAAAAAATGCTTGCAAGTAGGACTACAAGAAATTAGCCCTACATTTGATGAAAATCTTGAATAAATTGAAAAATTCCTTAACAAGGGGGTAAACTAACCCTTGACCCAGATACCATTTTTAGAAAACTAAAATATTTTAAAGGTCTTAAGCTCCCAAATAGTCCATACAGTATGACTTACAATTATGCCTAAAAATATAGACTTACAAAGTATTAAAGCCTATGTGACAAGAAGTAAGCTTTCCCCATTAATGTACCTTCAACACTTCCTCCCATTATACTTGGGACTTCATCACTCATGCTTCTATCCCACTCCAAGATTTGATCAAAGCTATCAATGCTTTCAATCCTTCCTAACACTTATGCAACATACTTTGATCCCACCCATGCAACTCTAGCTTGCCTAGGGAATCACCATAAAAATACCATCCTTGATTTCTAAGGCCCCTCTTCACTGTAAAATATTACATGGAGTCACTATCATAATCCTCAAATCCTATATAGATCCTATGGTGGGAAGAGGCTCTACGACCCCATCTTGGCCAACTACACTGGAAAGAAACAAAATAACTTAACCAAATAGAAATCAATAAAATTGTAATCTAACATTATAAAAAATCTAGACATGAATTACACTAACACTTCTACTAGGTACCACACTTCATTTAATCCATTAAATTAGTCAAAACTTAGAAAAGCAAGAACTGCAATTATTATTGTTGTTGTAAAGTGTGTACACACAAAACCAAAAATTCTTCTAACCCCTTGATCAGGTCAAGTATGGCCTTAAATACTTGTCCAAAGGCCAAAAATAAATATTTTAGTTAGTTATCAAACCCCATCCATTAAGTTGCTCTGATGCGAAAAAAAAGTGTCAATGCTATTAATGACAACATTGAAAACTTTTGACCAACTTTTACATCTTTTTGAATGTTGCACTCAAGCTTTTCCCAAAGGCTACTAAAGTTCACAAGAAGCATAGAAAGGACTTAAAATATTTAAAAGTGACCTTAAATCTCTTATTTTTCCATTCTACCCTCAAAATCACACAATTACCCTATTTAACCTAAAATGGATAATTCTTGCAACTAAGAGCAACTAAGTCCTAATATGTCTTGCTATACCTAACACTCCTCAAATTAGGGCCAAGCTAGTGCTTTTATTAATCTAGTGGTGTGCATAGTACCAATACAAGAAAAAACAACTTAGGAACCCTAGTTCTTTTATTGACCTTACCTAGGTGCCTCTCCACCATACTCCCCCACAAAGAAAAAACTATGTCACTCCTATGGACAATAGATCTTTGGGGATGCCCACTTTGTTGAATTCTATCTCAATAATCCAAGTTGGCTTTGAATTTGGCACATGTCTTTGCTTGATGAGGTGTTCCATGTACACCTTATGCCTAGTGGCCTTCTTGACTCTTGAGTCCAACATTTGTTCATCTTCCAACTTGATTGATGAAGGAACTAGTGTAGGTTCTAGATCAACACTAAATCCCTAACTATTTTTAGCAATCTCAAGGATTGGACCTTTGAAGTGAACTAAGTCTTGCACATTGAAAATAGGATAAATGCTCAAATTTGATGAAAAATCAACTTTATATGTATTGGCTCCATATTTTGCTATGATTTTATAGGGTCCCACTCTCTTCATTTGTAGCTTAGTTGGCACACCCTTCTGTGACCTAGATTTTTTCAAATGCACCATGACATAGTCTCGTATATAAAACTAAATGTCTTTTCTCTTCTTGTTCACCT
The DNA here is from genome assembly GCA_028749045.1 of Cupressus sempervirens. NCBI lineage: Eukaryota > Viridiplantae > Streptophyta > Pinopsida > Cupressales > Cupressaceae > Cupressus > Cupressus sempervirens. Next base: position 97,169,091 of record CM053789.1, on the reverse strand, counting down.
TAACTTTCAACTTTTTTGCACTATCTTGGATATTCTTCTTCACTTGCTCTTGGATTTCTCTCATAGTTTGGGTGAAATCTTCAGCATGATCACTCCTATATTTCGTACCTCCAAGACCTTTTAACTCACATATACACCTTGGATGCATCCCCCGTGCTTCTATACTTGATGTAATTGTAAGTATATTATGCTTGAGGAATGTTAACATCCCATGTTTGACCATATTATTTATTTAGGTACCTCAAGAAATTACCTAAGACCCTGTTAACTACCTCAGTCTGACTATCTATTTGAGGATTGTAGGACGAACCATATGAGAGATTTATACCAAGTCTTCTCCACAAGGTCTTTCAAAAATGGCTCATGAATTTCATATTTCTATCTAATACAATACTGATAGGGAATCCATGAATCCTCACAACTTCCTTAAAGAGAAAGTATGCAATGTGGCTAGCATCATTGGTAGTCTTACAAGGTATGAAATATCCCATCTTGCTAAATCTGTCAACCACTACTTAGATATTTTTATATCCCTATTTTTTCTTGTGAAGACCTACTATGAGGTCCATTCTTACATACAACCATGGCCTTTTTGGGATTGGTAAGAATTGATATAAACCTACATTTCTCATTCCACCCTTGGCTCTCACACACACCAAGCAGTGTTCACATACCTAGTCACATCCTTCACTAGTTTTGGCCAATAGTAGAATCTTTGGAATAACTCTAGTCTTATTCACAAAAAAGTGACCACTTAGACTCCCATTGTGCTTTTATTTTATGAGGTTCTCCCTTATTGATCTTCTTGGAAGACATAACTGGTTGCCCTTAAATAGTAACCTATTCTACAGGGTAAATTCAGAGATTTTTCCATGGAAATGATTCTCAAATTTAGAACATACCTTGTACACTTCTACAAAGTTTTTATCCTCTTAAAGATTCTTAAAACTCTCTATCCCAATGCTTTGAAGATGAATCTCTTGAACAATTAGAAATCTCCTACTTAATGCATTTGCTACCTTATTTAGTTTCCCTTTCTTATGCTTTATTATGAAAGTGAATTCTTGTAAGTACTCCATCCACTTCAAGTACCTATTACTCAACTTCTCTTGAGTGTTAATATAACTTAGGGCTTGGTTATCAATGAATACAATAAATTCCTTGGGCAATAAATAATGTCTCTATTTCCTACAAGATTGAACTAGGGCATATAGCTCTAGGTCATAAGAAGAATACTTATTCTTGGCTTCATTTATTTTTTCACTAAAGAAGCCTACTAGCCTACCTTCTTGACTCAACACTCATCCCACTGCCCTTAGTCTTTACCCCACCCTTGATGGTATCTTACAAAGGTGCTTATATGCCACAAAAATTCCTAATGAACTTTCTATAGAATTGTGGTAAACCATGAAAAATTCTTACTTTAGTAGATGTGGTAGGTTGTGGTCAATTGAGAATAGCTACAACCTTCTCTTGATCCATCTTCAAGGACCCCTTTTACACTACAAAGCCCAAATAAATAGATTATTGTTTGAAAAAGTCTAATAGCAAGCTTCTTCTCATGTAATCTCTACAGTACAACTTCAACATGTTTAATGTGCTCCTCCTTCATTTTGCTGAATTTTAGTATATCATCTAGATATACAACCATAAACCTTCTAGTGAAATCCTTGAGCACTTCATTCGTAAGCCTCATGAATATACTAGGAGAACTTGAGAGGCCAAATGGCATCACAAGCCACTCATATACCCATATGTTGTCTTAAATGATGTCTTCCACTCATCTCCCTCCTTCATCCTAGTTTGATGATATCCACTTTTCAAATCCAACTCTGTGAACTACATTGTCCATCCAAGACCATCCATGAGATCCTCAATCCTAGGTATGGGAAACCTATATTTGTTTGTGATCATATTTATAGCTCTTGAATCGATGCATAGTCTCCACTTTTTTCCCTTCTTGGATGCTAGTACAACATGGACTACACATGGACTTATAATCTTTCTAATTAGGCCTTGATCCATGAGTTCTTTCACCTGCCTTGCTACTTCCAAGTTCTAATCAGGGCTATGCTTATATGTTTCCTCATTTTGTAAAGATGCACTAGGGACAAAATTAATTTGATGGCTTATCACCCTTCTACGAGGTAAGCTGGTATGGGTTCCATCACTCGCAATCTCTTTTTATTTCTCAAGTAATGATTGTATCTCTATTGGTAGTGACTCCTTGACTATCTTTACCTCTCCTTCAAACTTCAATACAATTGCATAGCCTTGGCTCTCATCATCCTTAAGAACACTAACGAACTTCATTTCATTGCATAACAACACAGTAGGAGTTTTGGACTATGGTTCATCTCCTTCCAATAGAGATTGGATTTTAAAAGGTTTTCCTCTATTCTTAAATGATATGGAATTTTCTTTTCCATCATACACTGCCTCTCTGTCAAACTGTCAGGGTCTACCCAACAATAGATGGTAAGCATCCATGGGTAAAATGTCACATAACAATATGTCCTTAAACTGTGCTATGGAGAACTCCACCCTAGCCTATTCATTTAGTAGTCTACTTTGACCCTTGTTGAGCCAAGTTATCTTATATGGATTCAGATGGGGTATTTTGGTTAGTTTGAGCTTGTTGATTGGCTCCTTTGATATTATGTTGTTAGTAGACTGAGAGTCCATCACTACCTTGCAAACCTCCAAAGAATCTTGCATGTGATCCTAAACAAATCTCTCCTATGCTTAGGTTCACCTTGAGTTGGTTGCTTGATCAATACCATTCTAAACATGAGATTTGACCTTTTTCTAATTCTATGTGATCCACTTCAGGTTCCTTTCCACTAGTGTTCTCCTCTTGAGCATATGCCACTCTCTTGTCATGGTTTTAAGAAGAAGGTTTATTAGGGTACCTATATGTTGGATGGCCTAATTGACCAAAATTATAGAGCTTCATGCTAGAAAAATAGGAGCTACTTCTTCGTGATCCTCTACCCCTATGAAAGCCTCCTTGGTTACTCATTCCTCTACTATAAGCTCCTCTTGGAGTGCTTTTAGTATTTTTCTCAATGAGTTCAATTTCACCCTGGTTCCTTTGCTCACTACCTCTGCCTTGATATCCACCTCTTTGACCCCTTTGATTTCTTCCCTTGCCTCTGTCTCTAAATTTATAGTCTCCTTTCCTTCTATTATTTTCTTCCACCTTTAGGGCTAGTTGATTGAATCTCTAAAAAGTAGTAGGTGCCCACAAAATTAGCTCTTCTTGAATGTTCTATTTCAGACTACTCAAGTATCAAGCTACTTTGATTGGCTCTTCTTCTTTCTTCTTAGACCCAAGACATAACCTCTAAAATTCCTTTGTATAAGAGGACACATCAATGTCTTTCTACGTCAGTCCTTATCTCCTCTTGTGAAGTTGAATTTCATAATCCTCTAGTAAGAAATTCTCCTTCAGTTTGGTTACCATTGCATTCCATTTTGCTATGGGGTTCTTACCCATCCTAATCCTCTCATCTTGGATATGTTTCCATCATGTTGTTGCTAACCTTGTGAGTCTAGACTTGGATACTTTGACCTTTTGTGCCTCTATCACTCCTTCACATTCAAAGCGGTTCTCCATTCCATCTATCCAATCCATCACTATGTCAATGTCCATCTTCCCACTAAACAATGGTAAACCTTCCAAGGTCTTCCCTCCTAAAGCTTTTATGGATTTCAAGAAAGCTTTTATGGCTTTCAAGAAAGGTTCTTTGTTCAAGAAAAGGTCTAGGCTAGGGAAACGTCTTCCTTTGCTATCTCCTTACCCTTGCCATTATTTCTTCTTCCTTTTTCTTGGCCATTTCAACAACTGCATATAACTTTATCTTCACTTCTTCTAAGGCTATTTCAAGGAAAGACAACATCTTCCTTTGCTATATCCTTACCCTTGTCATTTTTTCTTCTTCCTTTTTTCTTGGTCGTGTCAAAAATATAATCTAACTTTATCTTCACTTCTTCTAAGGCCATTTCAAGGAGTCTATTTTTATCCTCTTTCTCATCAACTTCTCTATGTAGCTCTACATTTGTCACTATGCTTGATGTACCTACTAATTCCCCAATAGCTATAGGGATATACTTGACTCTCAAATCCTTAACTCCCTCCAATACCACTTTGATGTAACAATAGTCTTGATCCTACCCCAACTTCTTCTAGGGTCTCCTTAGGTCTTTCTCTTGAACTAATAGGGTTTCTTATTACCCCTGCTCTCAATGAGATCCTATCTATGAGGTCCTACTCCATTCAACTAGTGAACACCAATTAGGTAGAACAACAACTCCTTCACCACTTCCCAAGCTTATATTAGCCCTTCTTTCTTCCTCTTCACCAACTCCACAATCTTCCCCAACATCTTAACTATAACTCCAAATGGAGATATGACCATATAGGAAGGCATTAGGATCCTCTCCAAGACTTACAACCACAATTGGCATTGAAACCCTAATCGAGTTCCAAGAACCACAAAAAAATACTTGCAAATAGGGCTACAAGAAATTAGCCCTATATTTGATGAAAATATTGAATAAATTTCAAAAATTCTTAACAAGGGGGTAAACTAACCCTTGAGCCAGATACCCTTTTTAGAGAACTAAAATATTTTAGAGGTCTTAGACTCCCAAATAATATGTACAATATGCCCTACAATTATGCCTTAAAATCAAGGCTTACAAGGAATTAATGCCTATTTGACAAGAAGTAAGTTTTCCCCACTAATGAACCTTTAACACTACCTCCCATTATAGTTGGGAATTCACCACTCATTCTTTTATCCCACTCCAAGCTTTGATTGAAGCTATCAATTCTTTCAATCCCTCATAATACCTCTACAACATATTGTGATCCTTGCCAGGCAACTCTGGCTCGCCTAAGGTATTACAATTAAAAATACCATCCTTTCTTTCCAAGGCCCCTCCTTCGCTATAAAATATGTACACAAAGTCATTGTTCTAATCCCAAAAGCCCATACAAATCCTACTATGGGAAGAGGCTCTATGACCCCATCTTGGCCAACTCCTCGATTAAGGACAACAGATTGGTAAGAAATAAAATAATTTAAGAAACTAACTAGAAATCCAGTAAATTGCAATCTAAATCTATACAAAATCTTGAAAGGAATTAAACTAACACTTCTATTGGGTACTACACTTCATTTAATCCATTAAGACATTCAAAACTCATAAAAGCAAGAACTATAACTTATTGATGTTGTACAACCCATACACACAAAACCAAAACTTCTTCTAATCCTTTGATTAGGTTGAGTATGACCTTAAATACCTATCCAAAGGCCAACACTAACTATTTTAGATAGTTATCAAGCCCCATCTATGAAGTCGCTCTCATGCAATAAAAAGTTGTCAATGTTATACAAATGACAACATTGACAACTTTTGAGCAACTTTTACATCTTTTTGAATGTTGCACTCAAACTTGTCCAAAAGGCTACCAAACTTCACGAAAATCCTACAAAGGACTTAAAACATTGAAAAAGGACCTTAAATCTCTTATTTGGCCATTCTACCCTCAAAATCACACAATTACCCTATTTGACCTAAAATGGATAATTCTTGTAACTAAGAGCAACTAAGGCCTAATATGTCTTCCTATACCTAACACTCCTCAACTTAGGACCCAGCTAGTCCCTTTTATTGCTCTAGTGCTGTGGCTAGTACTCCTACAAGCCAAAACAACTCAAGAATCCTAGGTCTTCTATTAGCCTTACCTAGGTGTCCTTGCTCCAACAATGGTCAATAACACTCAATATTTGACTAATGATTGTATTTCTCCAAAGTTTATAAATTTGTTTGAAAACCAATTTAAGACATTTTTTAAAATTTTATAAGTTAAGATATTATGTGATAACTATCCCATGAATACCCAAAGTAAACTTAAATAATAGGATAATATATGCCAATAAGACCTAGGTGATGAACTAAACCAATATTTTTATTATATAGCTCTCTCTCTCTATATATATATATATACATATATACATATACATACATATATACATACATATATATATGTATGTATATGTATATATATGTATATGTATGTACATGTATATATGTATGTATATATGTATATATGTATGTATATATGTGTATATATTTATATATATACATATATATGTTGAGATAATGGGTGTTGCACACATTGCATAATATTATTATTTTATTATGTAATGTTGTACCTTGATGGACGTGCAACATGTAAAGATTCCCATGGAATATTCTTGATGAGTTGTATTGTAACATTGTGAAAATATTTCATGTAATTATTTAATATTGGGGAAAAGAATTAAATGCCCAATATTAAATGTGGGGTCAGTGGATTAGGTAGCACATGGTTTTAGCACATGGTTTATGTAATACCACTTAGTGGTTTTGTGGGACTTGCTACTATATAAGCAGCCACAAGGGTAGTTGTTGTAGAGAAAGAGAGTGAGAGTGACAAGGAGAAGACAAAAGGCAAGAGTTGAGCGGGACAAGGCTTGACAGGTTAGCCAAGGGAGCATTTGTGAAGGTTGAAAGCATGGCATGGGATGTGTGGATTCATGCTTGTTCACATAGTTTGCTCGGTTGTGGCTATGGCCATGAAGGCTTCCATGGTTGTATGGCAATGGTATTTTTTGCTGAATAATACATGATGATGGATGCTTTTGGAGGCTGGGTTTTTTCCCTCAATGAGGGTTTCCCAGGGTATATCTTGTGTCACAATTTTGTGTGTATGTTTTCTATTCTCTTGCATGTGGATTTTAATTCCGTGTTTATTTTCAGATCTATTATGGGTTATGTGGAAACGGTTATATTCTTTGTTGCCAAATTTCCTTACAAGTGGTATCAGAGCTATGGTTTTATTATTGTAACCCTAGATTGAATCCATGGGAATGCATGAGAGGATAAAAGAAAAGGGCAAGATATATGAATAATTATTGCAGATCTGAAGCTTTTGGATTTGCTATTATGATGGGATGTTAAAAGATTTGGGCATGGGAAATTGTTGGACAAAAGAGTTTTTTGGATGTTTTATTTAAAATGAGGGTTTTAGGGGGTAGCTTGCAGAAATGACCTCCTGGGTAAAAATAGACCTCACCATTGGATCCGGGTCGACATTTTCATAAATTTTGATATATAATATGCTCTAGTTTGGTCATGTTCAGAGGAAATAGAAGAGTTTTTTGGTTTCAGCCCATGATGGCCGTCAAATTTAATCCCGTCAGAATTTTCGTCACTGAAAAAATAAAAAATGAAAAATCGTACTGAAAATGGTAAAAAGATTGTCTTAGTAAAATGGCCATAACTTTCTCTCAGAATATCGAATTTTAGAGTTCTTATAGGCGTTGGAAAGCTAATTCAGAGCACTACAAGATGGTGTAGGTTTGGTTCTATGATTTTAAAATTTTGTCAGGTTTTAAGAGCCCTAAAGTCAGATGTTGTTTATTTTGAGCACGGATTAGGGCATAACTTGGGCATACGGAGTCGGATTTTGGACTTTGAGTAGTCAACGGAAAGCTCTTGGAGAGCTCTACACATTGGTTCAGATTTGGTGCAGGTTTGGCATGATTTACTTGTTGATATATTGATCTGAACAGTTTATAGGTATATTTTGACTATGGTAACATTGTGAGTTTATGGCATTGGAGATTTAAGATTTGATGTCATTGTATACTCAATTCATATTTTAGATTGGTCTCATGATGATATGGTTATCAGTGTTTTTGGTTTGAATATGCATGATGACTTGTTGGATCTACAAGTTGTGCAGTGTTGTAAGCGGTCTATACTTACAGGTTGCATTTATGGCTTGGTTGTGGGTTGTCTTTGCCCATTGATCTTTCATTATTGATGCATATTCAGATTGGTGGCTTGGATTTGGGTTGTCTATGCCCTAAGTCACATGATTTTATCTTCATGTTGAAGGGATGAGATGTTGTTACCAGGTACAGTCATGGTGGAGGATTGTGGTTGACTATGCTGACAGGTTGGACACTTTGAGAGCCAGATGCTCAGTTCATGGATGTGATCATGGTGTCATGGATTTTGGCACGACATGATTGGTTATACAGGTACATCCTTGATGTTCTTTAGCTTGGATTTCTGATTTGGTTATGGAGGTATATCTTCTTGGTTGAGGATCATGGTTATTTAATTTCTTTTGAGGAGCTCATGATGTGCACTTTGAGTTCTTTGATGGTTTGATGCCTTGGTTGATTCTCATGGTTAGAGGATGGGTTTTCATCATAATGTCATGGATAGCTTGGATACATGGTTTAGTGGGAGCTTGTGACAGTGATGAGGTGACAGTGCAAGATTAGTTCCTGGTTTGGTTTATATCTTCTTGGTTTGGAGAGGATGGATTTTATGATGCCATAGGTGACTTGGTACCACAGTTGAGTGGGAGTTGTTGGCATTGATATATTTATTGAGTGTTTGCAGATGTTGGAGGTTTGTCTTAGATCCTGTTGCTGCAGAAGCATCTTTGACATTTGCATGGTGCACTTGTTATCTTCATGGTGTGTGAAGATGGTTGGATCTTGAGGACTCATGGAGTTCTTGGTTATCTTCATGGTGTATGGAGATGGTTCTTCCTGGTATGTGGAGATGTTTTTCTTCATGGTGTGTGGAGATGGTTGCATCTTGAGGACTCACAGGGTTCTTGGCAAAGGTGTGGTTTATGTTTTTATTTGGCGTGTTATCCTTGGTATGAGGATGGTTTCATTATTATGTCATGGTATACTCTTGATACGCGTTTAGAGTTGTGACATGTTATAGTATGTTCATATGGAGCATGTTATCTCTTTGGTTGAGATTGTAAGATCATGTTGTCATGTTTACGTTCCTGAGGCCATGGTTGGAACTTTGACATTGATCTTGGTTTAGTTTATTGGTATTGAGTACACTGATCATAAGCTGGATACTTCATGATATTGCTATGTTGCATTTGGAGTTGGCATGGATTGATTGGTTACAGGTGCTCATGGATACTTAGAGACGGTGGTGACGCTGATTTTCTCTTGGATTAGAGAAGTATTTGTTGAGATGGTTGATGGTTTCAGCAGGAAGTCCGAGGGGCAGTCACCTGATATGGACTTGAGAGGAGATTGTTCTTAGCTGAGTGTTGGTTCGAGACTTGGGTATCTTGATGAGCATTCTCATTCCCCACTCTTGGTCTACTCGGCAGTTTGCTTCTTGAGAGGTATAGCCCATTGTTTCTCTCAGTTGCATTATATTTATGCTTGTCTTTCATGGATATGAATCTTGAGCTATGGTACATGAGTTAGTTCTGGAGGGTTCATTTGAGAGATGGTTTAGCATTGGTTATCTCCATGTGCATATGTTGTTATGCTGGTTGAGTTTGGGAGATGGTTTTATATTGGGCATTTTTCCTTGGATTAGGAATGGTTATTCCTTAGTTTAGGAATGGTTTTATGAGTTTGATCTTCTTGTGAGAGGCTTACATCCATGATTAGTTATATGGTATGGTTTGGGTGTTGTTGAGGCTTCTTGTTGGGGTTTTATGGAGGAGATCATACTTGCACAGTTTACATCTAGAGGTGTGTGTAGAAGGACATGATACAGGTTATGATTTACATGGTTTCTCTGGTCTTGGTTATCTTCCTAGATGTTCAGTTTTTCCTACATTGGATTTGAGATTGGTTAGAGATTGTGATCACTGGTTTGTGCTCATGTATGTCATGTGAGAGATGACATGGTTATTTCTTTCTCTTTCCTTTGTTGGTTGTGGTGAACTTGGCAGAGCATTGGAGACTTGTTATGAGAGTTGTTCTTGCAGGATATCAGTTTATGTATTGTGGATGTCCTTGATACTACATGGATTCACTTCTTTGAGATGTGTTGAGTGGATTGGTTATAGATTTGACATTATCCTTTGCAGTGGGAGCTTCTTGGTATATATGTGGCAGGTATTGCTCTTGAGGCTTGTGGTTGCAGGTTCCAGATTGGATATGTCGGTGATATAAGATTCACTTGTTATACCTTTGAGGTATGGATAGTTGGATGGGTTTGGCACTTGCTGTGGGTGCTATTTCAGCTATGGATATTTTGACAACTACGGATACATGTGATTACCTTTGGATCAAGTTTTTTGTGCTTGGAATTTCAGTTGGTACAGGATTTTATGATCTTCTAATGCGATAGGTTGGGTGGTTTTCTCTTTGGATGGCTTCTATGTATGTCCAGTGGTAGTGGCATAATAGGAGGTGAGATCATTCATGTTTGAGATGCTGGATACTTTGATTTTGTTGCGGGTACCAGGATGGAGCACTTGGTTTATTTGGATCCATGATGTGCTTGGAGGGATTGTTCCCTTGTTCATTTATGTGGCTACAGATTGACCCTATGCAATGTATACAACAAGTGGGAGATTGTTGAGATAATGGGTGTTGCACACATTGCATAATATTATTATTTTATTATGTAATGTTGTACCTCGATGGACGTGCAACATGTAAAGATTCCCATGGAATATTCTTGATGAGTTGTATTGTAACATTGTGAAAATATTTCATGTAATTATTTAATATTGGGGAAAAGAATTAAATGCCCAATATTAAATGTGGGGTCAGTGGGTTAGGTAGCACATGGTTTTAGCACATGGTTTATGTAATACCACTTAGTGGTTTTGTGGGACTTGCTACTATATAAGCAGCCACAAGGGTAGTTGTTGTAGAGAAAGAGAGTGAGAGTGACAAGGAGAAGACAAAAGGCAAGAGTCGAGCGGGACAAGGCTTGACAGGTTAGCCAAGGGAGCATTTGTGAAGGTTGAAAGCATGGCATGGGATGTGTGGATTCATGCTTGTTCACATAGTTTGCTCGGTTGTGGCTATGGCCATGAAGGCTTCCATGGTTGTATGGCAATGGTATTTTTTGCTGAATAATACATGATGATGGATGCTTTTGGAGGCTGAGTTTTTTCCCTCAATGAGGGTTTCCCAGGGTATATCTTGTGTCACAATTTTGTGGGTATGTTTTCTATTCTCTTGCATGTGGATTTTAATTCCGTGTTTATTTTCAGATCTATTATGGGTTATGTGGAAACGGTTATATTCTTTGTTGCCAAGTTTCCTTACAATATACATACATATATGTGTGTGTGTGTGTATACATGTATGTATACATGTATATATACATGTATGTATATATATATGTATATATATGTATATATATATATATACATATATAGATGTATTTATATATATATATATACATATATACATGTATATATATATATACATACATGTATATATATGTATAAATATATACATATATACATGTATTTATATATATATATACATATATACATACATGTATATATATATACATACATGTATACATACATATATATATATATATATACATGTATACATACATATATATATATATATACATGTATACATACATGTATGTATATATATACATATATGCATACATGTATATATATATATATATACATATATACATAGATGTGTGTGTGTGTGTGCGCGCGCGCGCGCGCGCATATATATTATGTGTGTGCTACATATATACATGTGTCTGTGGAGAGAGAGGAGGAGACATCTTTGTGTGTGTGTGCACTACATAAACATATGAACATGTACACACATACATTAAATAGTAATATATTAAGTAATCAAAATCAAGCACAAGTTTCTAGGAATAGATCACTTGACTTTTATTTCAAGAATACTTTTAAATTGTTATACAAATATTATTAATAAATAAACCTTTTACAATTACTTCTGATATATGACTATTTCAATATTTTTGTTACTTCTTTTATTTGGGATAAAGTTATTTTGATAGTTTTCTTTCTTATAATATTTACTTGTAATATTATTTTATTTGTACTTAATTTTGCACATCTTTGAAACAAATTATTTTTAAATCCATATTTTAAATACATTATTATTTTAACAATACTACTTCATATCGTCTTTATAAATAATTTATTCCATATGCACAATTTAAATGTATTCATTGTAATATATTTTATTTGAAAATATATAATTTATAATCTATATTTTTCTTACCAAGCCCAATTTGTGAATCTACTTAATAAAAAGTTTGTTTGATAAAATTTTAATATCTTCGGAATTAAAAAAAAAACAAAAGTGTGCTACTAACAGTACAATACAGAAAAACAATCATAAATTGCAATCACAGTAAATAGAGATTGTTTGAAAATTATTTTCCAGTGTCCTACTATCCTATTCAAATAATAAATACATAGAATGCAATCTGAAATATAAGTGAAAGCTGATATAATCAAATCCAAACATACACCGAACGAAATGATCAAACAGTGTAAAGTTTCAATCACTTTCAACAATATCAATAGAATATTGCCCTACTGTAATTATTATTACAGCACAAGAATATTTCTTTACCTTCTTAAGTCAATCTATTTTTCCACCGCCATTCTTCTTTGTAAGATTCAATGCGTTAAAAGTGCTGCATTTCATGTTGTAAATTAGTGAGTAAGATATAAGATTGGAATATATCTTATCTTCTTCCTTTCGCACTTTTAAGAATAAAATTCAAAGATATTGCTCTTGTCTCCTTGACCAAGGTATAATTGATAGTTTTATTAGTCAAAAGGTATAAAATAATAAAAATATTTTTTTAACTTAAAAAACGGAAAGTTGTGGTCTTTCCACTTCAAGACCATACAAAAGTAATAACCTATTTTAAGTAAGCTATATTAGTTTGAGGGATAACTAATCCTTTTATTATCTAACTTTTTAAAATTTTATTTTATTTTAAATTGTTCTAAAATGTTTCATAAGGAGGTTTGATCCTTATTACTTTATTTTTTAAAAATTAGATGCTATGGTGTGATTTTATTCCATATAATGTATGTTTTTTATTTGAATTATTTGTAATTTTTTTAAAAGTATAAGTACTTATAGTACTAATTATCATTAAAAAGAGATGACTTACATAACATTACAAAAACAAATAAGTGAAGGAAAATACTTTATATTGTTTTCATAATTGTTTTTATTAATTACAATAAATATTCAATTTATATACAAATTAAATAATGTTTAGAAAAGAATGAAATTAAGCACTTTTTACAAAGAAATGAAAATGACAAGAAGTGATGATGGGTTTCCTTGCACATACTAGGGCCTTCATGTCCTAGCTCACATTCTATTATCTTGTGTTTTGTGTGTGTGCCTCATCTTTTGGGTGTTGTAGTGTTCTTTTCTGAAGGTTTGGTTCTCCTTGTTCTTGTGGTTGGGTGGTGGTTTGAGGGGTGTGTAGGCTTCATAGAGGAAGTGTTGTATTAGTGGGAGTTTTTATTTTTTAGTGTTCTTATTAAAAATTTTGGTGGGGGAGCTCCAAGTCTCAAACAGTTTGATGGTCATTGGCTCCAAATTGCCTTTGGGGTCATCTTTTGGAGTGCATGCAAAGAAACCTAAATCTTTTATTATAGGAGAGAGCTCTAAAATGAAAAAGGTAAATGGTTTTCTTCCATACAATCACATGTGATCATCTAGTTCTGGTTATTCCTCTCAAAGTAGTTATGGAAGTTGTCAATTATTGGAGTCGGCATGCATTGATTTGTGAATTTTTATGAATTTTCATTTCACTCTCAACACTTGAGGAATGGATCCATCACACATGGGAGGTTGAAGATTATTTGAAAATTATGATAGTTTTGAATCTAGCTATTTCTTGGTTCTCTTTTCAAATATGGCCAATAGGAATAAGGTTTTTATGGGAGGCCCTTATTTCTATAAACATGTTGGTCTATTTACCAAACCTTGGTATGTGGGGTTTAATTTAGTAGAAGAGAGAATTTTGAAGGTTCTCATATAGGTTCAAGGTCCCTAATTGAGTTTTAGTGAGAAGATATTATGAAACAATTTACTACTCTAATTGGTTAGCCTACTATAATTGCTCAACAAACCCATGAAAAAATGGCAATTTCTTTTGACCACGTCTATGTTGACATTAATTTAAACAATCTATTATCTAATTCTTTGGAAATATGATTGGGATCTACTATATGGATTCAATAGATTGAATATGAATATCTTATTTTCCACTTTTGGGTATTCCACAAATATGGTCATCTCCAGCATCAATGCCTTTGTATTACTAAGAATGCTAATATTTCTATTTGAGGCTCCTCTCTACCTTCAACCCCAAACGAAGATAAAGGTGATAAGGGTAAGGTCCACATGCATGCAAATGGACTAGATCAGGATGGTTTAATTCTTGCTAAATATTTTTCCGAAGGAAGAGGCTAAAAGAGATACTTTAAAGATAGACAACCTAATGGAAACTTTAATTGGCTTGAAGAGTTAGAAACTAGGACCATGGAGGAAGGGATTCAAGTTGAGATTTATTTTGGGGTAGCTATGATGAGTATGGATTCCATGCATGAGAAGAAGCCCCCTTCTTTGAGTCGACATGTTGATCCACAATAGGATGTTTCTTCTCATATCCCAGTGTTTGGAGCTGCTTGGACTCTCATTGATTTGCAAGATGACATTTTCCTGGTGGGTTGGGATAAGGAGGTGAAATTGGACAAAAAAGGGATAGGTTCTTCTTTGTGTTTGGGTTTATAGTAATTTCCTCATAAGAAAGTTTCAATTGATCATCCTTTTAGAGGGGTTCATAAAAAGGATTAAAAAGGAATATATTTGATGGAGATTTGTTAATGGAATTTAGAGTGGTCATTTCATTTGATTTTTACTTATCCCAATCTTCTTAATGGTTATTCTATTATGTACTTTTAGGGGGTTGAAAAGAATCCCTTGAGAAAAGGCTATTCAAGATTTGGTTGTGGTTCACTTGAGCTAAATATTTGTTGTGCCTAGGAGACTAAGCCTTCTATTGATGACATGATTCACTATGTTTCATGCATGTGGTATTTTGGACAATGTCAGTGTATTGGTTCTTAGGTTAATACTAAAGTGTTGGCTCTTTTCTTGGATCCTTGCAATATTTCTTCACTTTGGTGACCTATAGTTGACTTTGTATCTCCATGATTGAATCATCCTTGGTTTCTAGTGATACTATACCTATTTCTAATGTTTATGCTATTGGAAATATGAGAGGAGAAACTAAGAGGGGAGGAGTGAATTAGTTACCACAAAAATAAATCCAAGATCCCTTAAGATGTACTCAATACAACACAAAATCAAACTCTACTAAAAATGAAATACTGTTGTAACTTAGTTAACATAGGAACACTGGCTTAACACTAAGAATCACAATCACTTGGTAAGCATTCAAATAATTACTTCTTAAGATGCTTAGTATGTTTAACCTTAATTAACATAGTTGCAAAAATATAAAGAAAATATCATGAACACAAGAGACACCAAGATTTAACATGGAAACCCAATTTGGGAAAACCACCAATTGCAACTAGTTACTATTTTTCACTCTTCTGAAGTGAGCCTTGTTAGGAGCCAACCCTATTAAAAGTTACAAAACACACTGTTAGGTGTGACCCTATTAAAGGATTTAGATCACATTGTTAGGAGTGGCTTTGTTAGAGGTTTTCAGACACTTCAATCTAGAAATCCCACCTTGTTAGAAGTTTTACAAAATAAGTGTTAAGCTAACTCTATTAAGAGATTTGATTCACTACTATAATTATTAGAGAGTAACAATGATTTGACTTGATTGCTGATGCATTTGACTTTGCTGATTTTAGATCTTGGTTATGTCTTGAATACTTGATCCTCCTTGATCATATTAATCTTTGCAGCTTCGTCAACTCAAGATACTCTGTTATCCTTCAAGTTTTCTTACCTTCTTCATCTTCTTCTCTTTCACTCACACTTTCAATCCACAACTCAACCTTATACTTATATCATTTACTTTGTCAAGTTAGCTTGAATACAACTTTGAAAAAATCAATATTCATCCCTTAAGTTGGCTAGAATTAATAAATAAATTCATCAAACTCAATATGGTATCACAAGAAAATCCTTTGTTAGTCGGGTAAGTATACCAAAATGGTGTACAAAAAAGTGGACACCCTCCCCCAAAAAAATGAAATTTTCAATAACCTGATTAATTTTTTGAAAACCTGATCAATTTATTTGAAAAGTGAAATTTTGGCTAGGCTTATCCAAGCCTAGCCATTATAGATCACAAAACCTGATCAAGTTTTACAAAACCCGATTGGGTTTTGTAAACCATATAATTTTATTGTTGTTCGCATTTGAGGGATTTTTTTTACCCTCAAACAATAGTAGCAGTGTGAATTGTGAAGGAGACCAGCAAAACTTGATCTAGTTTATCATAAATAACAAATTTTGATTGCATCTCCATCCATGACGCCCCACAAACAAGGTAAGTCTTCATTCTATTCATTGTTTATGTATTTTTTATCAAATTTTATAACTTGGTTTTTTTATTTATAAGTTTTGTAATTTTTTTAAAAATTATTTAATATAGATGCATCAAGGAATCCAAGAAAATGAGGGAGAGAAGAAAGACCACCTCCTACACAATTAAACCCTCCACCCATCATGACACAACCACAAAATAGTCCCCCCATTGTGGCACAACCACAAAACTCTCTACCTATAGTGATACAACCACAAAACTCTCCACTCAACATTCTCGTTCAATAGCCACTACTTCCTATTAACCCTCCATGCATGAGGACCTCATAAACTGCTTCTCACAAAATAGTGCTAACATTACCCAAATGGTCAATAGGTTGCAATCATCTACACTTGATCACCACTCAAGCCTAGCAAATACACTTGAACAAATGGCCCAAAATGCAAATGATGTGTCTAGGGAGGTTACAAAATGGGGTACATGGAGGGATAGGTATCATGCATTTTATGCCAATGGGTTATCATATCAGCCAGTGAAAGACAAAGACATAAAGGAAGGTACCATGTGTTCTCTTTTATTGATCCTATATCTGACAACTCCCTATTACACATGAACAAAACTTTTCCTATTCATTGGTTCACTCATGCTAGGATGAGATCATGTTTTTGGATAGGTGGTATATGGTATATGATCTACCACCATGTAATAATTATGAGGTGCCTCTATTTTTTGAGAAAGCTATATTGTGAGTTCATCCTTGGCAAGAAGCCAAATTACTTTGACATCCATCAATTCTAGGTTAGAGGGAGAGGCTTTGTGCAGGATAGACCTAGGGCTTATAGGGTGGTACCACAACATGAAAGGAGATGTACAACATGAAAATTCATGCCTCATTTTTTTCTCCATCAATTGTAAAGGAATCTATTGATTTATAGACTCTTCATGTAGCTACACCATTGACAAATGTTATCATTTAGCATGGCTCATAGTTAGGTGGTTTTCCTTCACCTATGGCACCCTAAAAATCATTAGATGCACCTTTAAGGTCATCAAAACATGAAATAGCTCCATCATCATCACCTATGGCACCAAGGTCATCATAACATGTGACAAGTCCATCATCATCACTTATGGCACCTCGGTCATCACAGCTTACGAAAACTCCATCAGCATCACCTACGCCGCTAGTGTCATCTATGTTTGTGTCACTTGCACCACTAGTGTCATCTTTTCTTGTGTCATCTACACCACTAGTATTTTCCTAACTTGTACCACCTACATTGTCATCATGTGCATCATTGCAATCTTCAGAGGCCAATGAACATTTTTGTTTTACCTGTCAACACATGTGTGATGGGATAGATATAGATGCATCTTAGGATGGAGTATCATCTCATCCATGTGTACATTGTGAGCATACTTATTATTCATATGGAGGTGGGGATTTCACTCTTATAGATGATTTGATGGTGATGGTGTTCGATGGACACAAAACAGAAGTTTTTTTTTTTTTTTTTGAGTTTTGACATGATATTATTTAATCACCTAAATATCATAAAAGTTTTAAAAAAATATAGATCACTCTAGATTGATATGTGAACAATATGCGATGCAAGGTGCAAAATGCAGTACGAGAACATCACAAACTACTCATTCTGCTAGAGCTGTGAGGCTAGGATCAAGAACATTTGAGGTTAAGTTTTTTAGATATTCTTAAAAGTACAATAATACATTGGATTAAATTTTTTTTTTATTAATTGGTATGACAGTAAAAACTTTCTTATAGATCCTCTTCCATCTCCTATCATCATTTAAACTCCCTTCATCAAATCCATCCAATTCCCATCCACATCTCTTGCTCCTAACATCACCCAAACTCCATCTAATGAAACTCATTAGTTTTGACATGATATTATTTAATCACCTAGAAATATCATCAAACTAAATATTTTTTAATTTTATAGAGAACTTTAGTTTGATATGTTCAAACAATATGCAATGTAGGGTGCAACAAGCAGTATGAGAACACTGCGTAGTACTCAATCTGCTAGAGGTGTGATGCTAGGAGCAAGAATACCTAAGGTAAAGTTTTTTAAATATTCTTAAAAGTACAATAATACATTGGATTTGAAATATTGTTTCTTAATTGGTATGACACTAAGAAACTACTTATAGATCCTCTTCCATCTCCTACCATCATTGAAACCCTCTCATTCATCAAATCCATCCAATTTCCATCCACATCTCTTGCTCCTAGCATTACACAAACCCCATATAATTAACCTCATTAGTTTTGACATGATATTATTTAATCACCTATAAATATCATAAAAGTAAATATTTTTAAAATTTTATAGAGAACTTGAGATTGATATGTTCAAACAATATGCAGTGCAAGGTGAAACAAGTGGTACGAGAACACTACATAGTACTCATTCCAGCATATTAGAGGTGTGAGGCTAGGAGCAAGAACACTTGAGGTAAGGTTATTTAAATATTCTTAAAAGTATAATAATACATTCAATTTGAAATATTATTTCTTAATTAGTATTCTTAAAAGTACAATAATTGCTTTCCATCTCCTAGCATCATTGAAATCCTCCCAAATTCATCAAATCCATCTAATTCCCATCCACATATCTTGCTCCGAGCATACCTGAACTCCATCTAATGAACCTCATGTGAGTTCATCCTCCATATACCCATCCCCATCAAAGAGCCTCCATATCACATAGGGTGTCTTACAAGAGTGTGGAGATCATGAATCTCCACTTTTATTTCTTGATAAGGTGACAAAAGTTCATGCACATATCTCTTTTCCTTCTCAATCTCTTCATTTTCAATTTCTAGGCCTTGCACTATCCTTCCAATATGGTCCTTCAAGTCCTTTTTCCTTCTTTCCCTCCTATGATCTTCTTTTTGTTATTGTGCCTTCTTACCATTTGCAAAATTATCTCATATTTATAACAATACTCTTTACTATTTTATAGGGCTTGTCAGGGGCTGAAATTTCTCAAATTGATGATGCCATGCTTTCTGCCATTAACTTTGGCCTTGAGAGCTATGCAATACCATAGCTTGCACACCTATTAGGTTTTCTATTTGAGTTGAACTCATGATGTGTCTTATTGGTTCCTCTTATGTTATATTTTTTTCTTCTTTAGGGTATTCCATATAGCTCAAGGTCTAGAGGAAAGGGAAAGAAATCAGCAAGAACACCGAAACAAAAAAAGGTATTAAATACAAGTCAAGTTTATATTTTGAAATTTAATAAGAATGAATGTATATACATGTACTCAATATTGATGAATACGTGTTGATTTGTTTGTTGAATATATGTAGAAACAATTTAGTTTGGTAGAGTTCATGAATGCTCTTGAGACTACCGATGTTGAGGCAATGGAAAAGGTAAAATTTCATATTTTCCTTCTCATAATTTTTAGGTTATAGTATGCATTTGTTCTATATATATATATATATATATACATATATATATATACATATATGTATATATATATACATATATGTATACATATATGTATATGTATAGATATATGTATATACATATATGTATATATATATGTATATATACATATATGTATACATATATGTATATACATATGTCTATACATATATGTATATATACATATATGTATATACATATGTCTATACATATATGTATATACATATGTATATACATATATGTATATACATATGTATATACATATATGTATATATATATACATATATATACATATATGTATATACATATATGTATATACATATGTATATACATATGTATATACATATATGTATAGATATGTATATACATATGTATAGATATGTATATATATATATATATATATATATAATAGTTGCATTTACAAATGAGTACATGTTTTTTTTCAGTTTTATAATAATTATCAATAATTTGTCTTATTAACATGTGCTATATATATCTTTTACCTATTACAGTAGTCTTTGAGACTTTGTGCAAAACCTTTCCCATTTCATTTTGTTAGGAGTCCCAAGCATCAAAGACAATGTCAAACATAATAGAGGCCAGAGGTATGTATGTAGAGTCTTATTTGAAGCCCTTTTATGATCTCAATTTGGATTGCTTGTGTGTATGATAGAAATCCCTAAGGCCTACTCTACAATTCTAACATTTTAACACTTACCATATAGGTTGTGCCTCATAGTAGCATTGATTCATCAGTGCTTGTACCTCCTACTAGCACTAGAGATCTAGCTTAGGCTACTATACATTTTTTGTTTTTTAACTATATTTGTAATCTGTAATGCCACTCTATAGTGCTAACATTTTATCACTTATCATGCAAGTTTTTCCTCATAGAAGCATTGATTCATCAGTGCTTGTACCTCATGCTAGCACTAGCCATCTAGCTCAGCATGTAATATGTTTTCTTATTTTTTAACTCTATTTGTAATCACTAATGCCACTCTATAATGCTAACATTTTATCACATATCATACATGTTGTGCATCACATTAGCATTGATTCATCAATATTTGTGTCTCTCATCGTCACTCTACATCATTATTTTGTGAGGAGTCCCACCCATCAACGAAGGAGCCCATTATTGCTATCATTCAGTCAATGAGGTAATGAACAACTCAACTATCCACAATTTAGAACCCAATTTCTAGTTATTTTCATATTACTTATACATAAGATATTTGATAGTGTATTTTATTTTTTCTTCTGCAGACACTTGATGAGCCACAAATTGCATCAAAGAGCTCAATTTTGATGATTTTGGACAATCATAAATATTGATAGTGATATACATATGTAGTTTTGGTCATCACATGACATTGACATATATTCAAATTTTGTATTGTATATATTTGAGATTTGTATTGTGCACATTCGACATTTATATTGTACACATTCAACATTTGTTGGGTATTCAGCTTTTGTATTATATATATTCAATATTTTTACTATGCACATTCAACATTTCTATTGTACACATTTTGAATTTGTCAAGTATTCAACTTTTGTATTATATTGATGAGACATAACATCTTTTTGTAATGATATGATTGATATGACATAATATATTGTTCATTTTGATACACATTAAACTTGGATTTCCATCCAACTTGTTCAATGTTTGCATAAAAATTTGTATTTCACCTTACTTTATTGCAATTAATCAAACACATGAACGTTTATTATTTTATATAGAAAATATAACATGTTTATCAAATTCATTATAACATGTAATCATATGTCACTTATTTTGATGTAATAAGACATGAAAAGTAAAAATATGTCATGATTTTAATATTTGTGTCAAACATCACAGTCTGATGGTGCTTAGAGACACTTAGGGATGCTTCTGTTTAGTGTGGTTAATATTGTTGAATGGATGTTATGGCTAGAACAAAGTTGGTCCTAGCCTAAACCTGACCAACTAGAGCTAACAGAGTAGACGATTTGATCCTAGGACCAATGGTTTGAAATATACACAACCTTGCTTATTTTAACTGAACAACATTACAATTTTTAGCAATAGGCGAGATACAGGTGCCAAATCTAAATGAAGTAGAATCTCTAAAAATTGAGATAGTTGTTGTAGGCCTAGATAATGTGATCCTCTAATGTCTTATAGTTTATGAATATCTTACATGAGCTTAAAGAAATGTCCTATCAAAGACTACAACCCAATGGTTCTCAGAGACCCTTAGGGATGCTTCCGTTTAGTGTGGTCAATACCATTAGAGGGATGTTGTGGCTAAAAAAAAGTTGATCCTACTCTAAACTTGACCAATCAGAGCTAATACAGTAGACAATTTGATCCTAGGACCAATGGTTTGAAATATACACAACCTTGCTTATTTTAGCTAAGCAACATTGCAACTTTTGGCAATAAGTGAGATACAAGTGCCAAATCCAAACAAAGTAGAGTCTCTAAAAACTAAGATAAGTTGTTGTGGGACTAGATAAGGTAATCTTATAACACTTGACAATGTATCAACATGTTGCACAAGCTCAGAGAAATACCCAATCAAAGATCACAACCTAATGGTGCTTAGAGACCCTTAGGGATGCTTCTATTCAATGTGGCCAATACCATTAGAGGGACGTTGTGGCTAAAATGAGGTTGGTCCTAGGCTAAACTTGACTAGCCATAGCTAATGGAGCAGATGATTTGATTTTAGGACCAATGGTTTGAAATATATACAACCTTGCTCATTTTAACTTAGCAACATTACAACTTTTGGCAATAAGTGAGATATGGGTGCCAAATCCAAACAAAGTGGAATCTCTATAAATTGAAATAGGTTGTTGTGGGCCTAGATAACATGATCCTATAGCACCTAACAATTTCTTAATAACTTGCACGAGCTTAGAGAAATGCCCAATCAAATAACGTAGCTTGATGGTGTTTGGAGACCCTTAGGGATGCTTCTATTTAGTGTACTTGATACCATTAGAGGGATGTTGTGGCTGAAATTAGGTTGGTCCTAGGCTAAACCCAACTAACTAGAGCTAACAGAGCAGACAATTTGATCCAAGACCAATGGTTTGAAATATACACAACCTTGCTCATTTTAACTAAGAAATATTGCAACTTTTGGCAATAGAAGAGATATGGGTGCCAAATCCAAACAAAGTTGAATTTCTAAAAACTGAGATAGGTTGTTGATGCAAGAGCATCCAGTGGTGTAAGGGCAATCTTGTATCACCCAAAAATATTCTTAGAGATAGTTTCTATTTAATGTGTTTTCACTTTTGGATACACATTTGGGTCAAATAAAGGTTCCAACTCTCACAATTCAACTATTAGTTTTCTAGGTTAGAGTTTTTGAGCACCTTGGAATACATGTCAAAGCAAAAAATGGGTTATTTTGTAATTGAGCCAAAATTATGAAGATTTAGAGGGTGTAAGTTGGAGGGATGATTATACTTGTAATTTAAAGCACTTTGAAAAAAAAAATTAGGTCAAAAGGCTTTACGGTTAGAAAGTTATTGTAGTTTTAAATTTCCTAGAGACCTCTTAAGAACACTTCAAAGTCAGATTTGAGGCACTAAATGACCTTGTACGGCCCAAAAAATGGGGGAAGAGAAAAGCTAGTTCATAGAGCTATAGAGAACTTTGAAGGCTTTTCAAAAATGTAAATGGTTCATCAATCAAAGTCTTGGTTCAAAAGTTATGCCTCCCAAAAGTTGGGCTACCATTTATGGATTCTTCTAATTTTAGACCGAATTCTAACATGACTTCTAGAGCCTTCTATTTTGGCAGTGGATGCCAACTGGCATATTTTAGAATGTCTGCAAAACTCCAAACTATTTGGGGTATATTTTAAAACATTTTTGGCACTGTAAAAGAACTTCTCAGTGGAGTTTGAGAGAAGGTATTGTGAGGAGGATTTTTTTTTCTCCAAAATCATACTATTGTAAGCCCATAGGGCATGTCTTAGGGTCTATTTTCTTTGTACTAAATGTAGTAGTAGATTTTAATTGATAATAATATTTGCCTTTTCCTATGTGTTACTTTTGGTCTTGGGTTGTGTTCCCATTAATTGTTGTAGTCCTTGATAACATGATCTTGTAGCACCTGATAGTTTGTCAATACCTTGCATGAGCTTAGAGAAATGCCTGATCAAATATCATAGTTTTCTAGTGCTTATTTTTTGAATGTTCAAATGGGAAGAGTTCTTGTGGGGGATGGGGGGGGTGAGTTAGAAGAACTAGCTTTTTATTCTTTTCAAACCCTTAATAACATATAACTAAAATTAACATGCATGCAAGTAAACATGTAAACAACCATGAAATGAAAGCATGCATCACCACATAACACAAAAGATTTTGGTGACCCATAAACCCTCCAGGAATAAGAAGGTAAAACTAGGCTGGGGATGAAACCCACAAAAATTACTGCAGCAATGAGTTCAACCACTTCTGATGGTTTGCCCTGTTAAAGGCTACAACACACTGTTAAATGTGACATGTTGAAAGGATTTACAAACACTTTACATGAAGTGTCACCCTATTAAAGGATTCACATAAAGGTTGTTAAAGCCACCTAACTTAATAGGATTTTCTTGACCTTCTCCAAAGGCTCTCCTACCTTGCTATTAAGCTAACCTATCACCATAGGATTTCAACCTCTAATACAATTGTGAAAGAGTATTAGAACATTTAACCTAATTGAATGCAATCTCAAATTGTTGGGTTCAGGTACTAGATCTGCTCTTCCTATTTTGATCCTTGCTTGATTTGATCTCTGTATGCCCTCCTTGTCCTTTGTGCTATTCTAATCAATTTAATATGAAACTACTACTCTGTTCCTCTAAGTCTTTTCTCTTCACATTGAAAATTTTACTATAATCTCCCCTTTATGCTATTTTCTTCCACACATGCAATGGTGCATTTTTTCTCCTTATAAAGAATGCGAAGACTTAGGGTTAGGTATGGATCTATGATCCATATTGAATCTCAAATTCTCACTCATACTTTACATTTTTCTTATTGGTTGCATGCCTTCACCATTTTTCTAATTGGTTTCATGTAGATTTCCTAGGGAATGTAGATGATTCGTCCTTATCCTTTTTCTCCTTTGAAATTTCTCTAAGTCGGCTCCAAAAATGGTTCACATCTTAGCTTGTGCAAATAAAAAATCTTATACTAATCCTGCATTTCTCGGCACATGAAGTATTATTGATGCTCGACACATATTGTTTCTAGATTGTTCGGCATTTGAATGATTTTGTTACTTGGCACATGAATAATTTTGGATCACTCAGCACATGAACATTTCCTATATTGCTTAGCACATACTACACTGTGATCTACTTGGCACTAACTATGACTTGGCACCTATTGAAATTCATTGCAATTGTGAATTAATTATCTTATTTTAATTAATTAGGAAAACCTCAAGGCCAACTCAAGGAAATACTATGAAGATACAGTATAAAGGAAATTTATTTTCCTTTTTTATAAAGGATCTAGAGAAGAATATCAAGTGGAATGCAAAGTATCAGTGCATAGTGTGAGAAAGAGAAAAATGCTTACTAAATACATCTAAGAAATCCAAGGGATCATTGGATACGTAGTATGAAATCTAGTTACAAGATCTGAATGAGCATAAGTTTGGTTGACAAGATAGAGACAGAAGAAGGAAGTGAATTTTAGTTCTATTATTCTACAAGGAATAATACAAAAATCATTTGGAGAGTGGGTTCATCGATCTTAACCTTGAAGTTATTTGAGCAATGGGTCTAGCTATCTTCAACCAACTCCTAACAAGGTTGGCACAACTTCTAATAGGGTTGGAATCTCCTAACATGGATTCAAAGTCTCCTAACAGGGACTCATATCTACTAAATTTTGTAACATACTCCTAATAGGGTCTATCCTCTAATAATGAATATATATATTAGTGCATCATCTTGTGGGTACCATCCCCGCCATGGTTTTCCCTTTGATAAAGGGCTTTACTAGTTAACATATATATTGTTAATTGTGCATGATTATCTTGTTGTGGTTTTATTTTACATTACTCACATAGTTAAGTTTTTTTAAGGTTAATGATTGTAAAAATAGTTGGATAACTAATTCACTATCCCCCCCCCCCCCCCCCCCCCCACCCTCATATCTTGTTGTGGTTTTAGTTTAAATTACTCACATAGTTAAGTTTTTTTAAAGTTAATGATTGTAGAAATAGTTGGATAACTGATTCACTACCACACCCCCCCACACCCCCCCCCCAGTTACATCAATAGACTATATATTCTAACAATTAGTATCAAAGCATTAAGTTCTTGAAGATAAGGCTTAATAGCTTTGGGAGATTGATGTGAATATGTTCAAGAAAGATAGTCCAAGATTTGATGGGGCCAACTATGATAGTTGGAAGGAAAAGATGAAGACTCATCTACTATGCATGGGTCTAGGATATTGGCTTTTGACCAAATCTAAGAAGGAAAATATTAAAGAATCAAAGCTAGCAAAATGTAGTGAGGGAGCTAGAGAATCCCTACTATGAGCTCTTCTAGAGAATAAATACAATCAAATAAAGACTTTTCAAACTTCTCATGAAATTTGGAAAGCATTAGAAGGTACTTTTGAAGGTGATGATCATGCAAAAAGAATGAGATTGCAAAATTGGATTTGCACATTCCAACATACTAAGATGATGGAAGATGAATATATAAGAAGTTATGTTGGTAGAATATTAGAGATTGTTGCAGGTATTCGGTCTCTTGGTGGAACTAAATAAGATGATGAGGTTATATGTAAGATGTTGAAAAGTTTGACACCACCATTGAAGACGATAATTTAGATGATTCGGCTAGTAATGCCCCACAACAAATATTTCACAAAGGAAACATTTCTTGGAAGGTTAGAGTCTATAGAAGAAGAATTGAGATAGTCTAGAGAACTAGTCAAAGTTGAGACAACTTTCAATGCTATGAACACTCGACCTAATCTACCAAGAAGTGTAATGCAAGAGGAAACTTTTCTAGTAGTATCAGATCTAAAGAAGATAAGAAGATTAAGAAGGAATATCCCTTTTGGTAAGAAGAGAGAAAGATGGTAAGAAATATTTAAGTGTTGGACTTGTGATGAATATGGTCATGATGCATCTAAATGTCCTAAACAAAGAGAAAAAGTTTAGAAGGCAATTTAGGCCTAGAAGAGATAAGGATAGAAATTTTTTATATACTAATGAGGATGAAAAATTTGATGAAAGAGATCAAAGTGAAAGTGATGATGAATTAGGGTTTGTGGTTATCAAGGAAGATGATATTGATAGAAAAATTAGAGAAGAAAGAACTCTTAATACCCAAGTTAAGAAGAAATTAGATTGGATAATTAATAGTGGATGTTCACATCACATGACTAGTGATGTGAACAAGTTTGTTAAGTTCAAAAATCATGATGGAGGTATTGTTAGAGTTGGTAATATGTAGCTTGTCATATTATAGGGATTGGATCTATGACTCTTGATGGTAAAACTAAGACTGATAATGTTTTTTTTTTTAATGGTTTGAAACATAATTTGTTAAGTGTTGGATAGTTGGTACAAAAGGAATACTTATTGTAGTTCACAAAGAAGACTTGCATTATCAAAGGCAAAGATGGTAATCTAATTGATACTATAACTAGATCTAAAGGTAATGTATTTTAGTTGAATCCTACTGAAATAATATGTTCGGTTGCAAAATTTTATAACAATTGGTTATGGCATAGGAGGTTTTATCATATAAACTTTGGTGATATTGTGAAGGTTAGTAGTACATTTGCAGTGAGAGATCTTCCTAAGATTATTAAGCCTATAATGTTGTTTGCAATGAATGTATTTTGGTTGAGCAATGGAAAGTGTCTTTTCCTAGAAAGAAGTTCTCTACTATAGAGAAATTGGAGATTGTTCACATAGATCTGAGTGGTCCTACAAGAACTAGAGGATTATATGGTGAAAGGTGCTTTATGAGTTTTGTTGATGATTTCACTAGAATGATGTGGGTAGTGTTTCTTAAAGAGAAATATGAAGCTTTTGAGATATTTAAGATATTTAAGAATAGAGTTGAAAATGAATTTGGTGTCAAGATTAAATGTTTGAGATAAGATGTAGGAGGAGAGTTCACCTCTAGAGAGTTCAACATGTTTTGTAAAGAGAATGAAATCAAAAGACAATTATCTTGACCAAGAACACCTGAACAGAATGAGATTTCTAAAAGAAGGAACAAATCAATATCAATAGCAAAAGTAACAAGAGAAATGTAATTTGAAAATGATGTCTCAAAGGCATTTTGGAGAGAAATAGTTAACACTACAGTATATACTCTGAATAGAGTATAGATCAGAAAAGGTATGAGCAAGACACCTTATGAGTTATGGTTTGGTCACTCAACATCAGTCAAGTATTTCAAAATATTTGGAAGTAAGTGTTACATAAAGAGAGGTGATGATATTGTTAAGTTTGATCCTAGAAGCTATGAAGGTATGTTTCTTAGTTACTCATTTAAAAGTAAAGCATATAGATGCTTGAACTATAGAACTAAGACAATAGTTGAGTGAGCAAATTTAAGGATTGATGAAAAGTTTGGTACTAAAGAGAAGATGGTATATTATGATTCTGATGAAGAAGAGGATAATTCTAGAATTGTTAGATAGAATGTTGAAGTTCTTTTAGAGACTAATAATAACTTGCAAAATGATGTATCTATTGAGCATAGAGAAGAACAAAGATCTAAACTTGAAGAAGAGATATGAGTTGAGATGTCAACTCCTACCTCTAGTAGAAAAATGACAAAGAATCACACTCTAGAGAAGATAATTGGGATCAAGGATCAAGGTGTGATCACAAAGAACAAAGTGAATGAGGAATAATGTCTGGTTTCTCAAGTGGAACCTAAGAGCACAAATGAGGCATGTAAGGATGATCACTAGATGCAAGCAATGAAAGAAGAATTAGAATAGAATGTGAAGAATGAGATGTGGGAATTAGTTCCTAGACCTAAAGACAATAATATGATAGGAAGCAAGTGGGTATTCAAAAATAAGATGAATGAGCAAGGAGAAGTTGTGAGAAACAAGGCCAGACTTGTTTGCAAAGGTTACTCGTAGAAAGAAGGCATATATTATGAGCAAACATATCTACCTATGGAAAGAATGAAATCAATAAGGGTGATCTTGGCTTATGCAGAATGCAAGAATTTCAAGGTTTATCAGATGGATGACAAGTCATCTTTTCTAAATGGAGAACTTGAAGAAGAAGTCTACATTGAGAAACCTGATGGATTCCCTCTAGAAGAAGATTTTTTATTTTTTTTTACATAGATTGAAGAAAGCATTGTATGGTCTAAAGCAAGCACATAGAACATAGTATGCAAGGTTAGAAAAATATTTTTCTTAACTTGGATTTATTAAAGGTGTAGCAGATAGTAATCTATACTTGAGGAAAATTGAGGATGGTTTGTTTATCATTGTAATATTTATGGATGAAAATATTGTTAGAAATAAAAGTGCACCAATATAACTAAGAGGGGGGTTGAATCAGTTATATGAGAATTTAAAACATTTGTCCTCTTAAATAATCTTGACCATTCAACCAAAGTAAACAACAACCATAAAGAGATGCACATAAACAATTACACTAGTTATGTTGACTAGGGAAACCCTTGATTAGAGGGAAAACCTAGTGAGAATGATGCCCACAAAATGATGTACTATTATGAATATTCCTTGTTAGAGGATAGACCCTATTAGGAGTCTCTTACAACCTTTAGTACAAAGAGTCCCTGATAGGAGATTCCAACCCTATTAGGAGTTGTGGAAGATAGTTGAACCCACTATCCAAACAACTTTAGGATTAGATCAATGAACCCACTATCTAATTAACTTAAGTACTATTCCTTTTAGAATAATAGATGTGTAACAAGTTTTCACTTCTTCCTCTATCTAACACATTAGACTCCTTCACCTTTAGATCATGGAATCAGATCTAGAGCTCTAAACTTAATAACAATAACCCTTAAGGTCATATACATGCATAGGTAGGTTACTCTACTTTTGTATCGCTTTGCTGCTCAGTAATTCCCAAGTCTTCTCTAGTCTCTATAAGTAATCCATGGAAAAAATCTTTCTTTTATATCACGCTCAATAATAAATCCTTGAGGCAGTTTTCCACACATTAATTAAATGAAATATAGATTTAATTAATGTTGTTACCTCATAGTTATCCACAAACTTTCACATGTGAAACTTTCATACATGCACACTCTCTAACGTCATCAATGGTCAGTATACTATCTACAGTTAACTGTGCAACCCTTCACTATAATTGTAATGAGCTACAAAAATCATACAATAGGAACTGTTTTCCTAATACTTTGTTTCCATATGGTTCTCTGTAGATAAACCATATCTTTTATACATTGTTACATTAGGTTCTATGCACTTTCCCTTGTAACAAATACACACTGTAGTAAGTGTTGGTAACTATGCATCATCAGATAAGTAATATAATTTTCTCAATACAAAAATCATAGTCTTTTACAAACTTATTACTATGTTGTCATCAATTAAAAACATAGTCATGAAAACATCACATCAACATTCTACAATGCTCCCTCGTAGCATTAGCATTCATGCTAACAATCTCCCCCTTTGGCATTGATGGAAACATAGATGAAAAACATCTAAGCTCCAAAAATACCATCATGTTATAATTTCTTCTCAATTGAATGTTTTTCATGTGAAAATCTCGCCCATTGACATCAATGTCAAAGATAATACACAAATAGGTCAATTGCTTGAACCTACAACAATTTATCAGCATGACCATAAGTTGGTTTGTTGCTTTACAACTTTTGTATATAGTTCCATAATCAACTCAAGTATCTAAAGACACTATTGCATACTAATTACCAATTATCAAGAGTCCCTTTCTGACTCTATTCATCACAAATACTCCCCCATTGAGGAAGCATCAACATTCAGTCTAGTCCAACAATGGTGCTATGTACCCTAGATTGATGCACTTTTGCATCTTCTATTCAGAAGTAGGCAGGGGCATAACCCCAAGAATACCTCTTAGATACTCAAACATTTCCTTTGGTAAGGCCTTTGTGAAAATTTCTACAATCTATTCCTTAGTATTAATATATTCCATTCTAATTTCTTTCTCTAAAGCTTTCTCTCTTAGCACATGATACTTTATAGAGATGTGCATGGTATTAGAATGCAAAATAGGATTCTTAGACATTCTTACTATACTTGTGTTATCATAGTAAATAATAACAGGTTCTTTGAATGTAATTCCAATGTCCATCATTTGCTTCATCCATATAACTTGGTTATAGTTGTTTGCTCCTGCAACATATTCTGCCTCTGTAGTACTTTGTGAAGTGCAATCTTATTTCTTGCTGAGCCAAGAAACCAGTCTTCCACCATGAAAGAATGCTCCTCCACTAGTGCTTTTTCTATCATCCATATCTCTAGCCCAATCAACATCAATATAAGTGCAAAGGGTAAAATCATTACTTTTGCCATACCAAATGCCATAAGAAAATGTCCCTTTTAGATATCTGAATATCCTTTTTACAACTATGTAGTGATATTTTGTAGGATCAGCCTAAAATCTTGCTACAATTCCAACTACATTAGCTATATTCGATCTAGTATGAGTTATATCTATACTTCTCTTGTTCAATAGTAGGTGTCTCATCCTTGCTTGATAACTTGTGACTAGTTACCAAAGGAGTTGCAACAAGTTTACAATTTTCTAGTCCAAATCTTTTCAACAAATCTTTCAAATAATTGGTCTAAGAAATAAAGATACCTTCTTTGCTTTGAACAATTTACAATCCTAAGATAATTTTCATTTCTCCTGTCATGCTCATCTCAAATTCATTCTTCATATCTTCTAAGAATTTGTTACTGGCTTCATCATTTCCTCCAAAAATGATATCATCAATAAATACAATGATTATCAATAGACCATTTTCTATTTCTTTCAAGTATAAATAATATCTATTATTCCTTTATTGAATCCAATTTTTTCTAGGTATTTATCCAAAATTGAATATCAAGTTCTAGGTGCTTGCTTTAATCCATAGAAGTCTTTCTTTAATCTACAAACCATATCCTTCTCTTTTGTTAAAGGAAAATCTTTTGGTTGCTCAATGTAAACTTCTTTTTCAAGTTCTCCATTCAAGAATGTTGACTTAACATCCATCTAATATACCTTTAAATTTTTATTTGTTGCATATGCCAAGAAAATTTTTACTAATTCCATTCTCGCTAAAAGTGCATATGTTTTCTCATAGTCAATTCCTTCTTGCTAAGAGTAGCCTTTGCATATTAGTCTTGCTTTGTTTCTTATTACTTTTCCTTGTTCACTCATTTTATTTCTAAATACCCATTTTGTGCCAATCACATTTTAGTCCTTGGGTCTAGGAACTAATTCCCACTTGTTATTTTTTATTATCTGTTGAAGTTCTTCCTCCATTATTTTTATCCAATGATCATCCTTGATTGCTTCATCTGCACTTTTGATTCTACTTGAGATATTAGGCATATTTCTTCATTGATTCTACTTCTTGACATTACTTCTTTTTCTTTACTTCTTAGTATCTAATTAGCGGGATGATTTCTTATCACATTCTTATTTGGGGTAGGAGTTGTTGCTTCAACTCTTATTTTAGGTAATGTGCTCTATTCTTCTCTTACTTCTTTAGTTTGCACATTATTTTGCAAGTCATTGTTAGTCTTGAGAAATAATTCATTACATCTGTTGGTCATCCCAAAATAATTATCTTCATCAGAGTTATAATCCATCAATCTTCTCTTTAGTACCAAACTTTTCATTTATTCTCACATTTATGCACTCTACTATAGTTTTTGTTCTATAGTTGAAACATTTGTAAGCTTTACTCTTTAATGAATAGCCAAGAAACATACCTTCATCGCTCCTTGGATCAAACTTACCGATATCATCATCTCTTTTGATGTAGCATTTGCTTCCAAATATTGTGAAATATTTAATTGATGATGAGTAACCAAACCATAACTCATAAGGTATTTTCTCCATACTTTTTCTAATTTGTACTTTATTTATCATGTATACTATTGTATTGACTACTTCTCTCCAAAAAGTCTTTGGTACATCATTCTCAAATAACATAGCTCTTACTGTTTCTGCAATTGATCCGTTTCTTCTTTCAACAATCCCATTTTTCTTAGGTGAATGAGGTGAAGATAGTTGTCTCCTGATTCCATGTTCTTCACAGTAGATATTGAAATCTTTAGAAGTAAATTTTCCTCCTCTATTAGATCTTAAGATCTTGATTATAACTCCAGATTCATTCTCTACTTTGTTCTTGAATAGCTTGAATTTCTCAAATTCCTCTAATTTTTCTCTAAGAGAAGCTACCCACATATTTCTGGTAACATCATTCTTGTAGGACCCCTCAAATCTATATGAAACAATTCTAGCTTTTGTGTAGCACCAAAATGCTTTCTAGGAAATGAAACTTTCTTCTGCTTAGCCAAGATACATTCCTTACAAATAATGTTAGTGGGCTTAGTGATCTTAGGTAAATCTCTAGTAACAAGTTTATTAGTAGCTTTCACAATGTTATCAAAGTTTATGTGACAAAATATTCTATGCCATAACCAATTTTTGTCAACCTTAGCTACTAGACATGTTATTTTGGT
The DNA here is from genome assembly GCA_028749045.1 of Cupressus sempervirens. Lineage (NCBI taxonomy): Eukaryota > Viridiplantae > Streptophyta > Pinopsida > Cupressales > Cupressaceae > Cupressus > Cupressus sempervirens. Next base: position 97,135,511 of record CM053789.1, on the reverse strand, counting down.
GGTGTTTAACCAAAATACATTACCTCTCGTTCTTGTGCCAATACCAAGCAATTTTCCTTTCTTGTCCTTAATAATGCATGTATCATTACCAAAATATAATTGATAACCTTTGTCCATAGGTTTTCCAACACTTAACAAGTTATGTTTAAATTAATCAACAAAATAAATATCATTAGTATTTGTTTTACCATCAAGTGAGATAGATCCAATTCTTGTAATATGATAGGCTGCATTGATCCCTACTCTGACAATTCCTACATCATGGATTCTGAATTTGACAAATTTTCTAATATCACCAGTCATGTGATGTGAACAACCACTATCAATGATTCATTCATTCCTCTCAACTTGTGAAATTAGTGTGTTTATTTCTTTGATCTCTCTATCAAGATCATCCTTCTTTATAGCTACGAATCCTAATTCATCTTCACTTTTGTTTTGATCAGATTCTTCTTCTTCTTCTTCATTAGCATTAAAACAATTTCTAGGTTTTCTAGATTTGAATCTTCCCTTATACTTCCTCTCTTTTAGGACACTTAAATGTATAATGACCATATTCATTACATGTCCAATATTTAAAGATATTCTTACCATCTTTTTCTCTTTCCACAAAAAGATAAACTCCTTCCTAGATCTTTTCCTCAATAGACTTGCTACTGCTAGCAATGTCTCCTTGAACTTTTGTATTCCTTGCTAGACCAGGTTTAATATTTAGTGCACTAAATGTTGTCTCAACTTTTTCTAATGCTCCAAATTGTTTCAAATCAAATTCTTTAGCTTCCAATCTACCAAGAAATGTTTATTTGGTAAAATGAGTAGTATAGGGTATCATCACCTAAATCATATTTGTTATTATCTTGAAAGGTGATGTCAGACTTTTTAGGATCTTCCATATTACTTCATCGTCTGATTTCTTTCCAAAAAGAGATGTGATTCTTGCAACAATCTCAGATATTCTACCAATATAGCTTCTTACAAATTCATCTTCCATCATTCTACCATCCTAGAATGCAAAACGCAGATTTTATAATCTAACTATTTTTGCATGTGTATCACCCTCATAATTAGCTTCTAATGTTTTCCAAATTTCATGAGATGTTTTGAGTTGTTTTACCTAGCTATACTCACTTTTAGGTAGAGGTGACAATATTGCTTCTTTTGCCCTTATGTTTCACATAAATACTTCTTTTGTTCCTCAATATAGCTTTCAAGATTTTCTTCTTCTATAATGTTTTTAGATGCCTTGGTTACAAGACAATATCCTAGATCCATGCAAAAAATATGTGTCTCCATTTAATCCTTCTAGCTATCATAATTTGTGCCATCAAATCTCAAACTTTCCTTTCTGAACATGTTCACCATGGATCTCCCAAAGTTGTTAAAACTTTTCTTCAAGGACTTGATGCTCTAATACCAATTATTAGAAACAATAATCCACCAATATAATGGGGGGGGGGGGGGGTGGGGGTGAATTAGTTATATGATAATTTAAAACATTTGTCCTCTTAAAAAATCTTGACCATTCAACCAAAGTAAACAACAACCATAAAGAGATGCACATAAACAATTACACTAGATATGTTGACTAGAGAAACCCTTGGCCAGAGGGAAAACCTTGGTGGGAATGATGCCCACAAAATGATGTACTAATATGAATATTAATTGTTAGAGGATAGACCCTGTTAGGAGTCTTTTACAACATTTAATATAAAGAGTCCCTGTTAGGAGACTTTGAATCCCTTTCAAGAGATTCTAACCCTATTAGGAGTTGTGGAAGGTAGCTAAACCCATTGTCCAATTAACCTTGATATTATTCCTTTTAGAATAATAGATGTGTAAGAAGATTTCACTTCTTCCTCTATCTAGTACGTCAGACTCCTTCACAATCAAATCATGTAATTAGATCTGGAACTCTAAACTCAATAATAATAACCCTTAAGGTCGCTTACACACATAGGTAGTTACTCTACTTTTGGGTCACTTGGCTGCTCAATAATTCACAAGTCTTCTCTACTCTCTATATGTAAAACATGGAAAATATCTATTCTTTATACCATGCTCAATGATAAATCACCAAGTTAGCTTTCCAAATGTTAATTAAATGAAATACACATTTAATTAATGTTGTTAGCTCATAGTTATACACAAACTTTCACATGTGAAACTTCCATACATGTGCAGTCTCTAGCATCATCAACTGTTAGTATACTATCTCTAGTTAACTGTGTAACCCTTCACTACAATTGTAATGAACTGTAGCAATCATACAATAGGAATTTCTTTCCTAATACTTTGTTTCCATATGTTCTCTATAGATCAACCATATCTTTTTTACATTGTTAGATTAGGTTCTGCTGACTTGCCCTTGTAAAAAATACACACTATAGTATGCACTGGTAACTACACATCATTAGATAAGTAATATAATGTTCTCAATACAAAATCACAGACTGGTACTCTATCAATATTTTACAAACTTATTACTATGTTTTCATCAAACACGATCATGAAAACATCACATCAATGTTCTACAATGCTCCCCCATAGCATCAACATTCATGCTAATAAATATTTGGAGGAAATGTTAAAGAAAGTGATAAGTTTGTTGAAGATATGAAAAATGAATTTGAAATGAGCATGATAGGAGAAATGAAGGGTTTCCTAGGATTGCAAATTGCATACAGTAGAGATGGGATATTCATTTCACAAGCTAAGTATCTAAAAAGACTTGTTGAAAAGATTTGGTTTAGAAAGTAGAAAACTTGTTGGTACACCCATGATAACTAGTGAAAAGTTATCTAGTAAATATGAGACACTTATAGTTGAGCAAATAAAGTATATATCTATGATTGGAGGATTGAAATATTTGACTCACACAAGACCAAATATAGCAAATTTTGTTGGGTAGTAAGATTTCAAGCTGGTCCTAAAGAGTATCATTATGCAACAATAAAGAGAATATTCAGATATTTGAAGGGCACATCTAATTATGGAATTCGGCATGGTAGATCAAATGATTTTACTTTGTGTGCATATAATGATGCAGATTGGGAAGACAGTATGGATGAAAAAAAGAGCACCAACAGTGGAGCATTCTTTCTTGGAGGAAGATTAGTTTCTTGGTTGAGCAAGAAATTGAACTATATCTCTCAGAGTATAGCTAAGGTTGAGTATATTGCAACAACAAATAATTGTATTCAAGTCATGTGAATGAAGCAATATTGAAGAATATTGGGATTAAGTTTATATAACTTGTTATCATTTATTGTGATAACACAAGTATAGTGAGTATGTCTAAAAATCTAGTATTACATTCTTTAAAAAAATGACATATCCATTAAGTATTATGTTTTGAGAGAAAAGGTAGCTAAAAAGGAAATAAGGTTGGAGTATGTAAGTACTAAAGATTAGATTGTAGATATCTTTATGAAGCCTTTTCCTAAGAATACTTTTGAGTACCTAAGAGGTATGCTAGGGGTTATGCCCTTGCCTACTTCAGAGTACATGATGTAAGGAGTGCATCAATCCACTAGTCTAGAGCACTATGATTAGACTAGACTGAATACTTATATTTCCTATATGGGGGTATCTAGTATGTACTAGGTTATTGAGGACCTTTAGTATTTATTATTTTGTATTAAATAGTGTCTTTGGACACTTGAACTGATTGAAGAGTTGGAAGCAATATATTCTAACATTTGGTATTTAGCAATTGGTATTTTGTACTTGTATTAACACCTTTGACATTGATGTTAATGGGGGAGAGAATGTGTACATCAAAAGCATCTCCTAGGTAATGGGGAGAGAAAATATGAAAGAGGCGCCTATTGAGATGCAAATAGGGGAGTGCTATCTTTTTAGGGAGATTTAGAAAGATTCATGTAAGTGTGCAGAAGAATATCTCTATGGGAAAGATATGTAGCCATAAAAAGTGTTGTAAGTTTTCACTATGAACAACTTATGCCAATTCCTATAGCTAGAAGATTTCAAATTGATGAAGATGATTTGAGAAGATGACAGTAGTAGTAGAAGAGTATAGTTTGGTATTCTTGGAACTTAGATTTTTTTCATCTATGTTGTCATCAATGCCAAACAGGGAGATTTTTAGTATGAATGTTGATAATACTATATTGGGGGAGTACCTTGAGAATTGTAGAACATTAATATGTTGTATTCATGATTGTATTTGTCATTGATGTCAATAGAGCAGTAATTTTGTTAGGACTAGAAGTGACGTAGGAGCATCCTAGGTGTAAGAGAAATCTTGCATCACCCAAAAATATTTTATTCTCAGTTGTTTCTATTTTAATAAAGACTAGTGGACAGGGTGGTTACTATTTATGGGAACTTGCAATTTTTAGTAAGTTTGTCATATGGGACTAGAATGTTCTCGTTTTCTACAAGAAAATTCATTTTATAGTTATAAGCCTAGCATAAAAAACCTCATAGCTCCAACTTAAGTATCAGAGAAGTTATTGCAAATTTTCAATGGAAAAATTTCTAGAAAAATCTTTAGGCTCACCATTGGAGGCCTTAGAGTGCTTGGATGAGGTCTGAAAACTTGATGAAAGGGTGCTAACATGGTTGCAGACTTGTAGATTAGGAGCCAACATTTCAAAAAAATTGTTATAATAGCCAATTAGAGCAAAGGTTTGAGAGTTATGACCTCCCAGAGTTGGGCTACCTGAAATATCTATAATAATTATCAAAGATATATTTGGCTGAATTTATATGTATTTTTAGGGTCTGTCAGCCGTAGGTATTAGGTTTCAATGTCTAGAACCTTCTTAGGTGGCATAAAATTACCTATTTAAGAAAGGCTTGAATATCGCCTAGGACAACTCTAGGTGGGAGTTCGCAGCTTAGTCTTGCAAATTACTATAATGAAGGTGCTTATGTGGGTTAGCATATTGTACTTATGAATTCTATAATTTCACATTTGCGGTGTAAATAAGAAGTCCATATTTTGTTCTTGCATTTGTTGTTGTTTCTTTATTTTTGTTATGTGTTTTTGGTATTAAGGGGAGCACCCTTTACCAAGTGGTATCAAAGCTACAGTTCTTGAGTGTGTGGATAGATCAGTGACTATGAGGAAGTTCACACTAGGATGATGGTTTGGGCTGAGTGTGTAGATAGATCACCGATTATGAGGTAGTTTGCATTAGGGTTTCAATGGAAGTGTGAAAATGCCTCCACAAAGAGAGGGCAGCAGAAGAGCTATAGGTGTTACACCTGAGGGTTTCCAAGCCCTCCAAAGACTAATGCAATCATTTCAAGAACAAATACACAGAGGAATAAATCTTCCTATAAGAGATGAAAGCAAGGATGAGGACAAAGTAGACAAAAATGCCGAAGAAGAGGCAATTCTAAACCCAAAGGAAGAAAGAATTTTTAAGGCCACCTCCAAGATTGGAAAAAGACCTAAGTTTGAAGTTTCTACATTTTTGGGAAATCTTAAACTAGAGAAGATAATCGATTGGATCAATGAATTGGAGAAGTACTTTGAGTATGAAGATATTAATGATCCTAATAGGGTCAAGTTTGCAAAGGAAAAACTAAAGGGACATGCAAAGATCTGGTGGCAAGAGGTTTAGTTGGAGTGAAATAGAAATGGAAAGGACAAAATCACCAAATGGGAATGGATGATAGCTAAACTAAAGTGACAATTCATTCCCATTGATTGTGAGCTTGATCTATTGAAGAAAATGCAAGGGTTGAAGCAAGTGGAAAAATATGTTCAAGAGTATACTAAGGAGTTCTATCAAGTTCTCATTAGAATTGGTCATGTAGAAGCTGATAAGGAGAAAGTGGACTATTATCTTAATGGGTTATGGCCAAGTATTTAAGATGAGTTAAATTTGGTTCGAATGAATAGTATTGAGGAGGAATACTAGTTTTCCCTAGGAGTTGATGAGAAATAGAATAAGAAGTTTGACATCAAGAATAGTAGAAGAGGTTATGATAGAATATTTGACAAATGATCTTGTGGTGGTCATAATGATGATCAGAAGAACAAGGATGAGACTGGAAGTAGTAGTCAAAACCAAAGGGAAAATAATTCCAATCATTTCCATGATTAGAAAAATAAAAGTCAAAGAGGAAGAGGTAGAGGACAAGGATCTAGAAGAAGAGACTTTCGAGGGAAATATTTTCACTACAAAGAAGAAGGACATAGAGCAGTTGAAGGTATCCAATGCCAAGGAAGGACTGATCAAAGAATAGAAGGCTAGACTAGAGTTGCACATGTTAATGAAGATGCCAAATCATCACATTTTGAAGATGTTGAAAGAGGAGAGGTCCTAGTTAATAGAAGAGTTATATTGAGTGGTGGGAATGAACCTAATCAAAGAAGGATCTTGTTTCACACAAGGTGCAGATGAGAAGATAAGTTTTGTGTTGTAATTGTTGACGGTGGAAGTACTCACAATCTAGTGTCAGAAATAATGGTCACCAATTTGAAGCTAAAGAGACAGAAACACTCATGTCCATATCATATTTCTTGGGTGCAAGATGACCACAAGTTCATGGTCAACAAGTAGTACTCAGTGAAGTTCAAGGTTGGATGCTACCAAGATGAGGTACTATGTGATATCATACTTATAAACATATGTCATATGTTGCTAGGTAGGCCATGGATTTTTGATAGGCATGATGTACATGATGGGCTAGAAAATACCTACACTCTAACCAAGGATGGAGTGAAAAATAAGTTGAAGTCATTGAAGGATAAACAAGAAAAGGTATGTAGTGCTACCAGAATATGTTTTATTGATGGAAAAGAATTTCTCGAAGGTATGAAATGTGAGCATATGTGTTTTTCTATAACTCCAAAAGATAGTAAAGAAGAAGAAGAGGAGGTGACTACACAAGTTGCAAATATGTTGGGAGAGATTTTTGATATTGTATCAAATAATGTACTTGATGGATTGTCCCTAATGAGGAAGATCAGTAACTAGATGGATTTGGTTCTAGGAGCTAGTTTGCTAAACAAGGAAGCACACAAAATGACACCAATATAAAGTGAAGATTTGAATAGACAAGTTCATGAGTTGTTGTAGAAGGGGTTGATTTGAGAGAGCCTAAGCCATGTGTTGTGCCATTTGTACTAGCACCAAAGAAGAATGGAGAATGGAGGATGTGCACAGGTTCTCACACTATCAATAAGATCACAATCAAGTATAAATTTCTATTGCCAAAGATGGATGATATTATTGACTATTTGAGTGGGGCTAAGTATTTCACAAAGATAGATCTGAAGAGTGGGTACCATTAGATTCTTATCAAAGAAGGTGATGAATGGAAACCTACTTTCAAGACCAAAAAAGGACTATACAAGTGGTTATTCATGCCTTTTCGGCTAACCAATATATTGAGCACTTTATTACAACTCATGCATGAGGTATTGAAGGAGTTTCTAGGTTAGTTTTTCATTGTTTATCGAGATGATATTTTGATCTTTAGTAAGACATTAGAGAAGCATTTGATCTATTTTCACAAGGTGTTTGATAAGTTGAGGGAAGAAAAATTGTTGATGAACTTGAAGAAGTGTAGTTTTCTAAAGGAGTTGGTGTACTTGCAATTTGTAGTCTTAGCAGAAGGTCTAAAAATGGACCCAAAGAAGTGAAGGCTATCCTTGAATGGCCTACTCCAAAGAGTGCGATAGAAGTAAGATCTTTTCATGGACTGGCTAGTTTCTATAAAAATTTCATAAGAGGTCTTAGTAGTATTTGTGGACCCCTATCTAAAACAATGAGAGGTGATAGGAAATAATTTAAGTGGACACTAGGAGTAGATAAGAGTTTTAATCTATTGAAACAAAAAGTTACCGAGCAACCTATTTTAGAACTTCTTGATTTTAACAAGGTGTTTTAAGTAGACTGTGATGCTAGTGGCACTGTAGTAGGAGCTATTATGAGCTAAGAAGGTAGATATATTTCTTATTTTGTTGAGAAGTTGAATGATGCAAAAAGAAAATATTATGTTTATGATCAAAAAATTTATACTATAGTTCAAGCAATGAAGAAATGGAGACACTATCTTCTTCCTAAGCAGTTTGTTTTGTCTATTGACCATCAATCTTTGTAATATTTGAATAGTCAAGGAAAATTTAACCAAGGGAATTTAAAGTGGGTTGAGTTTTTGTAGAGTTATAATTTTTTTTTGAAACACATGATTGAGAAGTCTAACAAAGTTGTAGATGCTCTTAGTAGAACATAACTTTTGCTGACAAAAATGTAGACAGAGATGGTTGAGTTCAAGGAACTTAGTACTTTGTATCCAGATGATCCTTATTTTGGTGAAGCATGGAAGGCTTGTACAGAACCTATTATACTTGAGAAGACAAAGTGGTTGGATTTTATGATCTAGGATATCATGTTGTTCAAAGGAAGCTAGTTCTGCATTCCTAGAAGTTCAATCAGAGAGAATCTCATCAAAGGGAAGCATAATGGAGGATTGGCTAGACATTTTGGTAGAGATAAAACTATACCTTTAGTTTTTGAGAATTATTACTGGCCACAATTCTAGAAAAATATGAAGAAGTTTGTACAAAGTTGCAGAGTATGTCAGATGGCAAAAGTAGTTAAGAAAAATACATGGTTGTATCAACCATTACCTATACCAAAGAAGCCATGGGAATCTGTCAGCATGGATTTTGTTCTCAATTAACGAAGACACATCTCAAGCATGATTCTATCTTTGTGGTGGTTCACAGGTTCTCAAAGATGGCATTATTTATTCCTTTCAAGAAGACTAGTGATATTATTCATGTGGCAGAGTTTATTTTTAGAGAAGTGGTGAGCCTACATGGTCTACCAAAGAGTATCTATTTTAAATCAATATACCAAATTTTTTTGTTGTTTCTATCATACATTGTGGAAGAAGTTAAAGATAGATTTGATGTTCAGTTCATCACATCATCCACAAACTAATGGATAGACAGAAGTTGTGAATTGTAGTTTGGAAAACTCGCTGAGATATTTGGTTGGATACAAGTCAAAAGGATGGAATATGATTTTACCACAAGTGGAATTTTCATATAATAATTTTCTCAATAGGAGTACTAGTAAATTGCCATTCCACATTATATATGGGGGTACTCCCAGAAATGCTTATGAATTGAGGCAATTGGATAAATGAGAGATAAGTAATGCTAAAGTAGAATAATTTTTTGAACATTTGAAGAACATCCATGAGGAGGTGAGGAAGCACATTATAAAGATGAATACGCAGTAAAAGGCTAAGGAAGATGAAAAGGAGGTATAAGGAATTTTAGATTGAAGATGAAGTAATGGTTCATTTGAGAAAGGAGTGTTTTCTAGTGGGTACATATAATAAGCTAAACACAAATAAGTTTGGACCATGCAAGATAGTTAAAAGGCATGATTCTTATAAAGTGGAGTTGTCTACTAAATTGAATATGTCATTAGAATTTAATATTTCATATTTGAAAAATTATTATGAAGGAGGTGGTGGATAAGAAGTTGTAGAAGCACAATGCAGTATTCCAACAGCCAATTTGACTACAAAGGAGATTAACGAGATATTTGATTGTCATATTGGAAAAAGTACTTAGAATAGAACCTATGAGGAATATCTGGTCAAATGGAAAGGGACGCTAGTAGAGGATTCATCATGGCTAGCAAAGGAGGAGGTTAATCCTAGGTGTAAAAGCAATCTTGCATCACCCAAACATATTTTATTCTTGATATTTTCTATTTTAATAAGGACCAGTAGACAGGGTGGTTACTATTAATGGAAACTTGCTATTTTTAGTAAATTTATCATATGAGCTTGGAATTTTCTCATTTTCTATAGGAAGGTTCACTTTAGAGTTATAAGCCTACCATAAAAATCTCATTTCTCCAACTTAAATATCAAAGAAATTATTACAGATTTTTAGTAGAAAAAATTGTAGAAAAATATTTAAGCTCACTTTTGGTGGTTTTAAAGTGCCTAGATGAGGTCTAAAAACTTGATGGAAGGGTGTTAACGTGGTTTTGAGTGTGTAGATCAGGAGCTAGAATTTTTTTTAAATGATTATAATAGCCCAACAAAACAATGTTTCGAGAGTTATGACCTTCCAAATTTGGACTACCCAAAATATCTAAAATAATTGTCAAAGATATATTTGGCTGACTCTATATGTATTGTTAGAATCTATTGGCTATTGGTATTAAGTTTCAATATTTAGAACCTTCCTGGGCATCATAAAACTACCTATTTAAGAAAGGCCTGAACATTGCCTAAGATAGCTCTAAGTGGTAGTTTGCAACTTAGTTTTGTAGTTTACTGTAATAAAGGTACGCATATGGGTTAACATATTGTACTTATGAATTTTGTGATTCTGCATTTGCAGTGCAAATAAGAAGTCCATATTTTGTTATCGCATTTGCTATTGTTTCTTTGTCTCTATTATGTGTTTATGGTATTAAGGGGAGCACCCTTCACTAGGAAGAATGGCAATCAAGGATCTTATGATCTGTAGAAGATGAGAAAGTTTTAGGTGATGTGCATTGAAAGACATGTTCCTAAGATTGTCTTAATGATGTGGTTAAGAGAAATAAGTCTGAGTCAATGGTGTATAGAAGTTACACTTGATTTATTGGAAATAGTGCATAAATAGAGTAATGGAAAATAGTGTTTTGATGATCTATCACTATCCTTCATCTAAGATGTAATGAAGAAATTTGCAGTCACATAGTGATAGAGGATAGTCATGTGGTGATGTCAGCATGCCCCGCAAGAGGTAGTATCACATGTATGAAGTTTTGTATAGACTGTGAGTCAATAGTGCTATTGCAATTGTGAATTAATTAATTATCTTATTTTAATTAATTGGGAAAGCCTCAATGCTAACTCAAGAAATTATTATGAAGATACAGTATAAAGAAAAGTTTTTTTCCTTATTTGTAAAGGATATGTGAGAAGAAGATCAAGTAGAATATGAAGTATTAGTGCACAATGCAAGGAGAAAAATGCTTATTGAATGTGTGTAAGAAATCTAGGGGATTATTGGATGTGTAGTATGAGATCTGGTTACAAGATCTGAAGGAGCAGAAGTCTAGTTGACAAGACAAAGATAGAGGAAGGAAGTAGATTTCAGTTCTATTATTCTGATCATTTGGACAATGGGTTCATTGATCTTAACCTTGAAGCTATTTGGGTAGTTGGTCTAGCTGTCTTCCATAACTCCTAACAGGGTTGGCACAACTCCTAATAGGGTTGGAATCTCCTAACAGGGATTCAAAATCTCCAAATAGGGACTCATATGTACTAAATGTTGTAACAGACTCCTAATAGGGTTTATCCTCTAACAAGAAATATTTATATTAGTACATCATCTTGTGGGTACCATCTGTATGCACCCTAAAATGGTCAGCTAGACTATGGGCCCCCATTATTCAATTTATCAATTTCCTAAATCAATGGTTTACAATATTTTATTAAATCAATTTAATTCAATTTCCTTGATCAAATTTGATTATTTATTTTTCTAAGGTTAATCATTTTATCCTAAGTCTTGTTTAATTAAAAGAAAATCTCATTTTTAATTAAATAAAATAAGTACTCATTTAATTAAAAGAAAACCTCTCTTTTAATTAAATAACTTATCCACATTTAATTAATTAAGAGAAAACCCCTTTTTAATTTAATTAAATATTTCTTCTTTAATTAAAAGAACATGCTCCCTTTTAATTAAATAAAATCCCATGTGAAAAAGGAAATGAAATAAATAAAGATTAAATAAATTCTTTTTCCTTCCCTCATTTAATTCTTTTCCTCTTCTCTCATTGGTGGAATTTTGTCTCACATGGATCAAACTCTATTATCTGATATTGGTTGTGAGAAGCTTCCCACTTCCACATTTTTCTTTATAAGGGAGAGCCCTCTCCCTATTTTGGACATCCATTATTATGCTATTGTTATGCTACAAGTTCAAATATCCATTATTATGCTATTTTTATGCTGTAGGTTTGGAGAGAGATTTTTGAAGCAATTTGAATACTAAATAATTTTGTGGAGAACTTCTATCTTCTTGTCTTCTTCTCTCATGCATACATGACTTCCATCATGAGGTTTCATCCTTGCATTTACATATGAGCTTAGATCCATATTTATTTTCATAGATTAGTATTGCATTGTTATTATATTTCATTTCTTGCATTGTTTTGCATTGTTATCATATAGATTAGTTTTCATCTCCATTTGCATACATTTTGGATCCTCGAATCTCTTGTTTCATGGTGTACTTACATGGGCAAAAGCTAGGTCAAATTGAGGGCCTCCATCATAAACCCTTGCACTTCATGAATAGAGATCTATGAGCCACCATTCAAGACCTCATTTTGAACAATCTTAGATATAATGACTCATAAAAGTGTGCCCACATTTTAGGCATACATCTTTGGTTCCCACCATAGGGCAACCTACCTTTGCTTGCTGGTTTTGGATATTTTTGGAGTTAACCCCCTTGTGTAGATTTGTTTACAGACAAAAAACCCTAGATCTAAAATATTTGATCATATCTCCCAAATAGCTAGGTGTTTTGATCTAATGATTTTTTTGCAAAGTGGCAACATATCATACAAGCATCAGTCTAATTTTTAGATTTTTTCAAGGTATTCTCTATTTTTATAATTTTTTCTTTATTATTAATAAAAAAACATTTCAAAGAGAAAATTAGTGAATTTTTTGGAAAAGTCTACATTTTTGGAAATCTCTCTTAATTTTAAATATTGTTGGTTCTTAGTGTTTTGATTTTACAAATCATATTAAGGTTTAATAATTTGATTTGCAAAAACTAGTCTATTTTGACAAAATGGCTACCTAAGGCACAAATGAGAAGATATTTTCAAAATTTTGACATTTTTAGAAAGCTCTCTAATTTTTGATAGGGTTCACTTTTCTACATTTAGGGTTTTGGATCCAAATTCATATTATATAGGTCTAATCTTGATGACTAGGTCAAAAAAATAAATAATAAAAAAGGGCATTTAATGAATAGCTTGCATTTAATTTTTACAATGTATCAATTTATAATGTGAACTTTTATTTGGATCACTCTTTAAAATTAAATTTTTAGATGTAACGCTAATTTTGCATAAGTTGGATATATATTGCATATCTTGAGTTTGCTTGTTTTGCATGTTGCTTTGTTCATTGTGAGCAAGTGTTCAAACATAAACAAAAGGTACAATAGAGAAAATATGTGTTACAAGGATTACCAGGTATTTTTTTGGATCTTAATAACATTTGGATTTGGAAGTAAAATGAACTCTCTCATGTGTTTGGCTTGAGTGCTTTTACATGCTTTCATAAATTCACACTTCATTTGGTGCTCTAAAAATTGGATCTAGATTTGCTTTCATGCATCTTTGTTTCACATAGTAATTAGGCCCTATGAACACTATTTGAGAGATCTTGAGCGACTAATCTTCATTCACTTGCTTTACATGTGAAGCTCCTCTTGACAAGAGATCCCCTTGTAGGTAGGGAAGGATATTTGTTATTATCTCACTATTCTACTTGAATTTGTCCTCAACATCCATTAGTACTTTATCTTTTGAGATTGGTAGTGTTTTTTATTAGATTTTTCAAATAGAACTTGCTAAGGTGATTTCAAATTAGCATGTAAAAAATTCTTATTTTCTGTGTTTGGGTAAGGTGAAGAGGCTAGAGGAGTATGCTTTGTTCCCTTTTGGGCACATCAAAAACTTGAAACCCTTACCCAAACCAAGTCCCTATGTGGTAAAACTTTGTGAGTCTTTCTTGATTAGAGAGGGTTGAACCATAGTGGACATTCACTTTATTGGGTCAACCACATGGACAGTACCTCAAGTAGTAATAGCCATTTTTAATGTGGTAGTAGCAACTGCTATATAAATATTCTTGTGGGGGAAATCCTCATGGGTGTAGTCTTTTGTCGGGCTATCAAATTTCCTCAGTATCTCTGATTGATTAAATTCTTAGAATATGTCAAAACCCTAGTGCACTAGGATTGGGTTTTACCCACTTTAGATTACAAAAGCTACAAAGTTGAACATTATTAAGAACAATAGTGCTACCAAATTTTCTTTTCTATGACTATGTGCATGATTGGAAAATATTTTAAGAACATACACAATAGTGGTTCTTGGAATTAGATTGATACTTTGAGAATACTCTTGTTCATGTGCAAGGTTGCATTGTCCCTTGCTCATTGTTTGAAGACATTTTCTTGAAATCCCTGATTGTTGTATTACATGTCTGGTTCATGATTAAAAATATATTGATACACCTAGTTGGACATTTAAAATGAACAAAATTTGAGTTCCTAAGTCAAGACTTTATGATCAAACTACTTTGTTGTCCTATTATTTCCAATCTACATAGGTTGACCTAGTTCAGGTTAGGCTAATTACCCCATTGTTAGAAGCTTGTTTGCACCTTGGGTTATTATGCTTTGATCTCTTGAATTAGTAACCATTGATTTCACAAGTGACCTTATTTGGAGTTGGTGAGTTAGAGATTGTAATTTTCAAGAAAGATATACCTTAGATTCTTTGATATTACACTTGGAGAGTCTTAGTAATCTCTTGTCCATCCATCCACTTTCATCAAAATTCAATTTCAATTAATTAAAATTTGGGTAAATCCTCCTCCTAGTCCATATGTGCTAGGGTATTCACCTAAAGTTGTGGGAACCTTTGTAAAATTGTTGGTTTATGCCTATTGCTATATTTTATCTTATCATTTTTATTTTGGACAAGTGAGTGTTTTTTCTATCCTAGTTTGGTACCGATGTTTCTTAGGGTTATCCTATTAACTAGTAACTTTTCTTTCATGTTGGTTACAATTACTATTACATTTTTCTCAACATTCAAATGAGCTTAAATAGTATCAAATTTCCCAAAATGAATCTTGGTCTTTTTTCTTCTTCATCTCCATGTCTTTCTAATCTCCCATTTCCATTCTTCTTCATCTTTCATGTCTTCTTGATTCCTTTACTCCTATTTTCTTATAGTCTACCTTCTTCTATTCACCCTTTCTCTTCTTCCATGCTTGATTCTTATTCTTTTAGAACCATGGATCTTGAATATCTTGTTAGGGATCCTCATTTTTTTAACTTGACCTCCTTCTTAAATTTGAAAAGTGTTGTTACTACAATAGATGTATGGATGCTAACCTTTTGGCAAAAATGATTGAAAAGGGGAAGAAATCAGACATTCTTGCTAGGATCATATGCAAGATTAGATCACAATATCCTTCTTCCAAATATTTCTTATCTTCCAAGTCACATCATGATTCTTCTAGATATCATTCACATTCTTCATCTTCTAAGTCTTACCATGATTCTTCTAAATATCATTCACATTCTTTATCTTCTAAGTCTTATCATGATCCTTCTAAATATCATTCAAATTCTTCATCTTCTAAATCTTATCATGATTCTTATAAATATCATTCAAATTCTTGATCTTCTAAGTCTTATCATGATTCTTATAAATATCATTCACATTCTTCATATTCCAAGTCTCACCATGATTCTTCTAAATATCATTCACATTTTTCATCTTCTAAGTCTTAGCATGATTCTTCTAAATATCATTCACATTCTTCATATTACAAGTCTTACCATGATTCTTCTAAATATCATTTGTGTAGGTCTTCACCTACCTCTTCTTCACAATATCATTCTTCTTCTACTTCTACCAAGAATTTTATTTCTCTTATTGAGACATACCATAATGAACAACATGACAAGTCTTGTGATATGACTATCTACAATGCCTATAGTGATGGTGATTATGATCATGATGACTATTATATTCTTACAAATCATAAAAGTTTTCCTAGTCCTATGCTTGTGCTTAAAGGGGATGAGTCACAGATAAATATTGATGGTAATCCATATGACTCAAATTTTGAAAACAACATTGATAAATTTTGTGAACAATACCTAAATGATAAATCTAAATTTTTTGAGAAAGAGAAAGGATTTTTTTGCACTAAAATAAAATATCAATGGCATAAGAATTCCTCTTCTAAGAACCCTCATGGTAAAAATAAATATAACACTCTTGAGAAAGATAATGTTAACCTTGAACCTTTGTTTGCTAATGCTCCCCTTCCATCTTCTACTTCCTCCACTATCCATACATCCCCTAAAGATTTTGAGTCTATCAAATCTTCTACCAATCCTTCATCCAACAAATCCTAATGCTTTTCATGTAGTTCCCTTTAGTTATCCTCAAAGGCTACCTCTTAAAGAAACTCAAGCTAACCTTCATTTGGCTCCAAATAATTTTGATAATGTTAAACCTAAAGAGCCTAAGCCTTCATGCACTATAATACCTACTTCAGCTAGTCCTTCATAATCTATTCCAAAGTCTTCCATACAATTTCAACATGCTTCCTTCTCCTTAGGAGTGGCTTCCTATCCAGAGGACTCTAAAAATGATAAAGAAAATAATATAAAGAAAGATCAAGATAAAGAACCCTCTATGTCATCCAATTATTTTCACGGTGTCTCTAATCCATTTCATGGTTCTTTTGATCCTCTATGCCCTTCCTCATTCATTCCACCATGTATTAAGTCTTCTCCTAAGCAAGATCAAGCTACTACTCACACTGCTGAGCTTATTGACAATCAAAATGACCTTAATATAGTTGTGCCTTCTAAATATGATACTTCTATTAATGTTATTAGAGATAGTGTTGTTACTTCCAATGTTGAGCCTAATGAAAATCAAGAGAAAAACTCTACACTTATGCTATCCAAAGATCCTGTCAAGATCAAAGTCTTTTGTCTTCTTGTTCTATCACTCCATGTTCCTTTCTATTTTCTACTCTTCCTAAGTCTTCTCAAGCTTTAAGTCCTCGTATCAAAGAATTTTCTCCTATTCAAGATGTTCATGATCTTATTCAAAATCCTAATGCTCCATCTAAAGATGTTGATGTCCTTGATTGTCATATAGATGTTGATGAACTTATTGATTACCCTTTTGCATCTTCCACATCCATCCTTGGACCTCCTCCACCAATACTAAATGCTTCATGTCTTCCTTCTATATTGGGTCCTTATGTCCCTTCACTTTCCCCTCCCAACTCTCCTAATTCATCATCCATCTTGGGTCATTATGTCCCTCCCTCTCCTATCTTTCCTCAAGATCAATATAGATGCTTATCCTTGAATCCTTTTCATCCACTCACTCACCTAAACTAGTCATATCATCCTTCTTCCTCCACAAGTCCCAAGTATTTTGGAAGTAACCTAAATGTTTAATACAAGAAAAAGAAGCAATTCAAGAATTCATATAAAAAAGAAGACCACCATGTCTCCTCTAATCAACATGGAGGTATAACATCAAAAGAGATATGTAAGAAAAAAATTATAAGACAAATATGGGTTCCAAAATTCATCATTGAAGATACTATCTCTAAATCATCAAAAAGAAATGAAAAGAGGCCTATAGGTATATGGATTCCAAAGTCCCTCTTGAGAGAGTCTAATATTGAACAACAATTGAAATTGACATTCAAGCTTTTAAAGAATTCTACTTCATCTTCTTCCAAAAGCATTCTTCCATTCTATGTGCCTAAACCACAACCTCTTTTATCCACTCACCATATTCCTTCACGTATTCCTTCATTCAAATTTTCTCCATCCTCTCACCACCCTTCAAGGTGTTTGTTGACGTTGATCTTGCCTTCATCTCCATCTTCCAATCTCACTTGCTTTGTATAAAGCCATATCCTCCATTTTTGTCTTCCATCTTCCTTTCCCCATCAGCATCTTTGAGCATATTATTTCAACTCCTTTGCATGTCATGGTTTAAAATTTCAAGGAGCATTATATAAAAAACTTGACTTCTTCCCAAAAAAAATTTTAAAAAATTGGAAAATTTAAAAATGTGCCTTGTTGAAAACTTGGTAATCAGGCACCTTGGTAGCAAAAGTAAAGATAAATAAATTTTTCCTATGGTGTAAATCACTCCCTTATGGTGCCTTGGATAAGTACCATGATAAAAACCTAACAATTAAGCATCATGCATAGTTCTACTACATCTTTCATCCATTTTGTCGTCTCTCTTTGATCTTGACAATGTTGTCCTATACACAAACATTTCGCTATCTTTTGAGCTATCTTATGATGATCTTGTTTCCATTCCTTTCATGTCTAGGCTTTATATCTATTTTTCTCCATTCATTCTAGTCTTTATCTATCCTTTTCTCATTTACAACTTTGATCTTGATCTAATAAAAAGAAGTAAAATATGATACTATGAAGACTCTTGACATGTATACTCCTTTGGATTACATCTTTCCCACTTTTACATTTATGCTTTCATGAATTATCTTATGTTGGCCTTTTAGTTCTTTTCCAAAGGTGCTTTACATGAAATTTTTTCCCTAACTTAGGTACTATTGAGGAGTTTTCCCTTGAGGATTTCTTCCCTATATTCTCCTCCATTCTCTTGCCTTTCATTTCTTCCACCAATTTGCTAATCACTCTTGTACTCCACCTTGCTAGACATTGGCACTATACAATGTGATCTTTCTTGAGAGTTTGATGCCCATTTTGTCTAGGGCAATTCTATATTATTTTTATATATTTATTGATCTTGAAAAATTCAAAAAAAATGATATATTTCAAAAATCTAAAAAAATGATATATTGTGAAAATTCTAAAAATTGAAAAATGTCATGAATAAATGATCATCCTAGTAATAGGTTCTTTGATGTATCTCAAAAAAAATTATATCTTACAAAAATTAAAAAAATCAAAAATCAAAACATTCAAAAATTTAAAAAATAAATAGAAAAAGTGCCTTGGTGAAAACTTGGAAATTGGCGCCTTGGTAGCAAAAATACAAAAAAATTATAAAAAGTCCTAAAAAAAAATTTAAAAAAATTCAAGTGGTGAAAACCTAGAAATGGGCACTACATGAGGCCTTTGCACCCATGTTTCCTAGTGTGCATCCTCGACACTTAGCCTTTCTCCATCATGCCTTGTCCTTGTTGGCTTGGTTTGAAATTGATCTTTGTCTAGGGGGCATAACTGTGTTAGCTTTGGTCTCTTGGCTGCGTTAGTCTTTAGGGCACCTCACAACTAGTGTTTTTAAACAACATCCCAATTGAATTTTTCAATACGACCCCTAACATCAAGTGTTTTTCAACACTTATTAGTTTGGTCTTATCCAGTTTTTTCATGTCATCTTACCTATTTGCAAGCATTTGATCCTTATCCTCAAAACTCAATATCAGTTAATACACTTGAATTTTTAAATGCAAAAACTTAATGTTTGAGCTATGTCATGATATTTTCTTTGTGTACTGACTATTATTGATTTTTGATGAGTGTCCTTATCTGATAAGTCTCTTTGGGATGTATAGCTAGAAGACTTGGGGCATGGGGCATGTTTTTATTTGCTTTCTTCTTGTAGGTGTGGTCTTGAAACTCTAGAGTGTCTCTTGTTGTCCCCTTGAAACACTTAGGAGATTTGAGGCATCATCCTTGATTGTTTTTGTATAACCTTTCTTCCGATCATCCTGGTATCTATGCCTTGATGCAAGCATGGTTTTGCTACATTAAATTGGGTAAGTTAACATCATAGTCATCTTGACCTTTATGTCTTTGATTCTTATGTTAGAATATTTCCACATTCCAATCCAATATAAATCACATTCATATTTTCATAGTTGTACTTGTGACTTGTTGGTCTAATTTTTTGCATGATAAATTTTCTCATTTTAGGTATAAAAAATCTGATTTGAGTTTGTTGTTAGAGGCTAGGGTTTCTTTTTTTTGGGCTTTGCAATTTTTTACCCTTTGAAAAAATTGTCAAACCTTAGGTCTTGTTTAGTTTTGAAATTATCCTGGTGTGAAATCTTTTAAAATGCAAATATTCCTTGCCTACTTAATTCTTGTCACACTAAGTTACCTTTTTCAAAATCTCTTCATGCCGTTTGATCTTGGTTAGATCCATAGTTGTCACTTTTTCATTATGACAAAATGTAGGGTCTTTTACCATAGCAACATAGAAACCATTGGAAATTGAGTTGTGGTATCAAAAAATTGAGGTTTGACACCAAAAATATGCATTGACTTGAATATGTTTTGGTCATGTGCTCTATCCCAAAGTTGTCAGTATCAAAAAGGATGCACTAAAGAAAATTGCAAGTGGTGTCACTTGAACTGATGTTTTTCTAGTGAGTTGTTATGTCACGATTGAAAAATCTATGTGTCCTGCTAGTGCGATGTAGCAACTGATCAGATTATGAAGAAAGCATCAACCTTTTAAAAGGTGATGGTGACCGCAAAATTCCCATATAGTATCATGAATGTGCACAACCACTATTTCTGACAGCAATATTAATTGGTGTAATTATGATTGATATGTTATCCTTTCTCCATCACCAAAATACAGTTGTCACAATAGGTCAATATGTTGAAACCTTGGAAATCATTATGCCTCACTGGTAGTGACATAGCAATTACTTGAATAATGCAAAGGATGATGCTCTTTTGAAATAGGTGATGATTATGAGGATCCCAAGAAAGATATTTTAGAAAATATACTTTTATTTCTGTGATAGTCTATCAATTATGGTTATTCTATTTAAAATTTTCTTGACATCAAATTTTGATAGATCACCAAAAGTTTGTATGTCCTAACCAGAAAGTTAAAGACTTTCACCAGTAGCGGTGTAGCAACTAGTCAGAATATCATGATGTAGCAACAATTTCAAAAGGTGGGCCCTAATAAGTGCTTTGTCAGAAATGAGCTATGCAAATCCCATGAAACAGTGGCATCGTACTAAGCATTTATACACCAAAAAATTTGAATCTGTCAGAGGTCACTATGTCATGATTGGAAAAGCTTCAAACTTCCTCAGTAGCAATGTAGTGACCTGCCTTAAAATAAGAAACATGGCAAAATAAAGAAGTGTTGTCATGAAGGATTAATATAATATATGTATGCTAGCATGTCAAGATAACTCAACATCACCAAGAAATGTGGACCCACTTCCAAGTCAGAAAATAGGTAAAGAATTGGGAGCATTCGATCAAGATGAGATCAACAATAGTTGCTACCTTGCTATGGTGAGTTGCTTGAAGGTTATGTATAATGACATAGCAAGTAAAGTAGATAAAGATGGGGCCCACCATGTTCATATTATATGATGCATTGAATGTCCTCCACTCAATCAAAGGGGAATCAATGATCATGGCTTTGTCACTATTGAAAGTTACTCACTATTTATGCATAGCAACATAGCAAACAAGGAAAATATAGGAGGGACCCACCATTATAGTAATGAGAATACACAAAAACGTTTGCCATCAGATTAAGATCAGATAAAGGGTTATTGTTTCCTCGCTATGGAAATGTACTCACTCTTTATGCATAGCAAGGTAGCAATTCAATGACACATGTTCTCAAGGAAAAATGGGTCCAGTTCAAAGTGCCAACACTAAAGGAAAGGTACAAGTGGAAGTATTTCATTGGTTTGATTACCAGCATGTTGAGAAGAAAGATGACTCAACCCTATTTTTATCCCTGGATTGTAGGATTTTTCAAAGATCAATGGCATAAATTTAAAAGGAAAGGTGATGCCACTCTTATTTTCTACTCTGTGCATTTATGAGGAATGAAACCCTCGCATGTGAGAAAAAAAAAGTATAATATAGGAGATTTCATCAATTCCAATCTCACACGAACAAAGATTTCATGATTTTTGAGCACAAGAACCTACTGAGAATATTGTGTTAAACCTAGCAAAAATGAGAACTAGTTTCCCATTTGTTCATGAGCTATTACAAAAGTTCAAAGAATCAAAAGCTTAAAAAATCAAGTACTCATATTATAACATCTGTAACATTTCATTTCCTGTGAATTATAGTCAAGATGCCTCCTAAGAAATTATTTTCTGGGCAAGTGAATTATATGGATAGAAATTTTCATGATGATTTACTAGAATTACTCCCAAAGTCCACCACTGAGACTATTCAAGTTAAGAAGTTAACTTCCTTAAACCCTAGGCTTAAAATTGTAGATGGCTTGTATGACAAAGGAAACTAGGTCAGAGTTGTTGCACTTTGTATAGTGGTCTTGTTTTGTTTAAAAAGTGGTTTTTAGAGAGGAATTTGTTTGCCCCGCATTCTAATGTCTGGAACTTTGATTTGGGAAAACTGGTAGTTCCAAGTGTTTTCATGGATTATGATTTTCTTGAAGCCATTTCAAAGAATTATGACCAAACTATTAGGGTGGTGAGAAGAACTAATGGTGTGCCTCTAGTTTCAATTAGTCCTGAGGAAATTAGAGAGGTTTTTTGCCTAGAGCCATTGACACATTAACATGTGGCAATCAATTTGCAAGAATTAGAAAATGAATAAAAGGAAAAGAAGGATGTGATTAGGAGAGGTGCACTAAGGGCATACATTGGCACAATAGGAACTTTGCCAATAATCAATGCAGCCTCTAGGGAACCTTTTAAAAAGGATCTTTTCACTTCTCAAGCTATACAAATATATGGGACCCTATATCATGTTTTTGGTGAGGACAAACAGAATTTCATGCCCATCAACCTTATGTATATGATGGCTCAAATTTCTTTCTTTCGTGTAGATGTTATTTTTTATTTTTCTTCTTATTTGCCTGAAAAAATTCATACTAGTTTGGTTGGAATTGCAAACGGGAAAGTGGAGAAAGCTTTTGGCCATTATTCTTTATTGATGCATATGTTCTTATTTAAGGGAGTGTCATATTTTGGTAAGGAAATAGAGTTGACTAGAGAGCAGGATGGGGAAGCACTACTAGTCAAATTGTGGAGTGTAGATATGACCTGGGATTTAGAGAAGTCTAGCTTTCTCTAGTTTGATAGGTATTTCACTTCTAAGTTGAGATGCCTCATATTGAGTGACAATCCCAATATCCCCAAGGCACCAATGAATCTCATTAGGCCTATGGACAATCTCAATGGTTTGAAAGTTTCACACAATTGGGGAGATATCATACCGTACTCTATTTCTACTATTTTTAGAATTTATGGTTTTAAAGGAAGCCCTCATGTATTGCCCTACCAAGTACCTTTAAAGGTAGGAATGGCTAAAGTTTTGTGGTATTTGGGGGGAGTGGAAGACATGTATCTATTGAAAAGGAAACTAGGGTCAATTTTCCCTACTTGTACTGTGGCCCATTAGTTTCTAATTACTAAAGGGGGTTGGCTCCTTTTACATAAAATTTTTGAATCAATACAAAATGGTTGTTTCCCATCCCTGTTTTTGTGATACTAAGGGGTTTTATAATTAGACCTTGAGAATGAGAATTAAACTGGGAAAGGTCAAACATGACTCATATTATCTAGAGGACATCATAAGGAATGAGTTCTCATTGCAGGAACAAGAAATCAAAAAGGAAAAGTGGAGAGTCTATTTCAGAGTTTTAGAATTCATTCATTGTTTTGATTAGAAATATAGTCCTCTAGATAATGCTAATACAGTGGTTGATAAAATAAATAAGCTCATGAATACTTTCCCTAAGATAATGGAAGCTATGAATGAGAAGAAATCATTATTTATTGATTCATATCCAAATAAGGCTAGAGAGGTCATGAGGAGGTTGGCTTTCACTCCTAATGTAGGATCAAGTCAATTAATTGTCCAAAGAAGGATAGGCTATACTATAATTCAAAATAAAATGGCCATTGTGGATAAGGGCAAGAAAATAAAGGGATCCACTAGTGTAATCCTAGAGGAGAGACCTGATGAACCTTCTCCCAAGAGGCTGAAGGTAATAAAGGAAAAGAGTCCTCAAGTTGATGAGGGAGGTGTATTTATCACCCAAGCATAATTAGATGAGGGAAACCCTCAAGAGCCTCCTATGCCAAGTTTGGATTTTATAGTTGCAGACTATAGAGGCAAGGAATTGGACCCTGTATTAGAATAGTCTAGCTATCAATTTTTGTCTAATGTTAGTTTTGTTAAATCTAGGGCTTTTCTCCAATTTGCATGGCAGGCCAATATGGGCAAATTTGAAGAAAGGTGCAACAAGATGAGAATAGAGAACCTAGAAATGGATGAAATTACCCTACAAAATTAGGTAAAAGAGGAATTGATGAGGGAGTTTCAAAATATAAGCCTTGAGGAAGGAAGGAAAATGGTCAGAGCATCGAATATTTTGTTGTTTCCCAATTGGAACATTTTTTATGCTCTCATGTTTAATTCTATTTAAAATAAACTTGATTTAGAATTCTAGTGCACTACTTTTAGTGAAGACCAAGCTACCTTAGTTATTTGGTCATTCAGGAGAGGATCAAGAACCACCTCATCACAACCAGATGATTCTGGTTTGATGGGAAGTATTGTTGTAAGAAGAGTGGTTGATACTTCTCATGTGTAGGTTGCACATTAGAATATAGATTCATCTTAGTTTTTTTTGGCCACTACAAAAAAAGAAGAAAGGGTCATGTTTGAATTACAAAGTAAGTATGAAACAATTTTGGAAGCTTACAATAAAGAGGTTCAGAAGATGATTGAGTTGGAAAATAAAATTACAGAAGGTCTACCAAGAAAAAAATAGCATATCCTCACCCTCTATTGGAGCCTTTTAAATCGACTCCTCTTATAGAAATGCCAAATGCCCCACAGAGGCCACAATATTATACAGCGGAGGATTTTGAGGAATAAAAAAGTGAACTTTGGGCATCACATGTAGAGATGGAAGTACAATATGATGATAAACTTAGGAAGGCTCTAATGTACTTGATAGATAAAATTGAATGGCCCTTATTTTATGATCAGTTGGCAAAAGTAATAAGTATATGGGAAGAACTAAAAACCCATGATGAAGCCCTGAAGCCCATTGTTAATAAGTGGGGAAAGAGGAAGAAAGAAATTACCTTTTTATGTTATTCAGTTATAAGGTCTTCCAATGACAATATTGAAAAGACATATGAAATTGCTAATGATTTGTTAGATTTTGATAACAGGAGAGTTGGTTTGCAACTAAAGGTTGTTTCTTATTTAAGAAAATACAAGAATCAAAAATTTGATTTGTTCCCTAGTGCCTTGGATAGAAAGAATAAATTGAAGAATAAGGATGAATGGGCTAAGGAATTGGATGACCTCTTCTGTCTAAGGATGAATAAGGTTATAAATGAAAAAGGGCATGCTTGGTGGGCCACCACGACAGAGGAATTGGTGAAAGTCTAGTTATTTTTTGATTCTTTAAAATAAGAATTTGTTATTATTGATAATGAGGCTAAGTATATACTTAAGAAGAAAAATGACATTATGCAATTCAACTAGCTAGAAGATGCACAATTTGACACATGGATGGTAGATATTATTTCTAGTGAGTAGTTAGAAGAGGTCGATACAAATGATGATGAGGTATAGGAGGATGAGGTGTAGATTATTGACACAATAGCACTAAATCCTAGAGATGAGGAAGATGAAGGTCACTAATTGGTTCCAGCTACATGCTCAGAGTCTTAGGATGTGGACATGACAGAAGATCAATTAAGGGTAAAAGTGGTTTTGTTAGTTCAAGATGAAAATAGTGAAAACCCATGAGTAGAAGTTAATTTGCAAACATTACCATGGGATTCATCATTGGCCAGCTTGGTAGCTACATATTCAGAAGAGTTAGAATAGTGGTGGCAAATCAAAAGAGCTAGTAACTTGTTGTGATGTAATAGAAATGGGACCTACCAAAGAATATATTGATGTGTTAGCTTTCTATTACATTAGGTTTTGTCTTTTGGACACTTGTCAATTTCTCTAATCCTGAAGCTTGTTGCATCTCACATTATATAAGTGAGATCCTAGGGCTAGAAAAATGGTCCAAAAGTTGTATAATTTTTTCTTTTGTTTAAAAAGGTATAGTTGGTCTAGTTGCATGTAGATGTGTTGAGTTTATTGTGAAACTTGTACTCTTTGATAATACATACAAATGATAGAACCAGCAAGATATTCAAGGCTTCTAATTGAATTTCTATTGGGCATTATATTAGTCATCTAAAAAGGATAATACAAAGGGGTATTTGCAATAGATTTGTGTCATCAATTTCTATCTCCACTTTATGAGTTTGTTTATTTTGAGGTCATTTAAATAAGGTTCGATTGATTGAATGCAATCCGGATGGGTTGTATGCTAATATTATTGTTGCTTTTAATTCAATGAGTTATATAAATGCTTCAATAAATTGGTGAGGTTTATGAGTTTATAAACTAGATAAATCATAAGAATGGAAATAGGTGACTACAATTGATGAATTCATTTACAAGTTAATTGAGTTAGATCTCCCACCAATGGATAGTCTTTTTCCCAATGGATAAGACATTGGTCTCATGAATCATGAATGAGTTGGGGTAAATTCTACTTCTACATATCAAATTCATCACAAATTCAAAATCATTCTTGTTCCATTTTTTTTAAAGCTATAATGTTGGTCAGCACTTGTTTATGTTTTATTTCTAGATCTTAGGTAGCTGCTATTCCCATAAATAATTGTAAACTTAAGGAGAATTATGACATTAGTTTTAAAGTATCAAAAATTGGATAAACTATGTAAGTGTTAGGAATTAAAGATGAGAATCAAAATGAAACTAATATAATTCTCATATATCAGCAGTTATCTAAGGCATCCCCTAGGTAAACCTGCCTTGGTTTTGTAGAGCCTAAAGAGTAGGAAACCATTTTTTGGTTTTGTTGAAGTTGGTCCAAATGGTTTGCACATAGAGTTGTTAATAGGAAGTGCCTAATCCTTAGATTATGTGAGTATTATCCTTTTGGTGTTCAAAATTTTTTTGTTCAGTAGTGTTATACACCAACAAAATTGTGACTCTACTGGGGATAAGTGTTAGTATTACTACTGTTAGATCCTTTGGGAGTTACTTATGGTTTTAATGGACTTTTCTAGTGACAAACCTTGAGAATTTAAAAGGAAGAAGAACAAACCCCCACACCACAAGTGTACACTAACATGTACTATCCTTACAAGGGTGTCTTATCCATTAAGAAAGAGTTGTAGTCCCAAAATAGCTTTTAACTAGTTGCATTCTATTTGTCATCTTCCATCTTGACAATCTTGTGATATTTTACTTGGCCTACAATATTATTCCATTACTTTTCCCCTAGGTGTGTGGTGACTCGAAAAGGTTTTAACCAGTGTCAAATTTAAGGATGTTTTACATCATGGGAAGTGTGAAAAACACTTGAGAAAATGTGAAGAAAAACCCAGCTATTAAGTTACAAACTGATCTTCCTCCTAGAGGAAAGAAAATATAGACTATGAAAGGAGCCCAGATGTAGAAGGGAAATTATTCCTAGGAGAAAATGGCAAGGGAAACTAGCACCTACCTTTTTGCTACTAAAAAGGAACCTTTCTGCAAGAATCCTAGATCTCATCCTGGTTTATCTAATGATGATTTCTATAATACTCCTGAAATGATATGTCAAGAAAAAATTGTTCAACCACATGCACTTAGTCTAGAGGATAGGACTAGTAATAATATTTTCTAGCATAGCACATACCCTTTCATGTTAGATTACTCACCAAAAAGGAAAAGACCAAAATATCAAAACCTAAAAGTTTAATGATGAGAAGACTTCTAGTTCTGAGTTTACTATTCCTAACCCTGATGATAATGAAATGGTGAGAATGCAGCTCACTAAACAAGAGGCTATTAATAGAAAATTTTAGAAGGAAAAAGAGGAAAAGATCATGAAGGCTTATGACGAAAAGAAAAAATTACTTAGGAGAATTTTTTATTTGAAAAAGAAGAATGAAATAGCAGTCAATGCTTGGTAGCCTAAAATTGTGGGTCAAGTTGAACAGATTAAATTACAAGAACAAAAACTACTAAAAGATCAAGATCTAAACCAAGAGGTCCCTATGATACAACATATCAGAAACTATAAGACCCTAGAGGTTAAATGAGATGTTGAACATGTTGTTGGTGTCCAAGATAAGGGAAAACAAAAGGAAGTTGGTATTAGCATAAATGAACCAACAAAGCCTATCCAGATTCATAAGTCTTTGTCACCTTCTGATATTGAGTTAGAAAAAAGAAGGAAAGAGAAGGATGCTTTGGCTAAGAAATTGAAAATTCTAGAGAATGAGGTAGCCATAGCTAAGATGAATAAAAAGATTAAGTTTCTAGAAAATTCTAAGAAGCAATCTTTATTTGCTCCTAAAGATAATGATAGAATAAATATTGCAAATCAGAATACTACTGAATTGTCTACTTCTTTCTTGTCATCTTCATCACAGAAAATGGATCTTAATAAATCCACTACAGATGCTAGTACTAGTAATGCTTTTAACAATAATGAAAGAAATGTTGTCAACACTTCTAAGGTTGATTCACAAAGAAGACCTATTCAGTTAGAAGGCTATAGGTAGATATGCTTTGAAGGTATTCTTGGTTTCCCTAAACCTATCCCATAGGAAATGAGGAAAAGATTGCCCAAGTTTGCTAGAAATAATACTATCACTTATGAGGATCACTTGAGGAATTTTCTTGACATGATGAGTGATTATGAGGTTGAGGCTAAAGATGTTATCATGAAATTATTTGTTCAGTCATTAACTGAAGATGCTAGAGAATGGTTCAAGAGGCTCCCTAAGTCATCTATTGTAGATTGGAAAGACATTGAATATTATTTTAAGGAACAATACGGTGATAAACAAAACCCAAGTTGTATTCTAAGTGAGTTTAATAATATTAAGAAGTTGCCTAGTGAATTTATTACTGACTTCAACACTAGGTTCCAAAAGAGGATGTGTAAGCTAATGCAAGCCATGCGACTTGATGACAAGGTATGTATGATTACTTATTTGAACACTTTTGATGGTAAAATGGCATATCAACTTAGGGATAAGGAGCCTAGGACTTTAAGAGATGCTTTTAGATTTCCTATTAATATAGAAAATAATTTGAGGTTTTCGAGGAGATTGGAGAACAAAAGAGATGATCCTAGGTTATTTGGGAGTAAGGGAAATAGAAAAGAACAACACAAATCTATAGGAGGAAAAAAGCATGAGCCTAGTGAGATGAGTCAAGTTTTGAATGCTATAAAAGGCTTGAATCTTCCTCAAGGAAAAAATGATAGGAATCTCATTGAAAATAAGGACCCTTATTAGTCCAAATTTGGTAGATAGAATAGATTGCAAAATTTTCCTTATAACACTACTTGGAAGGATAGTCAGCCTAATGTTCCTCCTCCTAAGAACACTAGTAACAAGGTTACCCTTGATCCTTTATATAAAAAGTCCATAAATGTGGTAGATGACCCTAAACTCATTACTAAACCCACATGGTGTTTTGTTTTTCAGTTACCTCATGCTCTTGAATATTGTGTAGTAGCTTTGTCATTTTCTAGAAATCAAATTAAGGTAGAAGAAAATTAAGAACATGAAGAAACCAATGATGATGTAGGATGTAATAAGTTTGAGTCACATTATGACCATTATTTAAGTGATGATCATGACAACGATGTAGTTGAGAAAAGATAGTTTCAAAGTCATATGCAATAGTAGGTATTCTTTGATGATGAGAGTGATGCCAATGACAATGTATGTAACATGGCATCTACTAGAGATGAGGTGACACTAAGGAATCCTTCTAGAGAAGAGGTTAATCATATTACTACTAGGATTATAGCTCAAGTACAAACTAGACATATGTCTCATAATGTTGATGATGGTAAGGTGACTAGTATATTTATCAAAAAAACAAACCCTAAGAAAAAGGAAGTTGTAAAGCCTAAAGAAATCCCTATTATGAAGGTCAAAATTTCCAGTAAAAAATGGGAACCAAAGAAAGGTGGGAATCCTAAGGAGTTGCCATTCTCAAATAATTTTCCCAAGAAATTAGATGAGAAGGTATCCAAAGTGATCCCTATAAATGACAAGAATTATCAAGGTACTTTTGATAAACATCATGAGAAAAGTGATATGACTACTGATAATTCACTAGATTCTTCTATAGATATGCTTAATGTTCTATCATAGATTACCATTAAAGTTCCTTTCTCTGAATTATTAAGGATCCCTGAACACCAAAATAAATCCATAGCATGGTTGGAAAATATTGATGTAAGGACAAAACGAGATTGCAATGAAATTCATGGTCCCAAGCAAGGAAGCAAGGAAAAGGTAAAAGACAAAGAAGCTGAGGACTAGTTGTGTCTCAAATTCCTCAGATATTTTTGGATAGCTTTGTTAATGAATGTTTAGGAAGTGTTGAACCATTTTTCCTCAGTATCATAGTAAATGGTAAAACATTATAAAATTACATGATTGATTCTAGTGCTTCCAATATTGTTATGCCTTTTGAAATAATGAAGGAGCTAGGTTTGAAAGTTGATACCAGTTAGGGAAGATGTGGTGCCATAGATAAAAGAGAAGTGATAGTCATAGGTACTATTAATTATTTACCATATAAACTAATAGCCTGTCCTGACAAAGAACTTACTATGAGTCTATTGGTTGTTGCTATTCCACCTCAATATGGCATATTGTTATCTAAAAAGTGGAGTGCTACCATGGGAGGAAGTTTGCAATGTGATTTATCATTTGCTACTTTTAGCATTGATGGGAATTTGGTAAAAATAAATAGAGAACCAAAGAGCATATAGATGATAGAAGATGATATTGAGGATGATATGACAAACTTTTTGGATACAGATGTCAATGCATTTAGAGTAGATGTTCTAAACTTGAAGAAGGGTAAGCATAAATCCCAGATGGAAGTAGAAGCTGATAAAAAAATAGATAAAGGAGATTTATGGACCATGTTCTTTGATGGTGCTTGTTGCAAAGATGGAGTAGGTGCAAGTATTTTGTTGATATCTCCAAAAAGGGTAACATACAAATTCTCCTTTACTTTAAGTTTCTCTTGTACCAACAATAAAGCAAAGTATGAGGCTTTACTATTAGGCCTTTGACTAGCTCATAAGCATGGGATAAAATGTTTACATGTTATAGGAGATTCTAAATTGGTTGTATCCCAAGTAAGATATGCTTATGTGTCAAAAAAAAAAAGATTAAAACAATACAAAAATGTTGTATGGGATATGATTGTATGTTTTGATGCATTTGAGATAATTTTGAAAGATACGACTAACAACAAAATGGTAGACTTGTTAGCAAATATAGCAATAAAACCTGATGATGTTACATTTGCTAGCATATCCAAAGTTGAAACTCAAACTAGACCCTTTGTTCTTGATAATATCCATAATTGGCAAGTGTTTGAAGATGATAAGGATATTCTAAGATTTTTGAACTGTGAAAAGATGTCATCAAGACAAGAAATTGATTGTGCAGCTTATGTAGAAAATATAAATGGAAAGGATACTATTTTTGGGCAAGAAGTTGTGCAATTAAAGACAAATAAAATCCCAAAGGGTCTAGTTGTTTTAGAAACTATTTTTGACAACTAGGATAGGTCACAAATGAATACTAGTGAATATAATGCTAGAGATGTAAAGGAGGTAAATTTGGGAATGGAGGAAATGCCTAAAAGGGTACATATTGGTAAGAAATTGGCTCCAAAAATTAGGAAAGATTTGATAGACCTACTAAGGAAGTATAGACACGTATTTGCATGGTCATATGATGACTTAAAGGCTTATAGACAAGATCTATTTCAGCATGAAATCCCTTTGAAACCAGATGCTAAGCCTTTTAGACAAAAACAAAGGCCAATAAATCCTACTCTAGCTCCCAAAATGCAAGAGGAATTGGTCAAGTTAAGAGATGTTGGGATCATAAAGCCTATTAGCCATTCCTCTTGGGTATCCAATTTAGTCCTTGTTAGGAAGAAAAATGGAGACATAAGGTTATGCCTTGACTTCGGGAATCTTAATATATCTTCATTAAAGGATAATTATGGATTGCCAAATATGGAAGCCATGTTGCAAAGGGTCACGGGTTCTGAACTTATGTCTATGATGGATGGATTTTTAGGCTATAATCAAGTGGTTGTTAAAGAATTAAATTAGTTCAAGACTACTTTTACTACTCCATGGGGTACTTATGTTTATTTAAAGATGCCTTTTGGGCTTACTAATTCTAGGGCTACTTTTCAAAGGGCTATGGATGTGGCTTTTGTTGATATTATTAATAAAGTTTTGGTTGTGCATTAGGATGACCTCACTACTTATTCCAAGGATGAGAATGATCATTTCATACATCTAGAAAAGGTATTTATTAGAGCCCTTAAGTATGGTATTTCTTTTAATCCAAGGAAATGTAGTTTTGGTGTTACTAAAGGAAAGTTGTTAGGACATCTAGTTGGTAAGTATGGAGTGAGGATTGACCCTAAAAGGGGTAGAAGCAATAGACAAGATTCAGAAACCCAAAAGTGTTAAAGGCATTCAGTCATTCTTTGGATAGATCAACTTTTTTAGGAGATTTGTGACTAATTTTGTGGAGATTACTAGGCCTATATCAAGGATGCTCAAGAAAATATTTGAGGTAAAATGGGATGGTGAACCTAGCATTGCATTCCACAAGATTAAGCAAGCTATTAAATATACCCCTGTTCTTAGAGCTCCAAATTATGATAAACCAATGCATGTATTTTCCTCTGCCTCATTTCATACTGTTGTTGCAATATTGTTACAAAAAAATGAGGAAGGTTATGACTAGTCCATTGCATTTTTCAGCAAATCCTTGCAAGCAGCAGAACTCAAGTATGATATAAATGAAAAAAAGGTATGTACACTAGTGAAATTATTCAAGGCTTTTAGGTGTTACTTAATGGAAGCTACTATTATTACTTTTATTCCCACTATTGTTGTGAAGTATATTTTTTCACAACAAGAGGTATCTTGCAGGAGATGTAGAAGGATTAATAGGATACAATAGTTTAACATTGATATTTAGATTACCAAACTAGTTAGGGATCAAGGTTTGGCCAAATTGATGACAAAGGCTAATCTAGAGGCAAAACAAATCAATCAACTTGATGATAGTTGGAGGGATAATCTTTGTGATATGGACACCTCTGATTGGTATAGAGATGTGATTTATTATTTACAAAGTATGAAATCTCCATAAAAGTTAGCAGACAATTAGAAAAGATCCCTTAAGTTATAGGCCATAAGGTATGTTATAGTGCAAGGTCGATTATGGTGGAGAAATATGGAAGGGGTACTTTGAAATGTGTAGATGAAATTGGATCTAAAATGATTTTGAAAGATATGCATAAAGGTGTATGTGGTGGTCATTAAATGGCTAAAACCACAATTCATAAAGTTCTTAGGGATAGCCTTTGGTGGCCAACACTTTTCAAGGATTCTCATGAGTTTGTTAAAACATGTGATTCTTGTCAAAAGTTTAGTGGAAAGTTAATTTTTTTTGGGAATTTACTATTAAGACCTTAATTTTTTTTGAGAATTCACCATTAAGACCTGTTGAAGTACAAGAACCATTTCAACAATGGTGAATTGATTTCATTGGTGAGATCTCAAATAGGTCCGATGATGGACATTCTTGGGTCCTGGTGGCTATTGATTACTTCACAAAATTGGTTGAAGCAATCCATACTAAGAGTGCAACAAGTAAAATAATTATTAATTTCATCCTAAATAATATTATGACTAGGTTTGGATGCCCATAGAAGATTTTAACTAATAATGCTATGTGTTTTAGATCTAAGGAATAAAAAAAAATTTGTAATAAGTATAGCATTACAGAGTACACATCATCACCCTATCATCCCCAAGGGAATGGTTAGGCAGAATCAAGTAATAAAAGTATATTGAAAATCATCAAGAGGATTTTAGGAGAAAAGAAGAAGGTCTGGGATTCAAAATTGCCATTAGCTCTGTGGGCTAATAGGGTTACTATGAAAAAGGCCATTGGATGTGCTCCATTTGATTTGGTTTATGGTAGACAAGCTAGACTTCCAAAGAATAACCTAAAGGGGACGTATAAATTTGTTCAACTATATGAAGATGATATCATTGATGAGATGCAACTCAGAATGGATGATATCTTGCAATTAGAAGAAACAAGAAGAGAGTCTTCTACTCAGAATGCCAAGTTACAATCACAAATGAAGCACTTATAGGAAAAAAGGGCTATTGAGAGGAAATTTGAAACAAGTGACATGATATTAATGTTGAATGCTAGAGTGGAAGATAAAGGAAAGCATGGTAAATTTGACCCAATCTGGCTTGGCCCATATAACATTTGTGATACAAATGGAGAAGATTCATATTTTTTGAAGGATTTAACTGGAGATATTCTAAGAATTGCCAGTTCATTGACAATTCTTGAAGAGGTACTTTTCTTAAGGTATCTATTTTCCATGAGCAGTAGTTTTAGGGTTTTCTGTGTTCTTGTACATTTTGTATATTTTGTAGATCCCTGTAAATATTTTTGTATAGTCAGGTTCCCTATTCTATTATTTTATTCTATGCTCTCTGAAGAAGCTATCATGGTTGTATCAAGTATGTGGTCTACTCTACCATAGATTTTGAATTCTTACATAGACTTAGGTAGTCTATCATCCCCAGACAGAGCCACTATTGATCTAATTTTTTGCATGATAAATTTTCCCACTTTAGGTATAAAAAATTAGATTTGAGTTAGTTGTTAGAGGCTAGGGTTTCTAGTTTTTAGGCCTTTCAATTTGTTTCCCTTTGAAAACTTTGTCAAACCTTAGGTCTTGTTTACTTTTGAAATTATCCTGGCATGAAATCTTTTAAAATAAAAATATTCCTTTCCCACTTAATTCTTGTCATGCTAAGTTACCTTTTTCAAAGTCTCTTCTCACCATTTGATCTTATTTAGATCCACAGTTGTCACTTTTTCATTATGACAAAATGTAGGTTCTTTTACCATAGCGACATAGAAACCGTCAAAAATTGAGTTGTGGTATTAGAAATTGAGGTTCG
Organism: Cupressus sempervirens; assembly: GCA_028749045.1. Classification (NCBI taxonomy): domain Eukaryota; kingdom Viridiplantae; phylum Streptophyta; class Pinopsida; order Cupressales; family Cupressaceae; genus Cupressus; species Cupressus sempervirens. The sequence continues at coordinate 97,100,607 of CM053789.1, read as the reverse complement.
ACACCAAAAATATGCATTGGTTTGAATAGGTTTGGTCACATGCTCTATCCTAGAGTTATTAGTATCAAAAAGGATGCAGATGGAGAACTCAATTTTTTCTAGTGAGTTGCTATGTCATGACCAGAAAATCTATGCATCCTACTGGTGGTGATGCAGTGACTAATCAGATTATGAAGAAAGCATCAACCTTTTAAAAGCTAATGGTGATCACAGAATTCCCATGTTGTATCATGAATGTACATGACAACTACTTTTGAAAATAGTATTAATTAGTGTAATTACAATTGATATGTTATCCTTTCTCCATCACTGAAATATAGTTCTCACTAGAGGTCACTATGTCATGACTGAGAAATCATTGTGCCTCACTAGTAGTGACATAGAGGTTGCTCAGATAATGCAAAGGATGACACTATTTTGAAAGGGGTGATGATTATGAGTATCCAAAGAAAGATATTTTAGAAAATATGCTTTTATTTATGTGATGGTCATATCAATTATAGTTATTCTATTTAAAATTTTCCTGGCACCAAATTTTGATGGATCACTAGAAGTCGCTATGTTTGACCAAAAAGTTAATGACTTTAACCAGTAGCAATTTAGTGACTAGTCAAAATGTCATGATGTAGAAATAGTTTCAAAAGGTGAGCCCCAATGAGTGCTTCATCAAAAATGAGCTATGCAAATTCGGTGACACGATGGCATCCTACTAAGCATTTATACACCAAAAACTCTAAATCCACTGGAGGTCACTATGTCACAATCGAAAAAGCTTCACACTTCATCGGTAGTGATATAGTGACTTGCATGAAAATAAGAAACATGGTGAAATTAAGAAGAAGTGATGTCACAAAGGATTAATATAATATATGTATGCCGTCATGTCAAGACATCTCAGTGTCACCAAGAAATGTGGACCTGCTTCCAAGTTAGAAACTAGGTAAAGAATTGGGATTGTTTGATCAAGATGAGATCAATGATAGTCACTACCTTGCTATCGTGAGTCACTCAAACATTATGTATAATGACATAGTGAGTAAAGAAAATAAAAATGGAACCCACCATGTTCATATTATATGATGCATTGAATGTGCTCCACTCGATCAAAGGGGAATCAACGATCATCACTTTGTCACTATTGAAAGTTACCCACTATTTATGCATAGTGACATAGTGAACAAGGAAAATACAAGAGGGACCCACCATCATAGTAATGAGAATGTAATAAAATTCTTGCCATCAGATCAAGGGTTATCGCTTCCTTACTATGGCAATGTGCTCACTCTTTATGCATAGTGAGGTAGTGATTCAATGACATGTGTCCTCAAGGAAAAATGGGTCTAGTTTGAAACACCAATAGTGAAGGAAACATACAAGTGGATGCATTTCATTGGTTTGACTACTAGTGCATTAAGAAGAAAGATGAGTCAGCCCTATTTTTATCCCTGGATCGTAGGATTTTTCAAAGATCAATGGCACAAATTTAAAAGGAAAGGTGATGCCACTTTGTTTTTCTACTCTATGCATTTATGAGGAATACAAGCTTCATGTGTGAGAAAAAAAAAAGTATAATATAGGATATTTCATTAGTTCTAATCTCACGTGAATAAAGATTTCACATTTTCTAAGCACAAGAGCTTATTGAGAATATTATGTTAAGCCTAGCAAAAATGTGAAGCAATTTCCCATTTATTTGTGAGCTATTACAAAAGTTCAAAGAAGAAAAAGATTAGAAAATCAAGTAAGTACTCATATTATAACATCTGTAGCATTTTTGTTCTTGCAAATTATAGTCAAGATGCCTCCTAAGAAAGTATTTTTTTGGGCAAGTGAATTATATGGATAGAAATATTCATGACGATTTGCTAGAATAACGCCTAGAGTCCACCATTGAGACTGTGCAAGTTAAGAAGTTAACTTCCTTAAAGCCTAGGCTTAAAATTGAAAATGGCCTATATGATAAAGGAAATTGGGTTAGGGATACAACAACTTCACAGACTAGTCTTGTTTTGTTTGAAAAGTGTTTTTTAGAGAGGAATTTGTTTTCCCCACATGCTAATGTCTAGAACTTTTATTTGGGAAAGCTAGTAGTTCCAACTATATTCATGGATTATGATTTTATGGAAGCCATTGCAAAGAATTATGACAAAGATATTAGGGTGGTGAGAAGAACAAATGGTGTGCCTCTAGTTTCAATCAATCCCAAGGAAATTAGAGAGGTTTTTCGCCTAGAGCCATTGATAGATTATCATGTGCCAATCAATTTGCAAGAATTAGAAAATGAATACAAGGAAAAGAAGGATTTGATTACGGGAGCTGCATTGAGGGCACACATTGGTACAATAGGAACTTTCTAGTAATCACTACAGGTTCTACGAAACCTTTTAAAAAGGATCTTTTCACTTCCCAGGCTATAGAAATATATAGGACTCTATGTCATGCTTTTGGTGAGGACGAATAGAATTTCATGCCCATCAACATTATGTATATGATGGTTTAGATTACTTCCTTTTGTTTAGATGTTATTTTTTATTTTTCTTCTTATTTGACTAAAGAAATTCATACTGGTTTGGTTGGGATTGCAAAAGGGAAAGTGGAGAAAACTTTTGGCCATTATTCTTTATTGATGCATATGTTCTTATTTAAGGAAGTGTCATATTTTGGTAAGGAAATGGAGTTGAACAAAGAGGAGGATGGGGAAGCACTACCAGTCTAGTTGTGGAGTGCAGATATGACCTAGGATGTAGAGAAGGCTAGCTTTGTCAGGTTTGATAGGTATTTCACTTCTAAGTTGAGATGCCTCATATTGAGTGACCATCCCAGAATCCCCAAGGCACTAATGAATCTCGTTAGGCCTATGGAAAATCCCAATGGTTTGAAAGTTTCACACAATTGGGGAGATATCATCTCATACTCTATTTCTATACTATTATTAGAATTTATGGTTTTAAAAAAAGCTCTCATGTGTTGCCCTACCAAGTACCTTTAAAGGTAGGAATGGCTAAAGTTTTGTGGTAGTTGGGAGGATTGGAAGAGATGTATCTATTGAAAAGGAAACTAGGGTCAATTTTCCCTACTTGTATTGTGGCCCATCAATTTGTAAGTACTAAAGGGGGTTGGCTCTTTTTACATAAAATTTTGGATCAGTACAAAATGGTTGTTTCCCATTTCTTTTTTTGTGATACTGAAAGGTTTTACAATTAGACCTTGAGAATGAAAATTGAATTGGGAAGGTCAAACATGACTCATATTATCTAGAGGACATCATAAGGAAAGAGGTTTCATTGCAAGAATAGGAAACCAAAAAGGAAAAGTGGAGAATCTTTTCTAGGGTTTTAGAATTCATTCATTGTTTTGATTAGAAATATAGTCCTCTAGATAATGCTAATACAAAGGGTAATAAAAATAAATAAGCTCATGAATACTTTCCCTAAAATATCAAAAGTTATGAATGAGAAGAAACAATTCTTTATTGATTCATTTCCAAATAAGGCTAGAGATGTCATGAGGAGGTTGGAACTCACTCCTAATGTAAGCGAAAGTCAATTAATTGTCCAAAGAAGGCTAGGCTATACTATAATTTAAAATAAAATGGCCACTATGGATAAGGGCAAGCAAATAATGAAATCCACCAGTGCAGTCCTAAAGGAGAGGAAAAGAGTCCTCAAGTTGAGGAATATTCACCCACATAATCCCCTTTGTGGATTGGAGAAGAACAACTCACTAGAGAGAAGATTGAACAAATAGGGTTCCAAGGAGGTGTATTTCTCATCCAAGTAGAATTAGATGAGGGAAATCCTCAAGAGCCTCCTATGCCAAGTTTGGATTTTATAGTTGCAAACTATAGAGGTAGGGAATTGGACCCTATATTAGAATAGGCTAGCTATCAATTTTTGTCTAATGACAGTTTTGTTAAATCTAGGGCTTTTCTCCAATTTTCATGGTAGGCCAATATGGGTAGATTTGAAGAAAGGTGCAACAAGCTGAGAACACAACACCCATGGACTTTCAAAATATAAGCCCTAACGAAGGAAGGAAAATGGTCAGAGCATCAAACATTTTGTTGTTGCCCGATTGGGACATTACTGATGCTCTTGTGTTCAATTCAATTTCAACTAAACTTGATTTACAAGACCAAAATAAGAAAGACTTCTAGGGCACTGCTTTCAGTGAAGACCATGCTGCCTTGTTTATCTGGTCATTGAGGAGGGGATCAAGAGCCACCTCATCACAACTAGATGATTCTAGTTTGATGGGAATTATTGTTGTAAGAAGAGTGCCCAATACTTATCATGTGTAGGCTACACATTAGAATGTAGATTCATCTCAATTTGTTTTGGCGACTATAAAAAAGGAAGAAAGAGCCATGTTTGAATTACAAAGTATGAAACAATTTTGGAACCTTACAATAAAGAGGTTCAGAAGAGGATTGAGTTGGAAAATAAACTATGGGAAGGTCTACTATGCCAAAAATAACATATCCTCACCCTCTGATGGAGCCTTTTAAATCCACTCCTCTTATAGAAATGCTAAACACTCCACAGAGGCCTCAATATTATACAGCATAGGATTTTGAGGAAGAAAAAAGTAAACTTTGGGCATTACATGTAGAGATGGAAGTACAATATGAGGATAAACTTAGGAAGGCTCTAATGTATTTGGTATATAAAATTGAGTGGCCCCTATTTTATGATCAATTGGAAAAAGTAATAAGTATATGAGAAGAACTGAAAACCCATGATGAAGCTCTGAAGCCCATTGTTAATAAGTGGGGAAAGAGAAAGAAAGAAATTACAAATTTATGTTATTCAGTAATAAAGTCTTCCCATGACCATATTGAAAAGATATATGATATTGCTAATGATTTATTAGATTTTGATAATAGGAGAGTTGCTTTGCAACTAAAGGTTGTTCCTTATTTAAGCAAATACAAGAATAAAAAATTTGATTTGTTTCCTCGTGCTTTGGATAGAAAGAATAAATTGAAGAATAAGGATGAATGGGCTAAAGAATTGGATGACCTGTTCTATTTGAGGATGAATAAGGTTATAAAAGAAAAAGGGCATGCTTGTGGGCCACCACAACAGAGGAATTGGTGAAAGTCTAGTTATTTTTTGATTCTTTAAAATAAGAATTTGTTATTATTGATAATGGCGCTGAGTATATACTTAAGAAGAAAAATGATATTTTGCAATTCATTAAGCCAGAATATGCACAATTTGACACATTTGATGGCAGATATTGCTTCTGGTGAGTAGTTAGAAGAGGTCGATACAGATAGTAATGAGGTATAGAATGACAAGGTGTAGATTATTGACACAACAACACTAGATCCAAAAGATGAGGAAGATGAAGGTTGCCAATTGGTCCCAGCTATAGGCTCAGAGACCTAGGTTGTGGACATGACAGGAGATCAATTAAGGGTAAAAGTGGTTTTGTTAGTTCAAGATGAAAATAGTGAAAACCCATGAGTAGAAGTTGATTTGCAAACATTACCATAGGATTCATCATTGGCCAGCTTGGTAGCTACATATTCAGAAGTGTTAGAATAGTGTGGCAAATCAAAAGAGCCAATAACTTGTTGCAATGTAACAGAAATGGGACCTACCAAAGAATATATTGATGTGTTAGCTTTCTATTACATTAGGTTTTGTCTTTCAGACACTTGTCAATTTCTTTAAGCCTGATGCTTGTTGCATCTCACATTATATAAGTGAGATCCCAGGGCTAGAGAAAGGGTCCAAAAGTTGTATAATTTTTCCTTTTGTTCAAAAAGGTCTAGTTGGTCCAGTTGCATGTAGATGTGTTGAGTTTACTATCAAACTTGTACTCTTTGATAATACATACAAATGACAGAATCAACAAGATATTCAAGGCTTCTAATTGAATTTCTATTGCTCATTGTATTAGTCATCTAAAAGGATAATACAAAGGGGTATTTGCATTAGATTTGTGTCATCAATTTCTGTCTCCACTTTATGAGTTTGTTTATTTTGATGTCATTTGAATAAGGTTCAATTGATTGAATGCAATCTAGATGGGTTGTATGCTGATACTATTGTTGCTTTTAATTCAAGGAGTTATATAAATGCTTCAATAGATTAGTTAGGTTTATGAGTTTATAAACTAGATAAATCATAAGAATGAAAATAGGTGACTAAAATTGATGAATTCATTTACAAGTTAATTGAGTTAGATCTCCTACCAATAGATAGTCTTTTGCCTAAAGGATAAGACACTGGTCTCATGAATCATGAGTGATTTGGGGTAAATTCTACTTCTGCATATCAAATTCATCAAAAATTCAAAATCATTTTTGTTCCATTTCATTTAAAGACATAATGTTGGTCAGCACTCATTTATATTTTTTTTCTAGATCTTGGGTAGTTGCTATTCCTAGAAATAATTGTAAACTGAAGGAGAATTATGACCAAATTTTCTTATAAAGGATGCACCTTAGTCTAAAAGTTTCAAAAATTGGATAAACTATGTAAGTGTTAGGAATTAAAGATGAGAATTAGAATGAAACTAATTTAATTCTCATATATCAGTGGTTACTTAAGGCATCCCCTAGGTAAACCCGCCTTGGTTTCGTAGAGCCTAAAGAGTAGGAAACCAATTTTGGTTTTGTTGAAGTTGGTCCAAATGGTTTGCACATAGATTTTTTAATAGGAAGTGGCTAATCCTTAGATTGTGTGAGTATTATCCTTTTGGTGTTGAGTATTTTTTTGTTTGGTAGTTGTAAACACCAACATGACTAGTGATGATTGTGTTATTTTTTTATGTCCATTAGTAATGCCCCAACAATGAAAATAAGTTTTTTTACATTCTCTAATGAATGAACACAAAATCCTATGTTACAATTGCTCTTTTTCATGTACACCTTTGTATTTCATGTATCTTGCATTATTAGGCTTCATGCTAGTTTTCATTTTTAGGCTACATTATGAGATTGAGAGGGTTCTTCGTTCATCTTTCTTGTGGAATTTTAATATACTGTGGTCATGTTTTGATCTTCATTTCCTTATATTCTTTTTTGATCTCAATCAAAATTTCTATCATAAATAGTCGATTGATTTTGGAACATTCTATTTCTTATGCAAAATTTTCTTTTCTTCTTTCTATTTCTTTTCATCTCTTCGAAACATCTATCTTCCAATTTCTTTAACCCCACTTATTTTCTTCTAATTCAACTTTGGGGCATCATATTTCATCCTTGATGATCTACCTTGGTTTTGTGATTCTTATATCTTTCATCTTACATCAAGAACTTTATCTTTTGTTTAATTTGATCAAATTTATCAATTTGTTGCTTCTCCTCTATCCCATTTCAATTTTGATCATGAGGGGGTAGTATCTATCAATTTTAATCCTTGATTCAGTTTTATCAATTTTATCCTCAACTTTTTTATGTTAAAATTTACTACTATTCTCTATCCTGACGTGTTCCCAAATCAACCACACATCTAGGTTTTTTTGTGATCCTAAATTGATCTCACACTTCAATTTCTTTCTATAACTACATGGTGAATACAATTGTTCAATTGTATGTTGTCTTTGATGTTACACAAATGTCATATTAGTTATTAGTCAGAGTCTACTAAGCTCAAAAGGTTAGGAAAGAAGGTTTACAGTGTCTACCAAGCGTTCTCAGACTTTACCTTGTGCAGACAGTTGTTACCGAGCTTTTAAGGTTAGCAACAAAATTTAGTGTCTATTGAACTTACTCGATCATCAAAGGAAAATATAGCAGAGAATAGTTCTTACCAAGCTCTCATGGTTAACAAGGAAATTTAGTTCTTACCGAGTTCACTTGATAGCCAAAGGATATCACCAAATGTGTAGTGTTAACCGAGTTGAGATGGTTAACTATGGAAATTGTTTCTAGAGTAGTGACTACTAAGCAAGGTCCGCCAATGAAGGATTTCATTTTTTTGGGAAATAAAGTTTATTTGTTTAATGTAATATTTGTAGCTGACTGATGTATGCTTTATTGTTAAATGTAACTTGTGAATGTGCCAACTTGATAATTTGAATGGTATATATAAGAGTTCAAGTTGCAAATTGTAAGTGTGATAGATTTGATGTGATATGAATGTGAAGGAGAACCGATTATTATGAGAGAAATTTTTTGAAGGATGATCAGAGATCATTGAGGAGCAACAAAGTTATATTTGATCAAGGAGGATCTAATAGTGCAAAATAGATATCTATAATTAGAAAATATAATTGCATCTAATTCAAGTCAATTTATCGTTACCTTATAACCATTGTAGCAGTGATTCCAAAATCTCTTAATAGAGTTGGTTTAGCAGCCATTTTGTAAATCCTCTAACAAGGTGATAGTTTAATTGAATTTTTCTAAAGACCTCTAGCAAGGCCACTCTTAATAGGGTGATTAAATCCTCTAATAGGGTCACGCTTAATAGTATTTTTTGTAACCTTTAACAAGGTTGGCTCCTAATAGGGCTTACTTTAGAAGAGTGAAAATTAGTACCTAGTTACTTGGTGGTTTTTCTCATATTGGGTTTCCATTTTAAATCTGGTGTCTCTTATGTTCATGTTATTTTCTTTTGTGTGCATGTTGATAATTATGAATGCTCAAAGATTAGTAACAACTTAATCTACCGATTTATAGCATTTTTGTGAGTGTTTACCAAGTATCAATAGTAACTAGTTATTTAAGATATCTAAGGGATCTGGATTTGTTTTGTGGTAACTAATTCATCCCCCTTCTCAGTTACTCCATCTACAATTCCAACAATTGGTATTAGAGCTTTTGGTGCTTGTAGGAAAATATTTCAAGGATCTAAGCTAAAGATCAAGATGTCTTACAAGAGGAAAATTCCAAGACTTAACAAGGACAACTTCTTAACATGGAAGGGATTGATGAGACTTCATCTAGCTTTTATTGGTGATATAGGGCTAAAGTACCTTGATGAAAAATATGTAGAATCTACTAGCACATTATCTGTCAATGATATTGTTGAAAAGAAGACTCACAACAACATGATGATAGTTATTGTATCTGCCCTAAGTTATGAAGAATTTGATGATATCAAGGATTGCAAAACTACTTTTGAAATGTGGAACAAGCTGAAAGAAATCTATGGATGTGATGATAATGTGAGAAGAGCCAAAGCAGAAAGTTTGAGAGGTCAATTTGATCAAATGAGGATGAGAGAAGATGAAAAAATTGCAAAATATGTTGAAAGAGTTAAAGCGAGTGTTAGTGCAATCAAAGCATCTAGAGGAGATATCAAGGAGGAAACAATTATAAGTAAATTTCTTAGAACACTACTTCCCATTTATGCAATTAAAGTTTTTGCGATTCAAGAAAGAAGATGTGAAGAAAATCATAAGATAAATTTAGAGGCCATAGTTAGAAAATTGACTGCATTCAAGCTAGATAATTATGATAATTATGTTCTAGCTACCAAGAACATTGAATCAGCATTTGAAGCAAATCTATCACTCAAAGAGAAAGGCAAGAAGATAAAAGATTCTCAGTCAGATAGTGATGAAGAATCATAATAGAGTTTAGACAGTGATCTTGAGGTGGTTGAAGCTCTGCTAGCAAGGAAATATTCAAGAGGCAAAGGGAAATACAAAGGTAAGGTTCCTCTAATCTATTTTTCTTGTGAAGAAATTGGACATATTACTGCTAGGTGCCCAAATAAGTAGAACAAGGATGAGAAGAAAGGTCACAGGTGAAATGGAAAGAAAGACTTCAAATCATTCAAGGAAAAAGGTAAGAAAATATGTTTCATGGCTAAAGATTCTAATGATTCTAATGATGAAGAAAAAGATGAAATTGTTTACATTACTGTAAAGAATGAGTCTAATAATGATGTGTAAATGGCACTTATTTTTCATGTGAGAAAAAATGATACATGGATTATAGATAGTAGTTATTCTCATCACATGAATAGTGATAAAACTAAGTTTGAACATTTTGAAGACTTTGATGGTGGCAGTGTGAGGTTTGGTAATAATGAACCTTGTTGCATAAAAGGAAAAGAAAGAATCTCACTAAACAAAGAACTTGTATGTGATAATGCATATTGGGTAGAAGGACTAAAACACAATCTATTGAGTATGGCATAGCTACTCAATAATGGATTCAAAGTGAAATTCATGCATGGAAAAGCAAGACTGATGGACGGCAAAGGAAAGCTTATTAGATCAGGCACTCAAACAAAAGGTAACTTGTTTTATCTTGAACTTGGTGAATGTTCATGCTTTATTGCTCAAGTTGAAGAAAGTTGGTTATGGAATAGGAGGTTGTGTCATGTGAACTTTGATAACTTGGTGAAAATAAGTAAATTCAGAAAAGTAAGAGGCATTCCCAACATAAAGAAACCTAAGGTTGGTCTATGCAAGAATTGTCAAATTGGCAAGATGGAAAAGACTAGCTTTAAAAGTAAAAACTATCAGTCTAAAGAAGTTTTAGAAATTGTGCATACTAATTTGTGTAGACGTATTGGAATTGAAAGTAATACTAGTGAAAAGTTCTTCATTCTTTTTGCGGATGATTACTCAAGAATGATGATTGTCATGTATCTAAGAGAGAAATCAAAAGTATTTGAGAAGTTCAAATAGTATTTGGCCAGAGTAGAGAAGGAAATAGGAAAAAGACTAAAATGCTTGAGGTCAAAAAAAGGTGGTGAATTCATTTCACATGGGTTCAATAACTTTTGCATTGAAAGGGAAATCAAAAGGAAGGTTTGAGCACCTGGAACTCTTGAACAAAATGGAATAGCTGAAAGAAGGAATAGATCTATCATGGACTGTGCAAGAACCTTAATGATTGAAAAGAGCATTGCTATCAAATACTGGAAGGAAGCTATTAGCACTGTATTTCATACCTTGAACTGAGTACAGCTAAAGAAGGACTCATTCAAAACCCCCTATGAGTTATGGTATGGCTACAAACACAATATAAGTTACCTAAAAGTATTTGGAAGCAAATGTTACATTTTGAAAGAATCTAGAAAAGGTAAATTTGATGTGACGGGTGATGAAGGAATATTTTTGGGATATTCTTGCAAGAGTAAAGAATATAGATGTTTGAATTTGTCTACTCACAAATTCATAGAAAGTGCACATGTGAAAGTTGACGAGTTTGCAGAAAGAACTAAAGAAGAAAGAAAAAGGGAACTAGAAGACTATGGAAGATTTTCTTTCATTGAACCTGATATAGTGCCAAATACACCTGTCAATCAGGAATCTTCTACTACTGAGTCTTCAGTAACCGAGTTGCAAGAAGTTCAAACTAAGTTACAGAAACCTTAGTCACATTCTGATGCTACCAAGCCAATGCCTGCTGAGTCTAAAGGACCCGAGCTGCAAATAAGATAGTCAAAAGCTAAAGTGCAAGAGTATGAAAATGCAAAGCATTCAAAAGGAAAGGAACCTATATTAGCTAACTATGTCATGAGGCATCATGTACCAAATCATATCATTGGAGATAAATCTGAAAGAACTATGAGAAGAAGTAAGTTGAAAGGCACTTGTTTACTTGCTAATTTTGAACTTAGAAATGTCAAAGATGCATTAGAAAATGAAAGCTGGATTGAAGCTATGAACGAAGAGATAGAGAAAATAGAGAAAAAAAAAAACATGAATTCTTGTATCTAGGCCTAAAGAAAAAAGTGTGATTGGAACTAAGTGGGTGTTCAAAAATAAGTTAAATAAAGTTGGAAAGTGTCAAAGAACAAAGCTAGACTAGTATGCAAAGGATACTCTCAAGAAGAAGGTGTAGAGTATGGAGAGACTATTTCTCTTGTTGTAAGATTGGAAGGTGTCAACACCTTACTTGAATATGCTGCATACAAAGGATTCAAAGTTTATGAGATGGATTTCAAGTCAACATTTTTCAACGGTATACTAGATGAAGAGGTTTACATTGAAAAGCCTAAAGGTTTTGTTGATCTAGACAAGAAGGACATGGTCTACAAATTACATAAAGCATTGTATGGTCTAAAGCAAGCCCCTAGAGCATGGTATGAAAGACTACATAACTATCTTATTCAAATTGGTTTTTAGAGAACTAATGATAATAGTAGCTTGTATATCAAGGAAGGACCAAATAATAAGATTGTTTTGGCAGAAATATTTGTAGATGATACTTTGTTCGTAGGAAATGGGGATCTTTGCAAAGAATTTTCAGAACAAATGAACAAGGAATTTGAAATGTCAATGTTTGGTGAGATCAAATTCTTTGTTGATCTTCAAATTCAACAGAATAAGAATGACATCTACATCACTCAATCTAAATACATCAAGGAGATACTGAAAAAGTTTGGTATGGAAGACTACAAACCAGTTGGGACTCCTATGTGTACTAGATTGAAAGTTACCAAGATGATGAATCAAAGAAAGTGGATTAGGCATTGTATAGATCTATGATTGGAAAGTTGCAGTATGTAGTGCATACAAGACCAGACATTGCCCTTGTAGTTGGTATTATAGCAAGATTTTCAGCAAAACCAAAAGAAAATCACATGATGGCAATCAAAAGGATCATGAGATATTTGAAAGGAACTGAAGATTATGGATTATGGTATAAACTTGGAGGAAATCTAGATTTAAAAGTGTTTACTAATGTAGATTGGGTAGGAAATGTTGATGACAGAAAAAGTACAAGTGGAGGAGCTTTTTTCTTGGAAAGAGGTTGGTTTCTTGGACAAGTAAAAAGCAAAATTGTACATCCCAATTCATAGTAGAGGCAGAATATGTTGCAGCAGAAGTAAATTGTTCAAACATTATTTGGTTCAAATAGTTATTGGAAGGTATGAAGGAACAAATCAAAGATCCTGTTGTTAGTTTTTTGTGACAATACAAGTGCAATTAACATATCCAAGAATCTAGTGATGCATTCAAAAACCAAGTATATTGCTATAAAGTATCACTTTGTAAGAGAATTGGTGCAGGATAAGGAGATCAAATTGGAATATATCCATACAAAGGAACAAATTGTTGACATATTCACAAAGCCTTTACCTAAGGATGAATTCTTATATCGAAGGGCAAGTTAGGGGTCATTCCCCTATCTCAAGCACACTAAAATACAATTTTACTGATGCATCAATAGGAACAAAATTGAAGATCTATCAGTTGATGTAGAAAAGTAATGAAGATATTATATATGAATCAGTACTTAAGGTACATTGAATTTCATTTGAGATGTGTTGTCTTTGGCATGTGTTTTCAAAGAGAGAGAGTTTACTGTCATATCTTTCTAAAATTTGCAAGAAAAAAAGAGTTTATGCAAGAGGGAGAGATTACTATGAAAGAGGGTGATTATTGTATTTGTGGAGTTTTGTGCAATGAAATGTAAGAAGGAGAAGCATTCTATCATAAAAGACTTGTTTTCAAATTTCATTCTGCTATGACATGTTGTGTTGCCATCAATGACAAAGAGGGTGATTGTTGGATACAATTGTTCAATTGTGTGTTTTCTTTGATGTTTTAAAATTTTCATATTAGTTATTAGTTAGAGTCTTCTGAGTTCATAAGGTTAGCAAAGAAGGTTTATAGTGTCTATCGAGTGTTCTCAGACTTTACCTTGTGCAGATAGTTGTTACCAAGCTTTCATGGTTAGCAAGGAAATTTAGTGTCTACTGAGCTTACTCAATCATCAAAGAAAAATATGGCAAAGAATAATTCTTATCAAGCTCTCATGGTTAGCAAGGAAATCCAGTTCTTATCGAGTTCACTTGGCAGCCAAAGGATTTTGCAAAATTTCCAGTGTTAACCAAGTTGAGATATTTAACTCAGGAAATTGTTTCTGGAGTAGTGATTACCAAGTAGGGTCGGCCAATGAAGGATTTCATTGTTTTGGAAAATAAAGTTTATTTTTTTAATGTAATATTTGTAGCTAGCTGATGTATGGTTTATTGGTAAATGTAACTTGTAAATTTTCCAACATAAAAATCTGAATGGTATATATAAGAGGTCAAGTTGCAAATTTTAAGTGTGATGGATTTGATGTGATATGAATGTGAGGGAGGACTAATTATTGTGAGAGTGAATTTTTGAAGGATGATCAGAGATCATTGAGGAGCAGCAAAGTTATATTTGATCAAGGAGGATCTAATGGTGCAAAATAGAGATCTATAATCAGTAGATTCAGTTAGATATTATTTAGTTCAATTCATTGTTACTTTCTAACCATTGTAGCAGTAATTCCAAAATCTCTTAACAGAGTTGGTTTAGCAGCCATTTTGTAAATTCTCTAACAAGATGATAGTTCAGTTGAATTGTTCTAAAGACCTCTAGCAAGGAAACTCTTAACAGGGTGATTAAATCCTCTAATAGGGTCACACCTAATAGTGTGTTTTGTAACCTTTAACAAGGTTGGCTCCTAACAGGGCTCACTTCAGAAGAATGAAAATTGGTAGCTAGCTACTTGGTGATTTTTTCCCATATTGGGTTTCCATGTTAAATCAGGTGTTTCTTGTGTTCATGTTATTTGCTTTTGTGTTCATGTTGATAATTATGAATGCTTAAAGATCAGTAACAAGTTAATCTATCGAGTTACAACATTTTTGTGAGTGTTTACCAAGTATCAGCAATAACTAGTTATTTAAGACATCTAAGGGATCTGGATTTTTTTTGTGGTAACTAATTCGTCCCCTTATTAGTTACTCCATCTATAATTCCAACGCTACATGTGTTCCCAAATCGAACACACACTAGTCAAAGAGGAGCAAATGTATTCACCCTAAAATGGTCACCTAGACTATGGCCCCCATTATTCAATTTATCAATTTATCAATTTCCTGAATCAATAGTTTGCAATATTTTATTAGATCAATTTCCTTGATCAAATTTGATTATTTATTTTTCTAAGGTTGATCATTTTATCCTAAGTCTTGTTTAATTAAAAAAAAATCTCCCTTTTCTTTAAATAAAATAAGTCCCCATTTAATTAAAAGAAAACATCTCTATTAATTAACTAATTCATCCACATTTAATTAATTAAGAGAAAAATCCCTCTTTTAATTTAATTAAATATTTCTTATTTAATTAAAAGAACTTAATCTCTTTTAATCAAATAAAATCCCATGTGAAAAAGGAAATTAAATAAATTCATTTTCCTTCCCTCATTTAATTCTTCTCCTCTTTTCTCATTGGTGGAATTTTGTCTCACATGGATCAAACTCTATTATCTCATATTGGTTGTGAGAAGCTTCCCAGTTCCAATTTTTCTTTATAAGGGAGAGCCCTGTCCTCATTTTGGACATCCATGATTATGTTATTATTATGTTGCAGGTTTGAACATCTATTATTATGCTATTTTTATGTTGCAGGTTTGGAGAGTGATTTTTGAAGGAGTTTGAATACTAAAGCTTTTTATGGAGAACTTCTATCTTCTTGTCTTCTTCTCTCATGCATACATGGCTTCCATCATGAGGTTTCATCTTTGCATTTTCATGTTAGCTTAGATCCATATTTTTTTTCATAGATTATTATTGCATTGTTATCATATAGATTAGTTTTCATCTCCATTTGCATGCATTTTGGATCCTTGAATCTCTTGTTCCATGGTGTACTTGCATGGGCAAAAACTAGGTCAAACTAATGGCCTTCATTACAAATCCTTGCACTCTATGAATAGAGAGCTATAAACCACCATTCAAGACCTCATTCTTGAGAAATTTTGGATATAATGACTCATATAAGTGTTCCCACATTTTAGGCATACACCATCCCCACTGGGGTTTTCCCTTTGATTAAAGGTTTCACTAGTTAACATATCTGGTGTTAATTGTGCATGAGTATCTTGTTTTGGTTTCAATTTATATTACTCACATGGTTAAGTTTGTTTATGGTTCATGATTATAGTAATAGTTGGATAACTAATTCACCACCACCCCCCCCCAAAGTTACATCAGTGGACTATATATTCGAACATAGAGGAGTTTGAAAGGGTTCTTGTCATTAAGCATCGTGCAAACCAATAGCTCAACAACTCTAAGTGTGTCATGTAATAGTTTTATGAATGAAACTACAATAGCTATTTGGTTCTTAGAGATGGATGCAAAGGTAATGGAAAATTATGTTCAATATATGTTTGGAGGATTATAAAGGTGTTGAATTGAGCTATAGAGACATGTTATACCTTGTTAGCTTGTAGTTCTAAATGAGTCCATAATTATTTTTAATGAAACTTACATTTACACTATATGTCACTTGATATTATTAATTGTTTTAGTTTTGAAGAAAACTCTTGATAGTATGTTATAGATTCAGCAGTGACTTTTTTATGCTTTGGCTTGTGTGTGTTTGTGTGTGTTATTGGACACTTTGTTGCTTGTTATATCTTAGGATTTTTTGCATCACCACTTGCAACTCCTAATTTAGCATGACCTTCTATATCAAATTTGATGTTGTAACTCACCATTGTTTGCAATTTTATATCAAATTTATACTAGATTGTTATCTGGAAATGAGGAGCCAATAGGTGTGGCTCATTGTTTTGTAAATTTGTTTCAAAATTTAAAAACAATCCTTCTAGTTTTTTCTATCAATTTTATGCCCATATAATATTTTTTGGCTGATTTCATATCATATTTACAATATTCCTTGAAGTATATTTTAGGTGAGAGGTAGGCCTCTCCTCTCGCATTGGATTTAGAGACAAAAGACAAAGTGATTTTTTATATTGATTCACCCAAATAGGTTGCATCCACTCTTTAATCTAGACAATATTATTATTTAATATTCAATTCATTACATCCAATCTACACTTAGATTTAATAGAAATGTCTAGCAAAGAAAACTGAGAAAATGATGAGGGCACAATCCAAGACAAAAATGAAGACAATAGGAAAGAGGGAATATTATTATTAGAAATGGTGTGCTATTACATTTAGTATAACAAAAATGGACTCCATGACATGCCATGTGGGCTTACAATGTTATCAAATTCTGGAGAAAACCCTTCTCATAGTACCTTCTCCCAAACTCCACCAAAAATTGCCTTAACAATGCTAGAAATGTCCTTAAGTAAACCAAATTAGGTTTAAAGTTAGGAATAAATTTTAGAATATACCATTTGGCATCCACAACCAAAATGGAAGCTTCTATAAAACATGTTAGAAGTCGGTGTAAAATTAGAAGAATCCAGAAATGGTAGTCCAACTTCTAGGAGGCACAACTTTTGATCCAGGACTCTGATTGACGAACCATTTATATTTCTAGAAAGCTCTCCAAAAAATCTATAGCCCTATGGAATAGATTTTCTTGTCCCTCATTTTTTAGGCCCATACAAGGCCATTTCCTATCTCAAATCTAACTTTGAAGTGCTCTTAGGAGGTCTTCAAGCAACTTAAAACTACAATATCTTTCAAATTGTAAAGCCTCTTGACCTGATTCTTTTTTTGGAGGGCTTTAAATTACAATTATAATCATCCCTCTAACTTACACCACCTAACTCATTATAATTATGGCTCAATTACAAAATAGCCTATATTCTACATTGGCACATATCCCAAGGTGCTCAAAAACTCTAACCTAGAAAACCAATAGTGGAACTATGAGAGTTGGAATATTTATTTGACCCAAATAGGTATCAAAAAATGAAAAAAAATTAAATATACACTAACACTAAGCATATTTTTGCATGATACATGATTGCCCTTACACCACTGGATGCTCCTACAATAAACACCCAAGATATTGAAAAGTGACCCTGTCACTTTATAGCTAGTACAGGAAAACTCAAATGGGAAACCTCTATTGTGGATATCAAAGTTGAGTCTTCTATTGGTCATCCTTTCCACTTCACTAGGTATTCATACTACCTATTTCTAGTACCCCAACCCATACGACTATCTAGAATTTCTTTGATTTCTTCCTTTGTAGAAGTGGGAATTGGACATGGCTCCAGCATCAACTCCTCATCTGCACCATCATAATGATATTTTTTTAAGTCTACAATATTAAAAATAGGAGAAATGTAAATCCCATATGGAAACTTCACCTCATATGTATTCCTTGAATCATGTTTCTTCAAAATTCTACAAGGGCCAAATTTCTTCATCTTCAGCTTGTTACAGGTACCCACTAGAAAGTGTTCCTTATTCAAGTATACCATAACTTGATCTCTAACTTGGAACTCCTTATGTCTCCTCTTTTGATCTGCCCTGGCCTTATACTATAGATTCATCTTAGTAATATGTGCTTGCACCTCCTCATGTAGGTTCTTAACATGTTTAGCAAAGTCTTCTACCTCAGCACTTGTCCTCTCTCCTTACTCCATCTTCCCCAGCTCTGGTGTAGTCCTTGGACTACTCCCATACATAATTTGGAATGGTGATCTACCAATACTCCTAATAACATAATTATAGTAGGAAAATTCTTCTTGTGGTAGAATCAAATCCCATCCCTTGGGTTTATCTCCTACTAAACACCTCAGAAAATTGCCCAAACTTCTATTCACTACTTATGTTTTTCCATCAGTCTATGGATGATGTGCAGAACTAAATTTCAATTCTATCTTCAACTTCTTCCACAAAGTCCTCCAGAAATACCAAACAAATTTAGTATCTTTGTCAAAAACAATACCTTTTGGCAGACCATGTAGTCTCACCACCTCTCTAAAAAAAAAAACATTCAATATGTACTGCATCATGAGTCTTGTGGCATGGAATGAAATGTGTCATCTTGGAGAAACTATCAACCACCACAAATAATGAGTGATTAGCCCTTTATGTCCTTGGCTATCGTAGAACAAAATCCATACTTATGTCCTCCCAAGGCTTCGATGGAACAGGCAGTGGCTGATAGAGTCCAGTAACTTGACTAAATTCTTTGGATGTTTGACATACTTGACAACTTTGTACAAACTTCTTCACATCCTGTGATAATTGAAGCCAAAAATAATGCTCTCTAATAATGGGAATGATCTTATCTCAGCCAAAGTGTCTTGCCATCCCTCCATTGTGTTTCTCCTTGATCAAGTTCTCCCTAATGGAACTCCTTGGAATATACAATTAACTTCCCTTGAACAAAATACCATCCTGAATCATGTAATCTAGCCAACTGGTCCTATCCAGAGTAACAGGTTCTTTACAAGGTGTCAAAGCCTCTGCAAAGTCAAGATCCTCAAGGTACATATTCTTGAGTTCATCAAACCCAACCACTTCAACCTGCATTACTATTAGCAACAATTGGCTCCTACTTAATGCATTTGCAACCCTATTAGACCTTTCACTTCTATGTTTTAATACAAATTTATAGCTTTGCATGAACTCTACCAAATTAAAATTTCTTTGATTCAATTTACCTTAGCTATTTAGGTATTGCAATGCATGGCGATTAGTATACAAAACAAATTCTTTTGGCAACAAATAATGCCTCGATTTCTTTAAGGCCTAAACTATTGCATAGAACTTTTGATCATAAATGGAATACTTCTTTACATCATTCAATTTTTCACTAAAGTAAGAAATAGGTTTACCTTCTTGGCTCAACACAGCCCCAATAACACTACCACTAGCATCACAATCCACCTAGAATAATTTATTGAAATCAGGAAGTCCCAATATAGGTTGCTCTATCACCTTCTAATTCAGCAATTCAAAACTCCTTGTAGCTCTTATAGTCCACTTGAACTCTTTTCTATTCCCTTCTCATTGTTTCAATTAGGGGTGCACATATGCTATTGAAATTCCTAATGAACTTGCTATAAAAACTATCCAGACCATGGAATGATCTTGACTCAGTGGTAGACCTTGGATTAGGCCATTCCAAGATGGCCTTCACCTTGTTGGTGTCCATTTTGAGACCCTCAGTTGATACAACAAACCTCAAATAGACTAACTCCTTTCTAACAAAGCTACACTTCTTCAAATTAATTAACAATTTCTCTTCCCTCAACCTTTCAACAACACTATGAATGTGCAATAAATGTCCATCCAAAGACTTAATAAAGATCAAAATATCATCTAGATAGACAATAACAAATTTTCCCAAAATTTTGTTTAGTACCTCATTCATAAGTTGCTTGAAGATGCTTAGCACATTGGTCAATCCAAAAGGCATGACTAACCACTCATATAGACCCTCATTGGTTTTGAATGTAGTCTTCTCCTCATCTCCCTCTCATATTCATATCTAGTGATAACCACTCTTAAGATCTATCTTTGTGAAGTATTGAGCTCCACTTAAATAGTCCATAAGATCATCTCTTCTTGGAAAAGAAAATTGAAATGTGATGGTTATTCTATTTATGGCTTGAGAGTCTATACACATTCTCCACTCTCCAACCTTCTTTGGTGCCAGTACTACAAGCACTGCACATAGAATCGGGCTCTCTCAAATCAAACCTTTCCTCAATAGCTCCTGAACTTGTCTATTCAACTCCTCAATCTCATTAGGAGTCATCCTATGAATAGCCTTGTTAAGCAAACTAGATTCAGGGACTAAATCTATTTGATGACTAATTTTCCTTATTGGCAGAAACCCTTCTAGAACATTATCAGAGATGACATCCCCATACTCACTTAATAGACTTGAAACTTCAAGTGGAATTGTACTACTACCTTCCTTATATTTTTTAGGAATTAAAGCATAACACATATGTTGATGTTTCATGCCATCCAAAAAATTTCTTCCATCAACAAGACATACCCTAGCACTACTATGTACCTTTTTAGCCTCCTTTATCATGGGCTTTAGTTTGTGGTGAACTCTATCCTTTATGAGAGAGTATTTATTTTCATGACCATCATGTATAGAATGCCTATCAAACTTCAACAACCTTCCTAGCAATAAATGGTAGACATCCATTGGAATGATGTCACAAAGAGCCTTGTCATGGTAACTCCTAATCTTGAACTTTACCAAACATTGCTCACCTTATGATCATCCTACACCCAACCAATCTGATAGGGTTGGGGGTATTTTTCCCTCTTGAGCTTTAGCTTTGAGACCATCTCCTCTAACACCAAGTTGTTAATGCTTCTACAATCAACAATAACATCACACCATTTACCCTTGCTCTTGCACCTGGTACAAAATAAACTACTCCATTTTCTAGGTTTAGTCTCAGCACTCAGTAAGACCTTTTCATTAACTAGAACTTCTCCTCTTTCTTTATCCTCTAAATGTAATGAATATGCATCATCATCCACATGAGAAACCTTGCTTAACCATCAGCTCTCCTATCTATCCTTCCTTGGCATTGAGGGCATTCGAAGGGACGATGACCTTCTTCATTGCAATGAAAATAGGTACCATAGAAGCCTCCTCTTCTTGAACCTTGTCCACATCCTCTAACTCTTCCTCTCTAATCTCTAAATTTTTTATCATGGAAGCGGTTAAAACCCTTGTTCCTTTGATTTTAGCTGGTATCCACATCTTTATTTTTCTTCTGGTTCTCATTTTGGCCTCCAAATGACTTGCCACCACCCCTTCCTCCTTGACTATGCCCTCTTTGTCTTACACCAAACTTTATTTTTAGCTTCTCCTCAAATCACAAAGCAATTCTAACTAGTCTTAACTCCTCATAAATACTACGCCTTTACCCACTAAGGTAATGGGCAACCTTCTCCTTGTTTTCTTCTACATGCCCTACCCTAATAAGGACTTGATAAAATTCTTCTATGTATTCTTGTATAGATTTTCCCACTTGCTTTAACTGTTGCATCTTTTTGAAAAAATCAAGTTTGTAATCAATAGGAATGAATTGCTTCTTTAGTTTGTCCACCATGCGATCTCATCTTGTGATTTTCTCCTTTCCTCTTCTATTTTTTTCCAACTGAATCTCTTGCCACCAGATTTTGGCATGGCCTTCATAAACTTAACCCTATTACGGTCCCCAATATCCTCATACTCAAAATATTCCTCTAGCTCATTGATTCAATTGTGTTAACCTCATAATGGTTTTTGACACTTGAGTGACAACACACTTAATCACATTCAACATTGGAATCGAGTACACCATGCATGCTAAGTCACAACAAATGCCAAGTGATCTTCATGTGCTGAGTAGTTTTTAGATACCGAGCAACACAAGATGCCGAGTGTTAACAAGTGCCGAGCAACACAAGATGTCGAGTGTTAACAAGTGCCAAGCAACACAAGATGATGAGTGTTAACAAGTACCAAGCAACACAAGGTGCCAAGTGATATAGTTTTGTTTAGGTGCCGAGCTATCCAGGAAATAGCATGTGCTGAGTATCAACAATAATTCAGGAGCTGAGTAACTCAGTATATCAGCATAAGAGTTTGTAATTGCACAAACTATGATGCAAACAGTTTTACAGCTGACATAAGGTAAATCTCGAAGGATTTAATGATGAGATTGAATCTTTTATTTTTCCTATACAATCTACATGCAGCCAATAAGAAAAATGATGAAGGCATGCAACCAGTAGAAGAAGTGAAATTAATAAGCGAAAAATGAAGATTGAATATGGATCGTAGATCCATACCTAACCCTAAATCCTCAAATGTCTTTATAAGGAAGATGAAATTTCATTGTAAAAATATATATGAGTGGACATACAAGGGTGCATGAGAAAATCTATTTTTAGAAACGAAGGTTATCAGATCACAAAGGATCAAGATCAGAGAAAGCAGAAAAGGTGCCTACATTCAGCAATCAAGGATTGTAATCTATTAGGTTCATTATACGTAATAATTTCTGGCAATTGTATTAGAATGAAAATCCTATGGTGATAGGTTAGCTTAACAGCTATTTCATCAGATCTTTTATTTAGGTGATTAAATCTTTTAACAGGGTGACACTTCATGTTAAGTGTTTGTAAAGCCTCTAACTAGGTCACTATTGACACAGTGTAAAGCCTTTAACAGGGCAAACCATCAGAAGTGGTTGAACAGTATTTCTGTTGTAATTTTTGTGGGTATCATCCCCACCCCAGTTTTACCTTCTTATTCCTGGAGGGTTTCTGGGTTACCAAATTCCAGTGTTATGAGTTGTTGATGCATGTGTTTAGTTTCATGTTTATTTGATGTATTTACATGCATGCAATTTACTTTCAGCTAAAAGTTTTATTGGCTAAAGTGTGATACTTATTATTCACCCTCCCCCCCCGCTCTCATAAGTACTCTTTCCATATTTGAATATTCCAACAATTGGTATCAGAGCTTATCCAAGTTCTCACAAGGAAAAGCCTAATAGCTTGAGGAAAAGATCTAAACATGGAAGCTTTCAAACTTAGAAAGATCATTGAAAATCAAGAGATAGATATGCAACTTGCTCTGCATAGCTTGGAGGAATTTAGAAACAAGTTGAAAAACTCATTAAAAAAAAGGAAGGATCTAGCCATAGCTGAAAATGATATACACTACAAGGAGATTGATACCACCAACATATTTTCCAATGGAGATACAAAAGAGTTTGATGCACCAGTAGCAGAACTAATGGAGAAAAACAAAGTTCAAGCAGATGAGATAAGATCTCTCAAGATGGAACATGAATCACAAGCCATAATGATATGTGAAATCACTGAACACAAGAAAAGGGAAGTTGAAGATAAAGTGATGATGGAAAATGATAAAAGAAATCTTGCAAATAGACTTGAAGAAAAATGTACTGAATTGACAAGGATCTCAAACATGCAGATGGATACACTTTCCCAAATGATGAACCTTCATCATGAACTCAATGTGAAAGATATTGAGATCTCTACTTTAAAGATGCATAATGAATTGAACAGAGAAAAAGAGGTAGCAGAGAATCTCAACAAGTCAAGTGAAGCCATCAAGTATTTTGAACAATTGCTAAAATCCCCAAAATCTACCCATGATACATCACGACTAGGATACAATAGCACTAAAGTTGGAGAATCATCAAAGAGTGCTGAACAGAGAAGTGATAAAGGTAAGAATTCAAAACCCACTTGTCATTACTGTAATAAGAAGGGGCATATAGCTAATGTGTGCAGGAGTAGAAGATTCAATCAATCAAACACACCCAGAAATAAGAGTTTCTGTCACAAATACAACATGCAAGGACATATAACACAAAATTGCATATTCAATGTCACAAGGACTCAGAGATTTGATGGACATTGTTATAATTGCAAAAAGTATGGACACAGGGCATTTGAGTGCAGATCAAAACCTATGTGGACATCAAATCAACCAGCAAAAATAGAAGGGAATGAAAGTCATTATCATTGGGATTACAATACTAGGCATAGCTATCATTATTGTCAAGAATATGGACATATACCACAAAACTGCATAAGAACACATTTCAGAGGAAACTACAAAAGATGGCTAAATCAAACTACATGTTTTAGTTGTTTGAAAATTGATCATATCAGCAGAAATTGTCCTACAAGATCAAAGGCACCCAAGACTGAAGAAAACAAAGGAAAAAAAAAGAATTGATGTCGAAAAGATAAGGGGGAAAATGAACAAGACTTGGAAAAAGAAAGATGAGTGCAACACATCAAGTGGAGGGATCACTTCACCCAATGGGTCAAGTGATCACACTTCATCAAACTAAGCATGAGAAGTATACAGGACTGATATACAAAGCTTTATCACACATCAGTCCCAAGACAAAGAAGATAAGCAAAGGATAAACCTACATGAAACAAGATGTCAAGACAAAAACTAAATGTTGTTGCCGAGCTATCTTTGGATACCGAGTTAAACTCCAACAGATGTCGTGCTCCTAACAGTGACTGAGCTGATAACTGATGTCGAGTTGGATAACTCCAATAGAAGTCGAGTAAAGTGAGAATATAGTGGAAGCCGAGTTAGGTTAAAATTTCTTCAGAAGCTGAGTTGGTAGTTGAGCATTTAATGCGATGGAAATAAGGGTATATTATCGTGATTTCAATCAGTTTTACTCATCACGATCAAGAAGCAAAGAAGAAGAAAGAGAGCTGAGTGACTTCATAGCAAGAATCTAGCATTTCAAGCAAATTGCAACCTCATCCAACACATTTTTCATCGATCTTGAGGTATTTTCATTTGTGTCGAGCTATGTAGTTTGGTATCCTTTTGTTGTGAAAACCCTAGTTTGCATAAATGGTGTCAAGTTCAAAGAAAATCAAGGTAAAAGAGTCTTTAGAAGTTCAGTTAGTTTCAAATGAGGTGAAGCAACCTGATTTTTGTCCTATTCCTAAAGTTGCCTACAAAAACGATCCAGCTAGTGCTCTCTCCCAAATTCCCCCAAAATTTGTAATGGTCCAAGATGTGAGAAAATGTTACAACTATAAGATCGGTGCTTTAGGAAACATGGAAATAAGACAAGCCTATGAGAAACTGTGTGTAGATGGAGTCTTGAAAGAAGAATTCAAAATCATTGAAAGAAAGGGTTTGACCCGAGTTGTAAGCTTTCCCACCTTATTCAAAACAGAATGGATTAGACTTGTGCTAAGCAGAATTCATGGTGGAAATTTGTGGTTAGAAGATATTCCCATCAAATTGACCAAAGAAATCATACATAGAGTAATAGGGTATCCAACCCTAGATCGATACAAAACCCTAAGAAGTGAATCAAAGGAGGTTATTGAAAAGAACACTGGTGCCTAGTGGAACAAAAGAGGAATGACAATTCATACCATACAGGATCCTCTAGTTGAGTTTGTTGTTAGAGTCATTGCCCATAAATTCTATTAATCTAGTAGAGTCAACAGTGTACCATGTATTGCAGTAGATGTAGGCTACAATTGGTGAAAAAAGATCATACTTATGATCTTGCAGAATTGCAACTACAATAGATCAATGAAAACCTAGCTATCATAAGAAGAACAAAGGGCACTCAATGCAAATTTGGAGCAATCCTAATTTTCATATTCTTTTATGTTTAGTATGAGTTTCCTTCTTTTGGAAAAGTGGCATGGAGGAATGATAGAACCATCATTACCCAAATTAATGAATATATAGAGCAAATGGGTGAAAATTTTGATACCTTAATGACAAGCTATTTTGAGGATTTCAAGAAATCCATGAAGCAAATATCAAGGATACCAGCTTCCTTAGTAGAAAAACATACTAATAATATATGTTTCTTAGTTGACATTGACTTTACTTATATTCAAGCAGTGATACCAAGGGTAAGATGGCTAAGGCCATTTGGTTATGAAATTAATATTGATGAGGCATCTGTAGAAATAACTACATTATTGGTAGAAGAAATAGATAAAAGTGCTCCACATTTTGGCACTTATGATGTGGTAAGATCATAGATAAACATGGAATTAAAAATTGCTTCCACATTGAAGAAGAAAGACAAACTATTAAAGAAGATTAAGAAGAAATTTGGTAAAGAAATTGAGGCTGAGGTAGAAGAAGAAGAAGATGACAGTGATGATGAAGATGAGCAAGAACAAGGGCCAATGGAATTAACGCAAGGTCTTGGAGAAGACAAGGAGGAAGGTGCAGAGGAAGAAGAAGCCAAGGAAGCACCAACTAAAGCTGAGCCAAAGAAGAGAAAGGCAACAGAACAGCCTTCAACTAAGCCCAGAACAAAGAAAGCTGCCATGCCATCACCTCAAAAGCCAACAACACAAGCTACAACAAGGGCCTCCACTCAAAAGGCCAAAGAGAAAGCTACAAAGATGGAACAAACCAAGGAAACACAAGAAGAGCCGAGGAAAAGAAGAAGATATGTGGCTCAAACTGACACTGATGAAGAAGACCAATCTGAAAAGGTAAGCCATTCTTCAGTTGATACCTTATGTAAAAAGATTGGAAATGGTGACTTAAGTAATTTAAATAAATTTGATTTTAGTAAATTTAATAAAGAAGAACAGAATAGAATAGAAGAAACAATTTATGGAATGATGGCACAATTCAAGTATACTCCACTTGAATTAGATGGACAATTGCCAAAAGAACTGTCAAAAATTGTAGAAGACAGATGGCATTTTTGTTTAAAAATGGAGAAGAAGATGAGGGAATCAACCCTAGCAAGTGTATTGCCAGATTTGACTAGGGAACAAGTAAAGAATGTAGTCAAAAGACATAATAATAGGTTTATACCTAAATATAAGGCATTCTTCATACTCCAAAACAGGATGGAAGATATTGTTCAAAGAACAATGAAATCATGGAAGAACTTGTACAAAAGGATTGAAGACTTTCTTGAAGAAGAATACAAGGAAGAAGCTATTGTACCAATAGAGGAGAGGAGAAAAAGGAAAGAAGATGAAGAAAATAAAAGAGAAGAAGAGAAGAGGGAAGAAGAAAAGAAAGATGGAGAGGAGGAATAGACACAAAAATAGGATATAATGGCAACAGCTAAGCAAGAGTAGCAACCAGATCAGAGTGTGCAAGACACACAATTACCACCCCCTAGCCTTCCTCAAGCATCCATCTCACCTGCAGACACTATAACTATTACTGATGTTCATGATACTTCTGGTCAAAATATCAATCCATTAACTGCAGAAGATCTAAAAAGAATTCTTGACCAATCTACACAACAAGCAATATTATGTACAGATCCAGTATTGGTCAGTATATATGAATTGCAAAAACTAGTAGAAAGTACAGTCAAAGATAAGGTGAATCCACAAGAACCACCTTCTATCATCTCAACAACTACTAGTAGTCAATTTCAATTACCAACAAGCATAGTTGATGCTGCAAGAAAGAAGCCAAGTGCAGCCATAGAAAAAGAAACAGATCAAACAGGATAGACTATTACATCTAATCCTACAACACAAACACAAGGTGCACTTCCCAAGATTATAATAATTGATCATGGTAGACAGAAGGAGGAGGAAATAGTGAAAACCCCTAAAGAACAGGAGGCAATACAAACATTAATGAATTTACCTACCTCGGGAACTCCTTCACATCAGCCATTGCAAATATCTGTACCAAGATCTACCTCTACCAGAGTTGCAAGGGTACTTCACTATGGAGACCCTGAATTAGATGAGGAGATAGTCATACCGAGCTATGACTCAAAATCAATGAGGTGCAAGAAGCACTAAATAGGAGGAAAAGACAGGAAATACTTAGGAAGGAGTATAAACAAAAGAAAACACTATATGAGATTAAGGACATATTTATGGATGCCTTTAGTTTGCAATCACCAGATGAGTCAAAGCATATCAAGGAGCAATTAATAGATATTGTTGACCAGGTGGCAAATGAAAACCTAGAAACAAATGCAAAACTTATGGAATGGTCAGAAAGAAAATTTTAGGGGAAAGTGAATGAGAAAATATCAAGTCAAATTGCACTTTCACAAGTTGAATTGGCAAAGCTTATTGACAAAGTGAAAAAGGTACTTGAAAATATATTCTCATTGTACAAAAAGTTGTGTGATTTTTCTTACTTCACACAAGAAACAAGCCAAAAGATACTGAGCTTGGAAAGAAATTTAAACATTTCAAGCATGCAATTACCATATGATCCAACTCAAAGTGAGAAGCATTTTTCTCAATCACTTCACACTCACAAAGAAATAGCTGTATTAACAGCACATGAGGCTAATATCAAGGCCAAATTAATACAACTCCAATCCTCCATTACCCCACATTTAGAGATACTCCATAAAGAGCAAGTATATTCTGAAACTGTTCTCAAGAAAGACCCAAATCTTTCTACATTAGATGGACTCATTCATCTTGCTACCGAGATTGCCATCTAGCATAAGTCACTGGAAATTGCATTGAACAATTGGGATGCAGCCCTTAGGATGATTATGGAGGTAAACAACACATTTTTGGCTAAATATGGTCTTAACCCTTAAACATTCTTTGACATAAGTGTCAAAAAGGGGGAGAAAATAGACATATTAGGGGGAGATACAGAGATGAATTAACAGGGGAGAAAATAGACAAAGGAGATATAGATACAAAGGAGGAGCATGATATACAGATAAGGCACAATCAACTTAGGGGGAGTTACAAAATTTTTGAGGTATATATTGTAAGATTGTGAGTTACAAATTTTGATCAAGTTTTCTTTAAACTCTGTATATACCAATCAGATTAGTAAATGTACTTATAAGGTCAGTTAAGTGTTTTTGTCACTCATGTCAAAGGGGGAGATTGTTAACCTCATAATGGTTTTTGACACTTGAGTACCAACACACTTAATCACATTCCACATTGGAACCAAGTACACCATCAATGCCGAGTCACAACAAATGCTGAGTGATCTTCATGTGCTGAGTAGTTTTTAGATACCGAGCAACACAAGATGCCAAGTGTTAACAAGTGTCGAGCAACACAAGATGTCGAGTGTTAACAAGTGCCGAGCAACACAAGATGCCAAGTGTTAACAAGTGCCGAGCAACACAAGATGCCGAGTGTTAACAAGTTTTGAGCAACACAAGGTGCCAAGTGATACAGTTTTGTTTAGGTGCCGAGCTATCTAGGAAACAACATGTGCCAAGTATCAACAATACTTCAGGAGCTGAGTAACTCAGTATATCAGCATAAGAGTTTGTAATTGCACAAACTATGATGCAAACAATTTTATAGCCGACATAAGGTAAATCTCGAAGGATTTAATGATGAGATCAAATCTTTTATTTTTCCTATGCAATCTACATGCAGCCAATAAGAAAAATGATGAAGGCATGCAACCAATAGAAGAAGTGCAAATAATAAGCAGAAAATGAAGATTGAATATGAATCGTAGATCCATACCTAACCCTAAATCCTCAAATGTATTTATAAGGAAGATGAAATTTCATTGTAAAAATATATATGAGTGGACATACAAGGGTGCACAAGAAAATCTATTTTTAGAAGTGAAGGTTATTAGATCACAAAGGATCAAGATCAAAGAAAGTGGAAAAGGTGCCTGCATTCAGCAATCAAGGATTGTAATCTATTAGGTTCATTATACCTAATACTTTCTGGCAATTGTATTAGAATGAAAATCCTATGGTGATAGGTTAGCTTAACAGCTATTTCATCAGATCCTTTATTTAGGTGATTAAATCCTTTAACAGGGTGACACTTCATGTTAAGTGTTTGTAAAGCCTCTAACCAAGTCACTATTGACATAGTGTAAAGCCTTTAACAGGGAAAACCATCAGAAGTGGTTGAACAATATTGCTGCAGTAATTTTTGTGGGTATCATCCCCACCCCAGTTTTACCTTCTTATTCCTAGAGGATTTCTAGGTTACCAAATTCCAGTGTTATGAGTTGTTGATGCATGTGTTTAGTTTCATGTTTATTTGATGTATTTAAATGCATACAATTTACTTTCAGTTAAAAGTTTTATTGGCTAAAGTGTGATACTTATGATTCACAAACCCCCCCCCCCCCCTCTCATAAGTACTCTTTCCATATTTGAATATTCCAACAAATCGATCAACTCATTCAAGTTTAGATTTCTCAAAAACATGTTGACGTCAATTTTAGGTCTTTTTTCGAGCCTTCCAATGGCCCTAAAAAGTTTCTCCTCTGCCTTATTTAGGACTTCTCCATCTCCTTCCCCTTCTTGCCCAATATTTCCTTCTTCTTCATTTTCTTCCTCATTTTCATCACCTATGGTAACATTCATCCCTCTATAGATCTCCTCCTATAATCCCTAGACTTGTCTCTGGAGGGCTCTAGCCTCAGGAGTAACAACTCTAGCCCTTCCACCATACTCCCTTCGTGGAGGCATCTTCTTGTATCAAAACCCACAACCATACGGTCTTAGTGCAAACCACCTCATAGTCGGTGCTCTATCTACACACTCAGGAAGACCTGCTCTGATACCACTTGATGAGGGCACAATCCAAGACAAAAATGAACACAATAAGAAAGGGGGAATATTATTATAAAAAATGACATGCTATTAAATTCAATACAACAAAAATAGACTCCACAACATGCCCTATGGGCTTACAATGTTATTAGATTCTAGAGAAAACCCTTCTCACAGTACCTACCCCCAAACTCCATGAAAAAATGCCTTTACAATTCCAAAAATATCCTTAAGTAAACCAAATTAGGTTTATGGTTTTTGCAATATATCATTTGGCATCCACTACCAAGATAGAAGGTTCTAGAAAACACGTTAGTGTTAGAGTAATATTTTTTTCCTTACTACTTAAATTATTTTGATTTAATTAGTTAAGTTATTACTATTTAGTGCTTCAGTTTTCTCTTAGGTGCATTAATAAATAATTCTTTCATTAATTATTAATGTGCAACCTAGCTTTCTTAGGCTTTAGGTTTTCATTCACCTTTAAGGTTGAACTCTTGTAATTGGTTTTTTATCTCCTCTATTTCTAAGAATACATTAGCATATTTTTCAAAGAAAAACCCTTGCCTCCTCTTGTCTTTTTCTTCTGTCACAGGTTTTTTGCATTTAGGTATTTGAAGACTTTGTGGATTTGTTTTGATCAAATCCTTCATGATATCAGAGCTAGATCTATTGCAGCTTGTTCGTTATTTGGAGAAAAATGAGAATGAGGGTTTGACAAAACAAATCTAGAGTTTTTTGGGTATTTTTCTAAAAAATCAAGGGGGCTACTAATTTTTAGTGCTTCTTGAGGCTAAACAGAACTTACAGATGGATCCAGAAGGCATCGAAACCCCCATTTCCATATAAAGTTTGTTAGTTTTGGACAACATTGGTCTGAGAGGCAAAACAAATTTTTCCTAGAAGGCTATATGGCCTCCTGCATGCTCTCTGAGGTGATTTTTCCAAAAAAGACAACTAAATTTGAAAAAATGGCTCCAAGCTATTTTCTAGCCCATGGACCAATTTTTTTGGCTGCTACTAGCAGCTTTTTTCTTTTTAGCATCAGTTGATGTTTTTTCGGTGCTAGTCACCAAAATCCACTACTCCCCCACCATCGAGTTGCCTGAGCACTGCACTTCCCTACTCTGCTTTTCCCTAGTGCCACACAGGCTGAGCTTCACCTCCCCACCACTCTTTCTCTACTCCATCACCACTTCGACAGTGATTTTTTTTTTTAAGTAATAATTTATCTTCTTCCAGGGGCCCTATCATTTTTTTTGCAATAACTCGAGCATATGAGGGTATTTTTCTGATCTAAAAGAAGCATCGAAAAGTTGGTTCTGAGATGGAGGTTATTAAGAAGAAATTTTTGGGATTTTTCCTAGATTGATACCTATTTTGGCACCTGAAGTCTGTTGATGGCTTCTATCTTCTAGGGGGCATAACTTCTTCATTATAGCATCATTTTCTCTTTCGAAAAAAGTGCCAAAAATGTCTTCTCGAGCACTTTCCAAATTCTCAATCTTTTTGCCAATATTTGGTACCAAGTATTTTTCATTCATATCTAAAGCTTTTTTTCTCTTCTCTCCTTTATGTAATCAGTTTGTAAGTTGGGGTTTAGTTTATTATATTGTGGGGGGGTGCATTTTCATTTTTGTATTTTACTTCAAAATCAACCCTTCTACTTCTGTCTTCTTCTCTCAATTGTAGATTCTTATATCACCTACCTTACACCTCACAACTACCATACTTGGAAAGGATAGATGACCAAATTGCTTATGGAAAAGGGGTTATGGTCATGCCTTGATGCAACTCATCCAGTTCTATAGAGGTCCTATGATTATGCAATGCAATAAGATGGATGAGGCAATGGGCCTCATTGCCATGAATATTTCAAATGGGTTATCGTTTCACCTGGATGGTTTGACTACACCCATATCTATGTGGGACAAGTTTTCCACCTTGTTTGGCACAATGAATCAGTTCAGGGTTCTATAGATAGATGAAGAGTTCACCTCCTTGGTTCTTGAATCATTCACCAACACTGAGGATTTCTTCATAAAATTCAAGTCTCTTTGATCTATTTTACAAGCTGTTGGAAAGACAAAGTCAGATGATGAGTGTATCTTTTTTATACTCTCAAAGCTTTGAGGTCCTTATTAGATTTTCACTTCTACCTTCTACTCCACTATGGATGCTTTAGGTGCATGACATGTTATACCCTCTTTTGAGACATTCTATATTAGGTTAACTTGTGAGTAGTCCAAGCTCGCTTAGAAGGATTCACTTACAAGTTCACAATCATAGGCATTTCTTGCCAAGTCACTTTTGATACATAGAAGTCGAAGAAGATATCAGATTCCTCTTGTCAGCACTCTACTGGTTCATCATCTTCTTCTAAGAAGGAGAAAAAAAAAGACTAAGACTCCTACCTATTCCATTTGTTGGGAAGGACTTCATGATGAGTCCTATTGATTTTAGAAGAGATTTGATGGCTATGAGAAATAGATTGTAGATTTGCAAGCTCTTCTTTAGAAGAGCACTATTTCATCTCCATCCTCTTCTACCTCATAGGGGTATTCATTTCAGTGTTCATCCATCTCTTTCACATCTACACTAGATTTTGGATAGGTTCATGCATTATGGGAATCCATTGCATCCCCTTCATAGGTCCCTTGGATAATAGATTTAGGTGCTTCTCACCATATGGCATCTTCTCCAAGGGTCTTCTCCTCTATTTAGGCTTCTCCCATTCCTCATATTCTCATGGGGAATAACACTACCCTAATAGTATGGGGAAAGGTTAGTTTGCATTTAGCATGGCACATTCAATGATGTATTGTATGCTCCATCTCTATCTGCAAACCTTCTCTCAATTTATCATATTACACAGTGTGGATTAGGGAAGACAGTTGATCATACCACCTGTCTCTACACCTTGGAAGAAACCTTATTACTATAAGGAAAGTTGATCATACCACCTATCTCTACAGCTTCTTGCACTTTGGTCCACCATCTCCATTGTCGGAGCACAACTCTTCTCTTTTGTGAGAGCATCATGTGGTGCAATCAGGATACTTGAACCTTTGTATTGTTCTTAAGATCATTGTTTTGAATACTACACCACATCCAATTGAGGTCTTTTCTCTTCAATAGGACTCTTCTTTAGCTCTGCCTAAACCTCCAGCTCCTTTCATTGAGCTTCTAGGTGCACTTGTTGAGGATTCTATAGAGGACATTCATCTCCTCTTTCATGATAGTGTCAGCATGCCTGCATTGGGGATTCCCTTTTAGGATCCTCATGTTTTCTCTTTTGAGCATCAGTTAGGCCTTCCAATCATTTAGTGGTTTCCTTGTTTTGTGCCCTTGTTTCTTCCACATTGGAGTTCCATTGGTTCATTCATTTCTATAGGGGCTCCATCATTATAGGGGGGCTTTGGTGTCTCATCTCTCTCATTGGGGGGCTGGTTGTACTTATGGTTTTGGGAGAGTCTCTTAAGCCATTTTCCTATTGTTGTTTCTTTCATCTCTTTTTTAGAGGAGTTTTTCCTATTAGGTTTTCTCCTTTGTCTCTAGTTTACAAAGATTTCCTTGTATTGGGTACCTAATCAGGCCTTGTTGTCAAGACCCATTTCCTACTTTCATTGCTGTGCTAGGTTAGTTTTTCCCATTTGCTTAGCTTAAGGGGGAGTGTTAGAGTAATATTTTGTTTCCTTACTACTTAAATCATTTTGATTTAATTAGTTAAGTTATTACTCTTTAGTGATTAAGCTTTCTCTTAGGTGGATTAATAATTAATTCTTTTATTAATTATTAATGTGCAACCTACCTTTCTTAGCTTTAGGGTTTCATTTGCCTTTAAGGTTGAACTCTTGTAATTGTTTTTTTATCTCCTCCATTTCTGAGAATACATTAGCATATTTTTATAGTAGAACCCTTGCCTCCTCTCATCTTTTTCTTTTGTGATAGATTTTCTACATGCATGTATTCAAAGGCTTTGTGGATTTTTTTTAATCAAATCCTTTAGTTAGAACTTGGTGTAAAATTAGAAAAATCCAAAAATGGTAGTCCAACTTCTGGGAGGAAAAAATTTTAACCTAGGACTCTGATTGACAAACCTTTTACATTTCCAAAAAGCTCTCCAAGTGCTCTATAGCCCTATGGACAAGCTTAGCTTGTACCCCATTTTTTGGGCCAGTACAAGATTGTTTAGTGCCTTAAATCAAACTTTGAAGTGCTCTTAGGAGGTCTCCAAGAAAATTAAAACTACACTAACTTTCAAACCATAAAGCCTTTTGACCTAATTCTTTTTCTAGAGTGTTTTAAATTACTAGTATAATCATCCCTCCAACTTACACCCTCTAACTCATTATGGTTATGGATCTATTACAAAATAACTTATATTCTACATTGGCACATATCCCAATGTGCTCAAAAACTCTAACCAAGAAAATCAATAGTGGAGCTATGAGAGTTGAAAACTTTATTTGACCCAAATGGGTATCCAAAAATGAAAACACATTAAACAAAAAATAACACTAAGCATATTTTTGGGTGATACAGGATTGCCCTTACACCACTGGATGCTCCTGCATCAACAAATAGATAAAGAAATGGTCATATTGCAGAATAAATACTGATTAAGGAGAACCTTGGCAT
The DNA here is from genome assembly GCA_028749045.1 of Cupressus sempervirens. NCBI lineage: Eukaryota > Viridiplantae > Streptophyta > Pinopsida > Cupressales > Cupressaceae > Cupressus > Cupressus sempervirens. The sequence continues at coordinate 97,065,302 of CM053789.1, read as the reverse complement.
GGACTTCCTAAATTTGAAAATTTTCCAAAAGTATTACCACCTTCATATTTTTTTTAATCTACTAGAGTACCTAAATCGAAAGGTTGTTTTGATAGACAAGCTAAGTTAGTAGTTGATGGAAAGGATTGTGGATTTACAGTTAATTTCATAACTTGGCCAACATCAAAAGTGGTATTCTTATGCAAACAGGCTGCCAAATGACTTGATTTTGAGCTTCCAACTCTAGACTTCACACTTGGTAGTTGCATTGATAAAGCCATAGCACTTGTTGTATATAATAATGATCCCATTGTGAATCTAGGATGGTGAGTTAATGGTGAAGGACTCTCCTGCTTTGAAGCTAATGACTATTTTAGGGAGACTCATGCCTGATCACAAGATCGGTCCAATTTAGATTGTCTTTCTATTGATATAGAATCATCTGAATAATTTTCAACTTACATGAAAATTTGTTCTACAAAATCTGGTCCACTCTTTATGTCATTATTGTTTGTATTTTCTTTTATTTGTCCTAGCTATCCAATCAAATCATCAACATTTGTGCTATCCTAAAGATCTTCTTCTATTTGTACACCTTTTGATATAGTATTCTATGAGCTACATATTACCAATTTGGGTTTGAACTACATATTACTACATAATTATTTTTGATTTTTTTGTGTTCAATTATGAGATTTTTTTAATTCAAATTTGAGTTCTAAAATATAACTTCAAAAGAAAAAGTTGAAATTAATCATATAAATGATTTAGTTGAGGTCATTATCATTTTATAAATTGGAGTCTTCTATAATGAATGTATGTAGAATTATATCATCTTTCTAATTAAATGTTTCATTTGTGTTTTATTTGTTCATATTTTATATGGGGTTGATGGATTTTAATTTACCAATGTGTGAGTGTGAGGTTGGCCATGTAGTAATGAAGACCTCACACAAGGTGAATAATCTAGAACGTAAATTCTTGTGTTGTCCAAATGGAAGAAAGGCTATTACTATTTTTTTTGTATGTTTACATTTTATGTAACAACTAATTACTATGGTAAACACTAATTTAGATTTGGGATTGCAGGGGGATAGTGGTTGTAATTTCTTTCAGTGGTTTGATGATGTCCCACACACATCTACCATAGCTAAATCTATAGGACACGAAAGTAATGATTGCAAGTTGTGCAAGGTCTAAGAGAGTGAAAACATGTTTCTTTGATGCGTATTGTGCATTATTATTGTTTCAATCTTACTAGTCTATTGGCACCATATGCGTAAATGCACTTAAAAGTCAAAGTAACTATTGTACACGACAATTTATTTTGTATAGAAATGGTGGACATATTTAATAATGATTTGACTATTTTGTTGTATTGTGGCAACTAATTCTATATAAATTGACGAATAAATTCTACTAGTTTCATGACTATTTTAATGTGCATTCCTATTCATGATTGTGTCTAATTTAAAAATAAAATTCCCAATAATTTATCTTTACTCAAAAGAATGAATTTTTTTATTAAATTATAAATAAATAAATAAACTAAATTGACAAGTATTGCAAGAATGAAAATGTGCTCTACTCTAAGCTTCGGGTAGGCTAGAGTTTTGTGCCTTAGTGCTAACCTTTCTTGCTCTATCTATTTCATGTAGTTGTGTGTGTGTGTGGGAGTGTTCTTCAAAGGTGTGCGAGGGTTGGGTATTGTTGTGTGGGTTAGCTATGATAGAGTTTTTCTGCTTGGCTCTTATGGCCATGAGTGGGGTTGCCAAGAGTCTCATTCTTGTTGGAGCCTTAGCTTGTGGTGGATCTTCTCCCGAGATAAGTTCATAGGAAAAGGAGACATTTTATGTTAGTGAGTGCTCAAAGTTAAATAAAGTTAATGGCTACCTTCCACATAGCCAAGATCGACCTGTGTCGATTATCCCTCTAGAGGCAATAATGGAAGATGTGGACTCCTTGGCCACACATGCATTGATATGCAAGTTTCTTGGTATTTGGATTTCCCTATCAACTTTGGAAGCCTGGATTCATCATTTGCACTAGGTGGAAGGTGATATGGATATTATGCTGGCTGGTAATACATACTTTTTGGTGGCTTTCTCTTGCATGTCAAATCGGAACTAGGTCTTTGAGAAAGGCCCATATTTTTATGACCATGTGGTTCTTTTGTCAAACCCTAGCATATGGATTTCAATTCTGATGAGGATCTCCCTTTGAGGGTTCTTGTTTGGGTTTGCCTATCATGGCTTCATTTGAAGTTTTGGTGAGAGGATAATCTTCAACAGATTGCCACTGTGCTTGGGAAATTAATTGCTATAGCACACAATCAATGCATAAAAAGGTTATTTCTTATACTTGTATTTGTGTTGAGATTGATTTAAATAATCCTTTGCCATATTCTTTGGAAATTTTCCTAGGCTCTTCTTCTTGGATTCAATAGCTAGACAATGAATCCCTTCCCTTCTGATGCTACATTTTTCACTCATATGGTCATTTACACTACCAATTCCCTCAAGCCTCTAATGACAATGGTACCCCTAGTGGGTTTTTAGGCCCAAGGATGGCTAATGATGGAAAGAGGAATGGTCAAACTATTAGTACTAGAAAAGGGAAAGTTTAGACAGATAGTACTAGTAAAGGGAAAGTTCAAATGAACACTTCAAGTTAGGGGAAAGGGCCATCCAATACTCTAACGCTAATAAGGATGGCTTTATCCCTGCTTGAAATTGTGCTAAGGGGAGAGGTTAGAAGCAATCTCATCTAGATCATCAAGTGGACTTAGGGTTCAATTGATTTGAGGTGCTTGATAACATGGTCATAGAAGAAGGCATTCCTGTAGAGGCTCAATGTGGGGTTACCATATCAAAGGGGAGGAGTTCTATTCTTAGTGGCAACCAAGATGTTATAGTTCAACAAAAGCCAGAGACCTCTATTGGCCCCGAGTCTAGTACCCTTGTGTTTTCTCCTCCTCCACAAGAAAAGAATAATCTTCTAGCTGATTTGGTCAAAGATGTGTTTGCCTCTAGTAAAGGAAAGGGATCTTCTCTTGCTTTGGTCCTAATGCAAAGACCATTTGAGAAAGTCTCTCCTGCTACTCCCTCAAGAGTTGGGCGAAAGAAGGATTAGGAAAAATTAAACTTCTAGGACATTTACCCATAGAGTCTTGGGCCATAAAGACAAGAGATGAACATTTTCTCCACTCTACTCAATGATTATTCTCTCATGGAATGTGAAGGGGTTGAATAGCATCCCCAGAAAAAAAGCTATTCATGAGCTAGTGGTTGATCATTCTCCAGATATCCTTTGTATCTGAGAGACCAAGCTTTCAATGGGTTCCATGTTTAGATGTGCTCCTAAAATTTGGTTTCTGGGGAAATTTTAGTGTGCTGGTGCCTTGGGGAGCTCTGGTGGTCTTTCCATTTGTTGGGATCCTAGGAAAATTATGCCTCTCTACTGGATCTCTTACCACTCGGCTCTCTTAATGGTGACCTCTTCTTTGGAAACTAGAGAGCTAATTCTTGTTACTAATGTGTATGCCCCTATTAATCTCCCTGGCAAGATTAAGCTCTGGGCACATATTTGGCACGTCAAAAGTTGTCACCCATTCTTGCCTTGGATTGTGGCCAAGGATTTCAACTATCATTAGTCTAGAGAAGAAGCAACGTGGGCTGACTCGCTTGGGTCCTTCTTCTGAGCTCCTTCGAGAAAATATAGATATTTTACATCTCTCTGATTCAAACCTCTTAATGGACTCTTTACTTGGAACCATAGAAGGGATGGAGATGATACCATCTCAGAATGCTTGGACATGTTCCTAGTTTCTTGCTTTTGGAATTGTGGTTCTCTTTCTCTCTCTTCTGAAATTCTTGATTGGAGAGGCTCTGACCACTAGCCTATCAAGCTCATTGCTAGTTATGTTTTTGTCCCCAAGAAGTCTTCATTTAATTTCCAGCTGATGTGGCTTTGAGACTCTTCTCTCCATGGTTTAATGGCTCCCTAGTGGAGACAGCGAGGCCCTACCTATGGCATTCCTATGTTCTCCTTCTCTAAAAACTTACAGTAGGTCAACAGGAAGTTGAAGAATTCAAATAGGAATTGTTTTTGTAATCTCCACATTATGAAGAAGAGGTTTCAGGATCGTCTTGATGTTATTAATTGGTAGATTCAGGATTTGGGTTTTTTTAAAGCTCTTGGCACAGCAGAATCCCAAGCTTCTAGTGATTTAGTAGAGTGGGATCTTAGAGAAGAAATTTATTGGAAATAGAAGGATCGAGTTAACTAGCTTCAAGAAGGGGACAAGAGCACCACATTTTTTCATAAATTTGTGCAGGCTCAACATAACAAGAGTTACATTTCTTCTCTTGTTACTTATGATGGGACACATCTAACCTCCTCTCAAGCTGTATCCAAGGAAACTATTCAATTTTATAATACTCTCTTTTCAAATGGCTTGCATCTAGTGGAGATTGAGGATGATACGATCTTGTCCTGTATTCCTTCTGTTGTGACGAGGGAGATGAATGACTCTCTTATGAGGTCAATTTGTATGTCTAACTTGGAGAAGGTAGTCTTCAGCTTGCGTAAGGGAAAAGCTCTAGGGCATGATGGCTTCCTTGTTGAATTCTTCCATGAATTTTGGGATATTATCAATCATGACCTTTTGGATGTGGTTCAAGAGTCCTATTCAAAAAAAGATATTCTTTGGGCTTTGAATGCTAGTTCCCTAGTCCTTATTCTGAAGAAGGAAGAGGCTAATCAGCTGGACTTCTTTAGGCCTTTTTCTCTTTATAATGTGGTCTATAAAATTATTACTAAGTTCCTAGAAGAGAGGCTTAAATTTTGTCTTCCCATGGTTATCTATAAGGAACAAGGGGGTTTTGTGCTTGGAAAAAAAAATTTGAATGGGGTGGTTATTGCTTCTAAAGTCATTCACTCTTTGTGTACTTCTAGAGAATGTGCTATGTTCATCAAGCTTGGTATGGCTAAGGCTTATGACAGAGTCAATTGGAGCTTCTTGTGAAAAATTGAAATGTCCCTTTTTCTGATTTTATATGATATTTCAAGCCTCTAATAAGATTTTCAAAATCAAACAATCAATAATACAAAGATCCACCAATTTCTCAATAAACCCCAAATCGGGTATGTCCGAAATAGTGCCAAAAACTTCACAACTTCACATAGTATTAATAAATCTGAAAATGAACATTTTTACATAAATTTCAGCAGCATAATGGCCTACAAAATGAAATTTTTAGATCTGTATAGCATTTACACAACAGCTCACAAACGTAGGACAAAAACTATGCTCATTGGGCTCTCGAAATTAACACAAAATGCTCGAAAACACCACAAAAATACTAATAATCTATCTTAGAAGTTTAACCACATCCTAATACATATATTCAGCTCTATTTTAACAGCTTAAAGTCTGAAATACAGCAGCAACCCAAACTCATATGAAATACTCAACCGAAAACACCAAACTCTTACAAAAAACACACCCGAAAAATCACAAATTTGTATTGTTTAGCACAAGGGAAAACTCTGCATGAGCTTGCACATGGAATGGCTTCAAACTCCCATCCTTATCCTTTCTAGAAATCTGCAAACTCCCATCCTTGGGTCTCCTTCTCCATAGGTTTGGCAGCCTATGAAGAACAACAAAGCAATAAGTGAAAATCAAGTTCTCGACTGAGCCCAAAATGCCTCCAAACCCCTTAAAAGAGGGAATAACCCTAACTCATGCCCAAGAGGGGTTAATAAAATATAATTTAATAATAATTTTTATTTATTAGTCCATTGATTTTCAAAGATTAGCCCCTTTTGCTGAAACTTCACCTTTTTGGAGCCTGCCTGCCTTAGCAAAGTTTATTATTTTTAATTATTTGAAAAGGGGACATAACAAGTCCTCCCCTCCCAAATATTGCTTGTCCTCAAGAAATGAAGGTTGGAATTCTCAAGAATATGTGCTCCTTCCCAAGTTGCATCCTCTAGTGGTAATCCTTTCCATTTGACCAAGTGCTCTATGACACTCCTGTTTCTCAATCTTTTCTCTCTTGTATCCAAAATCTCTTCTAGTATCAAAACTAATTTCCCTTCATCATCAACAGGTGGTAATTCTGTAGATACTATGGTTTGCTGTCCTAGAACCTTCTTTAGGTAAGATACATGGAAAATATTATGTATTTTTCTGTTTGGTGGGAGCTCCAATTCATAAGCTACCTCTCCTACCTTCTTGATGATATTATAAGGCCCATAGAACCTTGGCTTGAGTTTCTCTGCCCCACTCCTCTTCAAGGTGCTTTGCTTATATGGATGCAACCTAAAAAATACCAAATCTCCCACCTCAAAAGATCTTTCAATCCTTTTCCTATCAGCATATAACTTTTGTTGGTTCTGTGCATGTTGTAGATTATCCTTGAGGGACCTTATTATGTCTTGGCTTTGCTTGACGAAATCACTTGCTGTAGGTACTCTGCTATTGAAAAGTATTAGATCAACAAAGGAAAGGACATCATAACCATAAAGAGCATGAAAAGGAGGCATACCAATGGACATGTGATGAGATGTATTGTAACAATACTCCCTTAGGTGTAATCATTTTACCCAAGCATGTTGTTGATTTGAAACATAGTTCCTCAAATATCCCTCTATCCATTTATTAACTATCTTTGTTTGTCTATCTATTTGAGGGTGATAGCTAGTACTGGGAGTGAGTTCAGTTCCTGTCAAATGAAAGAGCTCCTTCCAAAAAGAGCTGAGGAATCTACTATCCCAGTCACTAACAATGTTTCTAGGCAAGCCATGTAATCTAAAAAATTTCTTGAAGAACAATTCGACCACTTGTGATGCCTTGAAATCAGATGTGATAGAAAACAAATGTGCATACTTAGTTAGTCTATCTACCACCACATATATGCAATCCTTACCTTGAACCTTGGGCAACCCAGTGATGAAGTCCACAGAAATACTTTTTTATTTTTGTTCAGGAATAGGAAGTGGCTGCAACAACCCTGTAGGAAAATTTTGCTCACTCTTGCTTTGTTGGCATACCATACATTCCTTAATGTGTTTAAAGACATCCTTTTTCATACCCTTCCATGAAAACCACTTTCGAATTTTCCTGTATGTCTTAAAGTATCCCTGATGACCAGCCAAAGGTGTCATGAAAGGCCCTCAATATCCTCTCCTTAGTTTTTGATCTTGGCACTAAGAAGATCTTGTTCTTGTAATAAATTAATTCATCAACAACCTTGTACCTGTTATCATCCACTAACTTATCCAAAATTTTGGTGGCAAAGGAATCTTTAGCATACTCTAAAATTATGGAGACTTTCCAATCAGTAGAGATAGATGTTAAGGAATACAAAGTGGGCTTTCTTGAGCGAGCATTAGCAACCACATTATTCTTTCCTTTCATGTATTCAATATCAAAATCATAAGCTTGCAATTTTCTTACCCATTTTTGTTGACGAGCATTCAAATCCCTTTGGTTCAGGAAGAACCTAAAGCTATTATGGTTTGTCTTTACAATGAATCTCCCACATACCAAATATTGTCTAAACTTATGAAGTGCATGCATGATTGCCAACATTTCCTTATCATAGATGGAGTAACCTTTCTTTGATTGATTTAATTTTCTACTCTCAAATGCTATTGGATGTCCCCTTTGAGTTAGGACAGCCCCTATACCTTCTCCAAAAGCATCACATTCAACAACAAAAGGTAAAGAGAAATTTGGAATTGCAAGCACAGGGCATGAACTCATTACCTTCTTAAGCTTATCAAATGTTTTTTGTGCCTCTTCTGTCCAATCAAAAGATCCTTTCTTTGTCAAATCAGTCAAGGGGGCAGCAAGCTAAGAAAATCCCTTGGCAAATCTCCTATAGTAGCTACACAACTCAAAGAAACCTCTTAACTGTGTAAGATTAGTGGGTGGAGGCCAATCCAAAATTGCTTGAATTTTTTGTTGATCAACCTATACTCCTTTAGAACTTATAATATGTCCCAAATATAGGATCTCTGTCAAACCAAACTCACACTTAGATAGCTTAGCATAAGGGATTACTGCTCCAAGATTCCCGAAATAGTGTCTATGTGCTTTAGATGCTCTTCCCATGTTTTACTGTAAATCAAGATATCATCAAAAAATACCAAAACAAATTTTTGAAGATGCTGGCTAAATACCTTATTCATACAAGATTGGAATGTTGCAGGTGCATTAGTGAGGCCAAATGGCATAACAAGAAATTGAAAGTGCCCATAGTGACATCTGAAAGCAGTCTTTTCCACATCTTCACTCCTCATTCGGATTTGATGGTACCCTAATCTTAAGTCAATTTTTGAGAAGTATACAACACCATGTAACTCATCAATGAGTTCATCTATGCGTGGTATGGAATACCTATTTTTTATGGTCTTCTTGTTTAGAGCCCTGTAGTCTATACACATTCTCATTGTACCATCCTTTTTCTTGACAAGTACCACAGATGATGCAAATGGACTAGAGCTAGGCCTTATGAATCCTATGTCCAGGAGTTCTTTAATAGTTTTTTCAATTTCTTCCTTATAACCTCTTGGATGGCGGTATGGGGTTGTTATAACTAGTTTGGCACCCTGTTCTAACTCTATAACATGCTCAAAACCTCTATCTGGTGGTAATCCTGGAGGTAAGTCATTGAAAACTATACTATGCTTATCAAGAATATTTTGAATTACAAAATGGAAATTACCTTGATTCTTTGGAGAGCTTGTTGGATGGATTATGACTCCTACTGCCCATGCTACTTGTACTCTTCGAAAAGTCCTCTCCATCCTCTTACCTTAGGTGCTCCATTCGATAAGCCTTTCAATATGACTTCTTTCCCATTGGAATGAAATTTAAACTCCATAGTTTGATGGTTCATGTAATAGCCTCCAATAGAGTGCAACCATTGAACACCCAATACAAGATCTGTCTCCCCAATACCAACCACATAAAAGTCATCACATAACTCATAATCTCCTAAGGTCATCTTGAGTTGTTTCACCACCCGTGTGCAAGGCATAGTGAATCCATCAGCTACAGTAACATTGAATCCCTCAAAATCTTCTGCTTTAAGCCCTCTTTTCATGACAAATCCCTCATCAATAAAATTGTGAGTTGCCCCACTATCAAGAAGAACTGTCAACCTTTGCCATGCTAGTACCCCTCGAATTCGAAAGGGATGGTATCTTGGGACTCCTGATAATGCTGCTAAAGTGTCATCCTTGGTGATTTATTTTTCTTTCTCTTCTTCTACCTCCTCCTTAGTGTCATGAAATTCCTCATGCTCATCTGAATTAGATTCTGAAGCAACTTCAATATAGTGCACTTGACCTTTCCCCAAACATCCGTGTCCTGGAACCCATGGTTCTCTACAAGTAAAAGAAAGCTTTTTCCTTCGTAATTCACTCCTAGTCTCTTTATCTACCTTCTTTTTTGCCACATTTATCACATCTTTTGGTGGTAGTTTTGGAAAAGTCTTTTTCTAAAAATTTCCCTTATGTTGCCAAAGATTTGGGGGTTTTTGATTAGTGATTGGTTTCATAAGCACGCAAGTTTCAAGTTGCAAGCTTCTTTTGATAGCTTCCTGTAAGGTTGAGGGTGAAAAAGCCTTAACCAAACCCTTAACAGAATCTTCTAAACCATCAATAAAAAGATAAACAATCCTCTTTTCACTCATATCAGGTACCATAACAACCACTTTTTGAAACTCTTCTATATACTCATTAACTGATTTGGTTTGCTTCAACTTTGACAATTCTTTAAAGTACTCTTCATCATCCTTGAGGTCAAATCTATCTATCACTCTTTGACTGAAATCATCAAATGTAGTTACCTGATCATGACCTTGAGTAGTCATTCCATGATACCACCAATCATAGGCTGCATCTTCCAAGTGTAGATTTGCAAATTGAACAACATCACTCTCCTTCATCGGGTTAAGTGTGAAGAAAGCCTGTAATTTTTGTAGCCATGCTCTAGCTGAAATTTTATTTGTTCCATCAAAAGTAGGTGCTGTAAACTTGCTTATTTTATTTTTGAGCTCTCTTCCACTTATGGCATGCTCCCTCCTATTCTCTTTCTTGGGCATTAGAGTGTTCATCATATCCACATATTCTCTAAAAAGAACCGAATTGCAAAAGTCATCATCTAAGCCACTGTAAGTAGCTCTTAATGCAATCAAGTTACCTGTAATCTCTTCTACAGGATTAAGAGTTGGATTCGGTACTGGTGGCTCATCTGCAGGCAAGAAAATAGTTTTGGTTGATTTAGATGGTGTGGATTTCATATTTCTTGGCTCCTCTAAAGTACTCCCTTTCTCATTAATAGATGCAACTCCTTGCAATTTTTCTGTCAATATTCACAAAGCCTCTCTCGTTTCTACCAAACTATCCACTGTTTGCTTCTGAGTATTTTGGATGTCTTGGAAGAATTTCTTTGCCATCTCACCTAGATCAGCCATACTTTTCCCTTCCTTGAATTTTGTACTTTTACTTTCAACTGGAGGTTTGATCAAAATTTCTTTATTCTTTTCTCGCTACAAATATCTTTTTTCTCTTTCACTTAGTTGCATGAAAACTTCTACAAACCCTCAGGCTGGCAAGATCATAGCTCTGATACCACTGAAATGTCCCTTTTTCTAATTCTATATGATATTTCAAGCCTCTAATCAGATTTTCAAAATCAAACAATCAATAATACAAAGATCCACCAATTTCTCAATAAACCCCAAATCGGGTATGTCCGAAATAGTGCCAAAAACTTCACAACTTCATATATTATTAATAAATCTGAAAATGGACATTTTTACAAAAATTTCAGCAGCATAACGGCTTAAAAAATGACATTTCTAGATCTGTATAGTATTTACACAATAGCTCACAAACGTAGGACAAAAACTATGCTCATCGGGCTCCTGAAATTAACACAAAAATGCTCAGAAACACCACAAAAATACTAATAATCTATCTCTAAAGTTTAAAAACATTCCAATACATATATTCAGCTCTATTTTAATAGCTTAAAGTCTAAAATACAACAGCAACCCAAACTGATATGAAATACTCAACCGAAAACACCAAACTCTTACAAAAAACACACTCGAAAAATCACAAATTTGCACTGTTCAACACAAGGGCAAACTCTGCATGAGCTTACACATGGAATGGCTTCAAACTCCCGTCCTTAGCCTTCTTGAAAACCTACAAAATCCTGTCCTTGGGTCTCCTTCTCCACAGGTTTGGCAGCTTCTAAAAAACAACAAAGCAATAACCGAAAATCAAGTTCTCGACTGAGCCCAAAATGCCTCCAAAGCCCTTAAAAGAGGGCATAACCCTAACTCACATCCAAGAGGGGTTAATAAAATATAATTTAATAATAATTTTTATTTATTAGTCCATTGGTTTCCAAAGATTAGCCCCTTTTGTTGAAACTTCACCTTTTTGGAGCTTGCCTACCTTAGCAAAGTTTATTATTTTTAATTATTTGAAAAGGGGACATGACAAAAATTCTTCTAGCTTTTGGCTTTAGTCAAGAATGGGTTAGTTGGGTTTTGAGCTATGTTACTACTCCCTCATTCTCGATCCTTCTTAATGGTGAACCGTTGGAGCTTTTTGGGGCCTCCAGGGGTCTTTTCCAAGGATATCCCCTTTCTCCTTATTTTTTATCATTATAGTTGAGGGACTTGGAAAATTCATGTTTCCCAAAATCTAATTCAGGGCTGGCAATGGGGAAATGGTCTGCCCACTCTTTCCCACCTCTAGTTTGTTGATGATACAACCCTTGCTGGGAGAGCTCGGATTCGGATAGCTGAAGCCTTTCAGCTCACCTTGGCTACTTATTTGGCTGCCTCTAGTCATAAAATCAATGACCACAAGTCCTCTATTTTTTCTTCAACACTCCTAAGCCTATCCAATAGAGGATTGCTAATATCTCAAGATTTCAGATTGAGTCTATCCCTATGACTTACTTGGGGGCCCCTCTTGTGGTGGTTGTGCAAAGCTTTCTCAACAAGCTCTGAAAAAAAGTCAATCATTGGACTCATAGATGGCTCTCTACTGTTGGCAGGGTGACTCTCTTGCAATCTGTGATTCAGGCTCTTCCCACATATAGAAGCATGGTTCAAGCTGCCCTGGCATATTTTCTTAAAGAATTTGATGCTCTTTCTTGCCAATTTCTTTGGAGTGGCAATTTGCAAAATACTAAATGGAGCCTCATCAATTGGGATACCATCTGCAGGCCAAAAAAGGAAGGAGGCCTTAGCCTTCATTCTACTATCTTGTGTAGTCGAGCTCTTCTATTGGTGTTGGTGTTCGAGTCAGTCTTAGCTTTGGGCTCATATCCTATCACACAAGTATTTACCTAGTGTGGAACCTTTAGATGTTTTTAGCTTTCCTCTTGAGGGAAGAGGCTCTATGGTGTGGAATACCCTGAAGATTGGTGCTCACCTAGTGAAGAGAAGTCTAGTTTGGATCTGTAACATAGACATTGAGGCTCTATTTTGGAGTAATTCTTGGAATGGGCATCCTCCTCTCTTGTCCTCTCATTTGCACTTATAGCCTCTTTGTGATTTTTTTCTTTATGCTAGATGGAATAAGGTGGCTCATTATAAGGAGCCTCATAACCTAGGCCTTGTTGTTGGTTATAGATGGAAGAATTCTTCTAATTGGCCACTAGGTGGCTCTCTAAGGGATCAGTTGGAGCTTTCTCAGTTCTTGGCTTCTAGGGAGTGCAGTTCTCTACAAGAACCTAATGTTTTGGCTTGGAGAGGTGCTTCTTCTGGCAAGTATTATGTTTCTTTAGGGTACCTTGCACTAACTAAGGAATTGTTTGGCGGGGTGGAGGTCTCTTGGTAGAAGAAAGCTTGGAATAGCTTTTCTTGGCCTAAGTGTAACTTTTCCTCTAGATTATGATTTACAATCATTGTCTTACTTCAGAGAATCTTTGCAAGAGAGCCTTTTAGTGGCCCTCCATCTATATCTTATGCTACAATAGTGAATAGATTGTTTCCCACCTTTTTTCTAATGCCCCTTTGTCAAGTAGATTTGGCACTTCTAGTGGAGTGTGTGTAAGGATGCACGTGCTGGCATGTTTCTTCCTTGTCTAAGTTTTGGGATCATCTGGGCCATCCCCCTTCCAAGACCTCTTTTCTTTAGGTTTTTTGGACTATTGGCCCTTTCCTTATTTTATGGCATGTTTGGCTTAAGAGAAATAGGAGGATCTTTCATGATGTGCAACTGGGGATTAGGCACCTGTGGGAAAAATTGTTCATTCTCTTCATGAAACACTCTTGGCTAAATGTGACTTTGGTGGTGGTTTGGACCCTAGAGATGTTGGTATTTACTCACGCATTTCCTTTCCCCTTCAGGGCGACACTCCCTCTCTCCCCACAGATGCTCTAGGAATAGAGCTAGGTAGCACTCTCAACATGTTAATCGTGAGGGACATTGGACTCCTCCCCGAGCTAGAGTTCTTAAAATCAACACTGATGGCTCTTCTTGGGGAAATCCTGGACCGACTAGTATTGGGGGAGTTAAGCGTGACAGCTCTAATGATGTTCAATTCTTGTTTTCTATCTACAAGGGTTACCATACAAATAACCTCATGGAAGCTCTTGTTATCTTGGTTGCAGTGGAACAGTGTTGTCAATGTGATTGGAGAAGAATTGCCTAAAACTGCCTTGCAAGTGGTTGTGAATTTATTGAATAGATGGAACTTTGTGGATGTGGATTGGCATTTGGCTGTGGTTATTCAACAGATCACTCAATTATGCAATTCTCTGGATTCTGTGTCTTTTATGCATATTCCTCAGGAGTGCAATGGTGTGGCTAATTGCTTGGCTAAATGGGCCTCCAAGCATGCACTGAATTGGAACATTGTTGATCATAGGATGCTTCCCCCTGATTTATATCATAAACTGGCTCAACTTGTTGACTAGGGTAAAGCTCTTTAGTGCTTTTTGTTTCCTCTGTTGTTCTATTCTCTTTAGTATTCAATAAAAATTTTACCCCTCTTTTTGTTAAACAAAATAATAAACTAAACCAACTCAATAAAATAGTAAATGGAAAAATATTAAATTATAATTTAAATTAAAAATAAAAATAATCGTTATTCCAATTCCGGTTATACACAACCAAATATCGAATAAACATATTTCCTATCAAATTCCGGGTGAACCCTCCAGAAAAGAGGAATAAGTATTCCCATTTTCTATTCCCAAAATAACAAACCGTGAATAAATATTTATATTCGTGTATTCCCATTCCCATTCCCATAACCAAACATAATATTTGTGATTAAACATAGATTACAAATACAAGATAGAAAATTTATTTCTGTGTATGCCCAAAGAAAGAATAATATCCATGTGTGTGCTCCAACTATAGATTAAACTGATGTTGAAAATTTCAATGCATGCCCAAAGAAAAGAATAATATCCACGTGTGTGCAGGAACTATAGATTAAACTACTGTAGAAAATTTGGATTGCAGTATGTAAATCCCAAATCATTTTATAAAGAGAAATTATTTCAATTCAATAGGAATTCAGGTAAATGGTATTACTCTTTGGATATTAAAAGGTGAAGCTTAACCCTGAACTCTAGTCAAATATAATAATCCCTCCCGCATGTTCTTTTCCAGTAGTTTAATGATTATCAATGTTAATAAGTTGCTTTCTCTAGAAGTTGCTGACGCAAATCCTCTTGAAGAAAAGTTGATTCTTTTGCTCTGTTCCATGCCTTTCTAATGGCGGCAATATATACAGAACCTTAACCATTCTCGAAGAGCGAAGGAAGTATAAAAAGATACTAAACCTAACTTCAAGAGCGAATTTTTCCTTTTTCCGAATGATTGAAACAAAGTGCAAGAAGGACAGATGTGAGGGCACATCAGACAAGGGATAACTTAGTGATCCGTAGAGGGAACTGATTCCCTTAATGAAGTATTCAAGTTTCCCTCTTTCTAATAAACTTCCAGCATTTCGAAGGGCTTATTGCACTATAACAATATATTCAGCATAGCAAATATTTTACACATCTCTGCAGGCCACAAACCTTTTGATTGATATCATTGATTTTGGTCATCTTGTTCACCAGCTTCCATCGTTTCAATGGAGAAGTATGTTGAAGAAGCCAAGTCCTCTGTGTCAAAGGTCTGGTCATATTTAACATTTATCAGTGATAAAAAGGCAAAAATGACAGGGCAGTCATCTGATGGGAGAGAGATAGCTCTTCTAACATATGTACAAGAAAATGCTGAGAATGGAAATGCACAATCTGTGATATCTGCCATTGATGATTTCAGCCATCATACATGGCTGATGACTGTAGGCAAGGAGAAGGGCTCCATTCTTGAATCTGCTGTCCAAAAGTTTCAACCCAGAATGGCCTTAGAGCTTGGAACATACTGTGGCTATTCCGCCATTAAAATTGCTCTGCAGATGACAAAGCCGGGTAGCAAGCTGGTCTCTGTAGAGATGAATCCACTTAACAGTGAGGTTGCCAGAGCAATAATAGATCATGCAGGTAAGAGTGTCTCTACTATTAACTTAACAATCTTCTCTTTAAAATCTGTTTGTAAGGAATGTAAATTATTCTATTATATCTCGGAAGCAGAGGAAAGCATCAGAGCTGAAAAAAAGATAATAGTAATAGTTTATATAATTTTGAAATCTTAATATCAAATATTCTCAAATCTCTGCATCCTATTTTTATTTATATTACTTTAAAATTCTTGTTTGTTATATATATTAACCAGCAGCAATAAAAACAAAGGAATTGAGAGGAATGAGGATAATATATTAAACTTTTGTTTTTAAAATGTTGTTTCTTGCTTGTAAAAGGGATGGGAGAATACAATCAGGAGATGTACCCCAAGTTTACACCCTGTCTGGAGATGAATCCCAAGCTATCTTGTGTAGTCAGTTTCCTGATTGGAGATACCTTGGAAGAAAGGATAGCAACAGAATCGTATTAACAAAGGGGTAAAAATTTATTTAGCAACAAGAAAAAAATAAAAATAGAGAAGGATAGAGGTCTCCACAAGGAGCGTAAAGAGCCCTGTCACCGTCTGTTAAATGATCTAACAAAATAACTATTTCGGAAGGTAATTGTCTCTTATCCACAATAGTCCAAGCACCCATCTGATCAGAAGCCCTTTTAACCAAACAATCAGCAACCTCACTCTACTCTTTTCAAATGTGCTTGAAAACAATAGACTCAAGCACCACACAACTCAAGAATTTATATTATAATCAGATTTTTATTATAATATATTACAGTGGTTCCAACAAAAATAATGTTAATATACCTCTCAGACCCTGGAGATTTCAATTGACATTAAATTGCTTTCTTAATTGAGATTATGGTATGTTTATTTTGGATTGCAGGACTGTCCTCCAAGGTGGAAGTATTGGAAGGGACATTGACTGAAGTTTGTGATGAATTGGGGGAGATATTGGATGAAATGGGAGCCATTCATTATGATTTCATATTTCTAGACCACTTCAAGAACTGCTATTTGCCAGACTTCCTGATGCTCAAGGAGAGGAGAATGCTTGGCAAAGGAACAGCCATTGTAGCAGACTGCATTGGATTTTCTGGAGCCTTTAATTACCTCAAATATATCAGAGAACATGGTGAGGAGATGGAAACTGAAGAGGTTCAGTCTTCTGTGGAGTTCATGAGCTGGCTGCCCTGCACAATGGCAGTGTCCACTTATAAGGCTGATTTGCATAACTCTAATACCATGGGTCTTTTATAGAACATCATTTGGCCACCAAATTTGTTATATGTTTATGTCAAAATGATCAGAAATGTATATTTTCATGTTGGGTCGATTGCCTTTTGGGACTTTTTGGACTTGATACATCCATGGTAGGAATTGCACATGGTCTTGAGATTGTATTAGGCCATGGAACTGATAGAGAATCTTCCTTCGTAACTACACTATTCTATGTTTGTATATATTCCAATTAAGAGTAGTTGAAAGGGAAAGTCAAGTTAATATTGAAATACTATGTATGATTTTGTGGAAATATAAACATAATAAATGTTGTACACATTTTCTAGAGTACTGGGAGTTGCTTCTTTTCTTCTTAACACATTTCCATTTTTGCGTTCCCATTTAAATAGGACCAACAATAAAGAATTGCATTCTTAAAAGAGGTAGAATTAAATTTAAGATTTTATGTTTTTAATGTAGAACTGAAACATTATATGAAAGAAAATAAAATAAAATGAGTGCTAATAAATATGAACTTTGTAGATTGAGACAACGGTAAAATCTTGGTAGCATGAAAAAGTGGTGGATTTGATAAGTGAGAAAAAAAAATTAGTTTAATGATTGAAAGTAGAATATTTTATTATATATAATATTTTGATGTTTGTTTCAGCATTTAATTGTTAAATTTTTAGATCAATTATTTTAAATATAATTTTTTTCTTTTTAATTGTTTAACTACATGTAAAACATGACTTACTCTTTTTCTTTTATCTTAATCAAATATTGAAAATTTTATGTTCTAAAATGTGTAAAGACATTTCAAGAAATTGTATAAATATGATATCTTTTATTATCAATGTAGGTGTTAACCTTATACATGTGTGGTGATGTTGTTGTGCTTGATTAAATTTTAAATTAATGACATGTGTATTTATAATTTTATAAAATCAAGGATCATGTCATTTGTTCATATTGAAATAAAATGGTCTTTGGATATTAGATAAATAGGTCAAGATGAGTGAAGAATTGAGAAAATAGGTGCAAGGTGTGTACATTTCACACTTATATTTTGTGCTCACTATAACTTGTTTGTGAATTGATGTTAGTAAAAATAGTATGAACATGCATGGTAAAGTAAAACACCTAGTCAATATGAAAGTAATAACTAAGCACTCATCAAAAGGATTTAGATATAGATGAACATATGTGCTTGCTCATTGCATTCTCCATAATGAAATATTCAAGTACAAATTTTCATATCAAAAATTAATTCAAATTTTAAATAAGTGTGAACAACCATTTTAAGCCTATTAAACTCCTACAAATATTTATTAATGTTCAAGAATTTTTTTTGTTATAAAATATGTATGAATCACTAGAATTACCTATATGTAAATTATTTAACTATTAACTAGATTGCGAATCATAAACTAAAACCAAGTAAATTATTGTTGAGATATTACATAGGGAATTTAGTATATAAGCCCTTTACAACATAGAGATAGGGAATTTAGTATATAAGCCCTTTACAACATAGAGAAAGGTAGAATGACAATCTTAGAAGTGTTAATGTTCACTAGAAGTTAGGCAATGGTAGAATAGTTAATGTTTGTGGTTTTAACGGAACTAGTCTTTACAAAATGATCAATAGTATTAACTTAACATTAAAGCACAAGTCTTCCTAATCATTCTCGAAGAAATTTGACATTTGCTACATATAACACAATGCCCAGCTCTCGGTTGCGTGTTTATTCCATTAAGGATTGTTGCCCGACTATAAAATTCTTTCAATTTTATAAGCCTTGATTAATTTTTATTAAATTGTCCAATTTCAAGCTTTTAATTGGCCATTTTATCGCTGAATTTGTGTGAGTCTCCAAACTTCCATGTCCCCGGCTTGTTCCCAGCTCCGTATAGCGCTTGAGATCATTGAAATCCAGCTTCTGAGCCTCCAGCTATAAAAGGTTAATGATTGCCGCCTAAACACGTATTTCTTAACCTTTAACTTCTTAAAAGGTTAATGTTAACCACCAAAAACATGTTTTTCTTAACCTCCAAATAAAAGGTTAATGATCCCAACCAAAAATACGTATTTCTTAACCTCTTCAAGATGGTTATTAACCTCTTGAATTTCTTGATGAAGGATTGGATATGTGAATGGCTTGAAATCAATGATCATAAGAATTCATGTTTTTCAGTAACATGTTTTCTAAGATGTGGAGAGATTTACAAGTGGTCTGAAACAACAAGAATACCAACACCCATGGACTATATGACAAGGTACCTCTTGACATCGCGTGCCACTCTGAGTTCAAAGTGTGATTGCAGAGAAATTGTGTGGAGTTACAAACAAGGCACGCTACCTATATCATTGTCTTCTCTCAATATTACATCCCATGGGCAGATAGACGGTACATGGGAGTTGTTTGGTAAAAAGCCTGCAGGTTGCACAATGACAGTCCACGTAACTGCACACTTGAATATTTCATGATTCCCTTTCATCTTGAAAGATGTTATTAAATCATTTTCAAATGGATTGAATGATCAATATGATAAGAATGTCATCTTACTTGCATGATAGAAAAGCATCTTGCATCATCAATTTTACATAATGTTATGCTTACGGCTGGTATATGACCGATTCAGAGGAAAGGGAATGGAGCCGTGTGCAAAGAAAATTAAGTTAGTAAAGGAGCCTGCGGTTTTCAAAAGATATTACCAGTATTATCTATAATCCATGTACGTATTGAAGCTGAGGTGATACACATGAAAGGTTTACATTGGCATCCTCGCTGCCTGTGCCAAATTGGAGCTATAGAACAGGGTATGAGCATCTGTCAAAACATGAAGAATGGAGATATCCTATCAGAGTTGTGATTGGTTTTGTGAGGTTATCTACACCCTCTAACCAGCGACATTCAAGATTGTTACTGAATCAATAACTCCATGGTCCCTTCGAGCCACCACAAGGAGAAGAATGATTATTTTCCCACTGTCTAAGAACCATATCATATGTGGTTTCTCCCTTTCAATGAACACCAATGAATTTTCCATCTCTGGCCCTGATTCCAATTAGTGACATTCACTTGGCAAAATGATAAGGTACGATGACTATTTGATGGAAGACTCCTCCCAGTCCGTGGCCACATAGCATATTAGAAAGTCGGCAAAGTACACTTGCAATAATTTCAACATTCCAAATATTCAAAGAATGTGCGAGTTTCATGCTCAAATACTCTTCAATCTCCAGCCTGTGGTATTAGGTGACTTTACACATTCGCAACCTCTCGATAAGAGCATGAAATATGGGTGTACGTGTAAAAAAAAAAAAAAAAGAACATGAAAAATGATATGTGTGGTATGAGGAACATAGTACCATGAAATAAAGATGAAGTATTGCAGTAACCATCAAGGTGTGTGACTCGTGTGACCAATTGCATTAAAGGCAGCACTGTGACAGATTAAAAGAAAACTGTTTGTCCAAATGCTCTCCACACAGTTTCATAGAAAGACTTCCATGCTATTACTAGTTCGAAGAGATGGCCAAACGAGAAACATGCTATTCCACCATGACTTGAAGTTCTAAATGAAGGAGGAGTCAAGCATGAGACAATAGTAGTAGTACGCCAAATGTTTGAAGAAATGCCAATAGCATCATGTGATGGCAAACCTGGTGTCCTTAGCAGCAAATTCAAAGGAAGAGTTCAATCATCTATTATAGTTGAAAGTGTCATAGTTGACATGTACTCAGAATATAGAAGCATATGGGAGAGCACACACACGCAGTCAATATGCATAGCAAAGATATGAACTTCGGTATCGATAGAAGTGCCATCCTTCCTACCCGAGTCATAGCAGAAATACTCAAATGATGTGATGTTTGGGGAGCCATTGGACGACTCTTATAAAGAACCACATTTGTAAAAGCTCAGAAAGTAATCATGCTCAGTGTTTGATCAAATTTTACCCATAGCAAGTATTTAAATGAGCTTGTCCAATGGTAATCTAGATGCAATTTTTGTGAAGACATATCACATGTTGAGGCATGTAAACTCTCAAAAATCCCTCAAAGGCTTGCAGATATTCTAATTTGAACATTTGATGCTCAATGGGTAAATATAATCATCCAATATGATCAATGTCATGGAGGGTATTTATGCAAGATTTGATCATATCATCATATGATCTTTTCTATTTTTCAAAGGACCATAATCTTGGGAGAACGAGATGCTCGGCAATTTTAAATGCAATTGGAGACTTGATGAACATATAGTTACTATTTGATGGACATGTCTAAGGTCTAAAGTTTCAGGTCACATAGGTTAATTTTGTAGAGGTTAATTAACCTCACCTGAATCGCGTATTCTAGAGGTAGTTATTAACCACAGAAGGGTAGTTATTAACCTCTGTGTCTATATAAGGGCTCTTTTGGGCTTTGTAAAGGGGACTTTATTTTGCTTTAGAAGAAGGGAACACCATGCTGAAATTTTGATCCAGGGATAAAATTTGGAAAGTATGTACACTTTTTATTTTCTGAATTGAAAAATCTCTATTGCTTTCTTGGTGCAAGAAAATAATGGAATGTGCAGTTTGGGTTCCCTCTTTTCGAATCTAAATTGTTTCAAATGTTGATTCTCTTTGTAGTGAGCATTCTCACGGTATGGTGTAGATGCTTATGAATCTGTGGATCAGCGTTGTGCTAGTAATAGTTTTTCAAGCGTAGATCTTGATCATTGTTATTAGCAATTTTAAGTTAGTAGTTTGAGAAAGCTTTGAAGTCATGTGGTGCATTCGTCGTCATGAGCTTTCTCCCCTTTCAATTTTAATTTTATATCTATTTGAAAAGCTTCAAAATTATATCATACGAGGGAGCTGCCCCTCTAAACGCAGAGGAAGGCCACATATCAAGGGCCTATCCAATTGTTGTGAATGGTTTGCCACACACTCCGTTGGGCAAATTCTACTGTGACAAATCTATTTACCAACAAGGATCAAATTGGCATAAAGCACTAGTATTATCCATAGTAGTGACCAAAAACAATGTCCAAGTCACGGAATCTTCAATTACATCTTACTGGTTTTTCACTGTGGTGTAGAGTTTTGTGTGAAATTGGTTTGAGTTGGACTTGTGAGAACTCAAGGCAAACATGTATTCCTAGAGTGAATTGGAATTGTTTGAAGTAGAAAAGGAGACTTAAACTTTGCTTCGAGAGCGAATTTAATCTACTTTTGAGTCATTGAAACAAAATGCGAGGAAAACAGAGTAGGCCAAGAAGAATTTGATTCTCTTACTAAATTTATCAGGTTTCCCTCATCGTAAAATGTTGTCCATATGGCTTCTTACACTATGGCCACATACGTAGCGTAACTAATAATTTACAGACTACTAGCTCGTTATGAGGGTTTTGACTATTTAATTGATCATTAATTTGGTCCTCTTGTTTAGCTTTCAATGGAGAAGTACAATAAGTAGCTAAACTATGTCAAATATATGGTCATATTTAGCATTCATTGGTGACAATGGCAAATAAGGTCGTTATGAAGAGTGCATTTTTAAAGAATTTGTGGGTAATCAATAATATTTCTAGTATCTATTGTGTAAAATATTTTTAATCATTGTTCAGATTGCACTCCATGATCTATCATCATATTGCACTTCATGATCTATCATCAGTGGACTGTATGTCATAGAAAATAGGTATTTTAAAAGGTTTTTTTGTCCTCCTTATCTATATGTCATGTTTCAATCTCATTGTACTTATGTTAGTATAGCATGTCCCTCGAGTTCTATGTGCTTGATTGTACATCTTTGTCAAGAGTTATTTTAATTGTGGTAGACCCTATTAAATGGATGTCCTTGTTGGTTAGTTGTGTGTTCTTATTGGTCTTTAATATTTAGTTGTATCTTCTAGTGATGATGTGAGTGAATCAAGTTTTTTCTTATTTAATCAAATAATAGCATCTTATTACAATGCACAACCTCTTCATAGTGTAGTTTCATAGCCATGTTTGCTTCTTATTTGAGCTTGGAAGCAATTATAAGTTCTTTATTTTAGGGATTGAGTGGACACATGGACACACCCCATTGTATCACTCAAGTCTCTCTTAGTGTAGTTTCATTCCTTTCAGGATTATGATGATGTGATATGTTGACATATGTCTCCCATGATGAGTGGGCTTGAATACCTAGACTTCCACAATTGGTTTAGAGGTTTCATCATGGTTAATTGGCATTGAATGAAATGAAATGAAAAGTATCATTTTGTGTGTTGGCATGGTTTTTCACTCTTTATATTTTGTCACACCCTATAGTGAAAAACCCTAGCTTTGTGTTTAAATTTTGTGAAATTTGTTAAAACCCCAAGTAAAATCTTTCAAATTTCATAAACCCTTGTTTTGGTGCCTTAGCCCTCAAAATAGTGGAAAGTAATATTTTAATAAAATCACGCGGGAAGCCTTTATACTAAGTTTTTTTTTCCCACAATCATTTTATTTACTTTTTACAAAATAAAACCTTTCATTTTAAGCAATTCCCTAACCATGGTTATTTCCTAAGTATTTGGCAAAACATTTTAACTGTGGTGGTTTATTCCTATTGACCATTGATCTTGGGAAGATCAATAGTGGACACATGCCCACAAGATGAATTTGCTCAAAGTTTATGTAACATGAGCGAGTGCCTTTGTGCCACGTAGTGATTCATGATGATAACTTATTTACTATGCCACAAAGACTGGAGAATGTCAGAATTTGTCAAAACTTTTCAAAATTGTTAGAGCACATTCAAATTTTTGGCAATCTCATTGGTTGAGCTGGACAGTGGGGTCACTTTGGGACATCATATCATTAAGCCATTGATCTTGGGAAGATCAACGGTGGGCATATTACCACTTTGTAAAGATGTGTGGATTTTAACCAAAGTGATAAAGTGCCCTGGTAGCACATGTCTTTAGTGATGTCACAAAGGGTCTTGATATAGTTCAAGGGACATGAGATACATACACTGTTGACCTTGAGGAGATCAACGGGTAGTGCTTACCCACAATGTGAACAAGCTCAAAGTTTAGATAAAGTAGGCAAGCGGTTTCTCACCACATATCATGTGATGAGGTCATGGGCCTGCAATTTTAATAGGTAATAATGCAATATGTATAGGTGGCAACTGTCAGAACACACTAGAAAGAAGCAATGCATTTATTGGTTAACATTGCTAACTGGATTTTTAAAAAAGCATGATCTATATACACTATTAATCTTGGTAAGATTAACAGGCAACGCATTCCCGCAAAATAAAAGTGAAGGAACTTTAATTGAAGTGGTAAAGGGCCTACACGCCATGTGGCAAAGTGGGACTAGTCATTAAAGAGATTATTGAATCATGCTAGGGTGGAAAAGCATGATGATGTCGAGTGCAATGATTGGTAAGAATAGTACATGTGTTTTCCAAGCTAGAAAATGAGTGTACCAGTGGGCCCATGATTATAAAAGCATGAACTATAAAGATATGAGAATTTTCATGATCATCGATCTTTGGAAGATCAATGATCAACAGTTCACTACTTCAAAAAAATGCATGAACTTTACAAAATGTAGGAATGTGCCTATTTGATGTGTGGCAATTTTTCCAAAGTGTTAATAAACTTGTATAAATTCAAACCAAGTTGTCTAATGCTTTATGATTGACAGAGGAAATTTAAATTTCAAGGTGCAACATGAAAATTGATTGTTAGAAGAATTAATTATGTTCAGTGCCACTTCGTGCAACCTTAATGCTACAGTAAATTTCTAAATTCACCATTTTTGAGCCAAAAGATCTCAAAATTATCACGTCACTAGTATTTCTAGAGCTAGGGCAAGAATTTTCAAGGTTTTCAACAATTTGTAGAGTGATCTACAAAGACGAAAGTGCAAAGAAAAGGAGTGGGTAAGTTGTCTAAAACTTCTAAGGATTGAAAAATTGTGGTCATATTAGGGTAGATAAAAATTCCTTGCAAGGATTTTTTTGGCAAAGTAGACTATTTGAAAAGAGCAGTTCATGATGATTTTTCTAGAGCAAATGCCTCCACCAGTAAATGAATTAACTAAGGGTAGAGAATTTATTCCAAAAAACCCTAGGTTATTAGTCAATGAGGATTTCTATGATAAGACAAATTACTTAAGGGATGAAAAAGTATCTATGGGAGGGTTAGAACTTTTCAAGAAATGATTTGCATAGAGGAAATTAGATATTCCAATAAGTAATGTCTAGGAATTTGACATAGGCAAACTGATTGCCCCTGGAGTTTTCTTTGATGGTGAGCTACTGGTAGATATGGCCAAGAAATATGATCCAATTACTAGGGTGGTAAAGAACCATGTAATGGATAACCTTTTTAGGGTTTCACCTGAGCTAATCAAAGAGGTTTTTAAGTTAAACCCTAACCATGCTATCCATGAGAAAATTGACATGGAAGATTTTTAGGCCAGCTATGATACGCAAAGGGTATATTTAAGGGAAGGACCATTACAAAAACATTTTGCTAAGATTGGATCATTTCCATTAATTACACTAAATATCCCTCAACCCTTATTGAAAAAGTATTTTGATCCTAGGGCACATGGCTTACACTTTTCTCTTTGCAAAATCTTTGGTATGGATGAGCAAGATCACATCCAAGGCTCTATGGTTCTTATCATAGCTCAAACTCTACAGTATGAAATGAGTTCAATTCTGGATTTTGCTTCTTTCTTAGCTAAAGAAATTCACAATGGTCTAATTGGAATAGTGCAGGCTAAGGTTAATAGGCCGTTTTGTTGGTACTCAATGTTAATGTATATCTACCTATATAAAGGAGACACTTTTTTCTCCAAAGAAATGAAACTAGAATTTGAAAGAGATGGAGAAAGGCTCCTAGTTCAATTATGGAGTGCAGACATGACATGGGAGGTCACTAATGCTAGTTTTGTCAAATTTGACAGGTATTTTTCCTCAAGGCTCAGATTATTGTTGAGAGGGGATAACCCTAGAATACCACAGTCCTTAGTAGAATTGTTAAGACCTAAAGATCATGCTAAGGGACTGGTCATAGGCCACAATTGGGGAGATATCATTCCCTATTTTGTTTTTACTATTTTTAGAGTTTATGGCTTCTTAGGAAAAGCCCATGTGTTACCATACCAGATGCCTTTCAAGGTAGGAATCGTAGAATTATTATGGCAAATCGGATTAGTTGATGAGATGGATTTGTTAGGAAGATCCAAAGGTACTTTCTTTCTAGTAGTTACTATCATTCATGATTTTGTGTTTGTCAAGAAGGGATGGAGAAATTTTGGGGAAATTCTTAGATGAATATCAAATAGCCCAATCTCATGCTCACTTTGTTGATACAGAGAGATTCTATGACCTCGTAGAAATAAGTAAGGTTAAGGCCCATATACAAACTATGTCTTTTCCTGAGGATGTAATTAGGAATAAATTATCATTGCAAGAGCAAGAGGTCAGAAAAAAAAAGTGGATAGTTTATAGCAAAGTCTTAGATTTCATAAATGCTTTTGAACCAAAGTATGATCCCTTAGTTGATAAGAAACATTGGGGAGTGAAAATAGATATGTTAATGAATAACTTTGCTAGGATCATGCAAACTCTGCATGAGAAAAAGGAAATTTTAGCAAAAACATATCTAGATAGGGTTATTAAGGTGGAGAGAAGACTGGCTAGCATGATGAGTGTGACCCTGGGCCAATACATGTTGCAGAAAAGGGTCAAGTATGTAGTGGCTTAGAATATTCCTCCACACAAGAGGCCAGGATTAGAAAGACCACCTGATAGAAATGCCCCCAAGAAGTAGAAGTTGGAACAAGGATCATCTTCTCATGCTGAAGAATTTTCAGCATCCTAGACTCTCCTCAGAATAGATGATGAGGCATGTCTAAGAGAATAGTTGAGACATATTGGAGGGGAAAGGAACATTGTTATTACTACTATTGATATTAAAGGAGGAGTACCTGAAGAACCTCTTGTGCCATCTTTTGACCTTACTACTACAAAATATAGAGGTAGGAAGATAGACCCTATCATTGCATAGGCCTCTCAAAAATTTATCAATAATGAAAACTTTGTAAAGTCTAGAGCCTTTTCACAATGTTTGTGGAGAAGGAATATTGGCAATTTTGAGGCTAAGTGCAAATCAATAAAAGCAAAGCAACCAAATAAGTTGGACTCTAAGATTGAGGAAGAGGTTAAGGTGAACTTCATGGAGGAATTTGCGTAATTGACCCCAGAAGGGGGAAGGCAATTATTGAAAGAATCAAGAGTTTTGATATTACCTAAATGGGACATAGCTAATGCTATGATTTTTTAGTCTACTAGGAAAGAAAAGGATATTTAGTATAAAACTAAGGAGGAAATTTTGTAAGTGCGTAGAAGAATAAAGTACAAAATGATCACCAAGCATTGGTGATTTGGCCTATTGAAAAAAGAGACAAAACTATTATACAAGAAATCTCAAGTGTTGAGCATACAGGAAGTATCATTATGTACAAGTCAGATAACATAGACAGTGAGAAGGTGAATAAAATGACTAGGGAAATGATGGATTTTGGGGTGGTAGTTGTTGGGAAGGATAAAAGTAAATTTTTGGTGTTGAATGCTAAGTTTGAAGAAATATTAAAGTCATATAAAGAGAGCGGGAATAGAATACATCAGCTAGAAAATCAGGTATCCCAAATGGATAAACAATTAGGAAAGAGAAAAGTGGGAGAATCTAGTAGGCCCTAAATTACTTATCCTTACCCACCTGTGGAACCTTTTAAATCCAATCTTCATGTTGAGATTCTTGATACTCCCCAAAGGCCAAAATTTTATACTGTAGAGGACTTTGAAGAAGAAAAGAGTAAGTTATGAGCATTACATGTGGAGCTTAATATGTAATATGAGGATAAACCAAGGAAATATCTCATGTATTTAGTTAATGAAATTGATTGGCCATCATTTTATGAGCAACTAACAAAGGCAATAAATATTTGGGATGAGATAAAGGCAAATGATGAAGCCTTGAAGCCAATTGTCAATAGATGGACTAAAAGGAGTAAAGTGGTAACTCTTTTATGTTTTTCTATTATCAGTTTATCTTGTGAGTATATAGAAAAAACATTATATCACTAATGATCTCTCAGAATTTGATGATAAAAGAGTTGAGCTTCAAAAGAGGATTGTTAATTATCTTGATAAATATAAGAGTGTTAGTTTTAGAATTTTTCCCACATGCCATAGACAAGAGGGACAAATTGAAAATAAAGAAGAATGGGCTCAAGAATTGAATGACTTATTTTGTCTTCAAATGAATAATGTGATAAATGAGAAAGGTAATGCATGGTGGGCAGCTATAACTGAAGAAATTGTAAAGGTACAATTATTTTATGATTCTCTAAGGAAAGATTTTGTTGAAATTGATAGAATTGGGGAATATGTAATTAAAAGGCAACAAGATATTATAAGTTTTAACTAGCCAGATGACATACCTTTTATCTAGTGGATGGTAGACTTTATCCATGCTAGATAGTTAGAACTTGACGAAATTGATGATAATCAAGATGAAATCCAAATAATTGATATATTAGTGCAAGTGGAAGAAGACAAAGATGGAAAAATAACTTTAGCTACTAAAATTGAGGTTCAAACTGATGATAAAACAATAGAAGAATCAAAGGTAACTATAATTTTGGTAGTATGTGATGACAAGGATGAAAGTTCTTGAGTTAAAGTAACCCTACAAACATCGCAGTCAGATAAATCATGTGTAGTTCCATTGGTTACATCTTCTGAGGAGCTACAACAACCATAAAGCCAATCATTAAATTCTCAACAATGAAGAAGCAGAAAAGCATGAAATAGAAGTGGTCCCTACAAAAGAATATTTATGATGTAAACCATTCTGTTGCACCAATTTTTGTCTATTATGACAATAACAATGTAAATATCTTTCTGTCTTAAGGACAACTATCAATACTCTCTAAGCCTAAATCTTGTTGCATCTCACACTATATAAGTGAGATCCCAAGGCTAGAGAAGGGGTCAAAGTCATTGCATAATTTTAGTTTTACTAAGTTTTGTTCAGTCCAGTCTTGATGCAAACTTTATGATATATTTTCTCTACAAATATCTAAGAATGCATTGATGTTACAAGATCTTGACGTCTTATCTTGAGTTATTTTGAGTTCTATTTGTTATACAATTTTCAAAGGAAATTAATATAAAGATGAGCTATCCCCATATCTTTTCTTCCTGAATCTTGTCTCCACTTTTATTACTTGGTTATCTTGAAATTGCATAAGCAAAGCTTGTTCAATTTAATGCAATTAGGCTAAGTTGTATATCATTTTAACTATTTCTTTTAATTCAATGAATTAGGTAAATGATTCAATAAATATGATAGGATCTCCATGTTAGTAGAAAGGATATGTGCAAGAATGAGTTTTAGTGAGAATTATTGATGACATTGATTGTAATGCAATCAATTAGATCCAAAAATTGGATAGACTCTAAATCCCAATGGATGAGGCACTGATCAATTAGTTCAATCTGAATATGAAGAAACCATGAATAAGCATCAAGCTTAAACTCAAAATCAATTTCACTTTAATGTTTGAAGAATGTCAAATCTGGTCAGCACTTGTTTACATTTAACCTCTGAGTCTTAGTTAGCTACTATTGCCTAGAATTATCTGTAGATTGAAGAAGAATTATGACCAATTTACTATTAGGGATGTGTGTTGTTGTAAAAATTTCATGGAATGAGTAAAATATGTATGTAGTATTAGATTCTAAATCGTTCATCCCTTAGGTGCACCTGCCATGGTTTTGTAGAGCCAAAAGAGTAGAAAATCTTTCATGATTTTGTTGAAGTTGGGATTAGATTCGGAGCACATATAATTTTTTATGAGAAATAGCTAATCCTTAGGTTGTTGTGATCTTTATTATCTTGATATTAAGTATTTTTTTGCTTAATAGTGTACAAACACAAACATTGTGATTGCAATGCATGCTTCTTTTGCAATGCAACTTGACAAAAATATGTTTTAAATTCTTTGTGTCAAAGGTTGTAACTTGTGTTTTCCATCAATATGACTCTTCAAAATTTATATTCAAAGGAGTAAATAACTCCTGAAAAAACCATCCAAACTTTGACATATGGGAACATTCAATGCAAATGGGGTGATCCATGAGGATCCTCCATAATTGATTTAAATTGACAATGATAACAATTCTGGCATGTATGTTGATTAAGAATCCTTCATATTGTAGAGCTCTTAATGCTTAAGCATCTTGGGGGTAAGAGAAATCGTGCATCAACCCAAAATATTTCATTTCAGTTATTTGAATAAGTGTTGTCTTAATGCAGAGTTGCTAGTTGTGGAGGCTTGCTACTTAGTAAGTTAGTCATATGAGCTCGAAATGTCCTAATTTTGGGGGTGGATAATCATCTTGGATATATATGCCTACTAGTTGAGGCTCAATGCCATATCATGAATATTCATGGATTTATTGTGGATTTTTAGTGTGTAATTTTGGTATAAAAACAACAAGCTGACCATTGGAGGCCTAAACATGCCTGAATGGGATCCAAAAATATGATGGATGGGCACTTGTGTAGATCCAAGTTGTAGGTCACAAGCTAAGGATTCTGAAAACTAGTTATAATAGTCAATTGAAGCAATGTTTTGAAAGTTATAGCCTTCTGAAGTTGGTTGACAAAAAATTCCAAAATAAATGTCAATGATGTGTTTGGCCGACTCTATATGTATTGTGAAAGTCTATGAGCCCTAGGTATTAAATTTATGTGTCTAGAACCTTCCTAGGCAACATAAAATTACCTAGTTAAGAAATGTGTGTACAGTTTCTAGGATAGCTCTAGGTCTTAGTTCAAAGCTCTATCTTACAAATTACTATAATGTATGCACCCATGTGGGTTAGCATATTATAATTCTAACTTTGGTAATTTTGTTTTTGTAGTGATAATAAGAAGCTCATATTTTGTTCTCATACATTGTTGTTCTTTCTTTATTTCTATTATGTAATTATGGTATTAAGAGGAGCACCCTTCATCAAGTGGTATCAGAGATGGAGTTCCTAAGTGTATGGATAGATCACCGACTATGAGGTATTTTTCATGAGGATTGTACTTTGGTTTGTGCATGTAGATAGATCACCAATTGTGAAGTAGTTTGCACTAGGGTTTTAGTGGAAGTGCAAAAATGCCTCCGTGAAGAGAGCATGGTGGAAGAGTTGAAGGTGTTAGACCTAAGGGTTTTAGAGCCCTCTAGAGGAAAATGAAAGCATTGCAAGAACAAGTGTGAAAAGGAATGAACCTTGTCATAGGAGATGATGAAAGCAAGGATAAAAGAGAAGAAGGAAATGTTGATCAAGCACTAGTAGAGGAAGCTCTTAACCTAGAGGAGGAAAAGCTTTTTAAGGTCATTTTCAATATTAGAAAAAGACCTAAGTTTGATGTTCCCATATTTTTGAGAAATGTTAACCTAGAGGAATTGATCAATTGGATCAATGAATTGGAAGAGTACTTTGAATATGAAGATATTGAAGATTTGAATAGGGTCAAATTTACAAAGATCAAACTAAAGGGACATGCAAAGATCTGGTTGTAAGAGATCTAGTTGGGGAAAAATAGAAGAGGAAAGGACAAAATCACTAGATGGATTGAATGATAGCTAAAATGAAGTGACAGTTCATTCATGTAGATTTTGAGCTTGATCTGTTGTAGAAAATGCAAGGGTTGAAGCAAGTGGGAAAATCTACTCAAGAGTATACTAAAGAGTTCGATCAAACTCTTACTAGAACAAGCCGTGAAGAAGCTAATGAGAAGAAAGTTGCCCATTATCTTAATGGTTTAAGGCTAATCATTTTAGGAGAAGATAAGTCTGGTTTAAATGTTTAGTATTGAGGATGCATACTAGTTTTCCCTAAGAGTTGAGGAGAAGTTAAACAAAAAGTTTGATCACAAAAATAATACTAGAGGTCGTAGTGGAAGATTTGGTAGATGGTCTTATAGAGGCCGAAATGATGATCAAAAGAACAAGGATGAGGTTGGAAGTAATAGTTAGAACTAGAGCGGGAGTAATTATAATCTTTTTCATAACCAAAATAATAGTGATCAAAGAGGAAGAGGATGAGGAAGAGGGAAAGGATCTGGAAGAGGAGGTTTTTGTCGAAAATGTTTTCAAAATGGAGAAGAAGGGCATAGAGGATTTGAATGTTCTCAATGTCAAGGAATGACTGATTAAAGAATTGAAGGCAAGACTAGAGTTGTGCATGTTGATGATGATGCTAGATCATCACATTCTAAAGATGCTAAAATAGGAGAAATCCTAGTTAATAGAAGAGTCCTATTGAGTGGTAACAATGAACCTAATCAAGGAAGAAGCTTATTTCACACAAGGTGCAAATGTAAATATAAGTGTTGCGATGTGATCCTTTATGGTGTAAATATTGACAATTTGGTGTCAAAAATGATGGTGACAAAGTTGACGCTAAAGAGGTGGAAGCATCATGTCCATACTGTATTGCTTGGGTGCAAAATAACCACAAGGTCATGGTCAATGAGCTATGCTCTGTGAAGTTCAATATTGGAAGCTGTTAAGATGAGATGTTGTAAGATATCATACCTATGGATATATGTCATATGTTCTTGGATAGGCCATGGTAGTTTGACAGGCATGTTTTACATGATGGGCAAGAAAATACCTACACTCTAACAAAAGATGGAGTGAAACATAAGTTAAAGTCACTA
The DNA here is from genome assembly GCA_028749045.1 of Cupressus sempervirens. Classification (NCBI taxonomy): domain Eukaryota; kingdom Viridiplantae; phylum Streptophyta; class Pinopsida; order Cupressales; family Cupressaceae; genus Cupressus; species Cupressus sempervirens. The sequence continues at coordinate 97,032,789 of CM053789.1, read as the reverse complement.
AAGGAGAAAGAAGAAAAGGTATGTAGTGTTGCAAGAATATTTTTTGTTGATGGAAATGAGTTTCTCCAAGATATGAAACATGAGCCTATTTTTTGCAATCCCAAAAGATGGTAAAGAAGTAGTAGAGGAGGTACTTGCAAAAGTTACAAATTTGTTGGGAAATTTTTTTGATATTGTGTTAGATGATGTACCTAATGGATTGCCCCCAATGAGGAAGATCAGTCATGAGATGGATTTGATTCCAAGAGCTAGTTTGATAAATAAGACAATGCATAGAATGACACTAGTAGAAAGTGAAGAGTTGAACAGAAAAGCTCATGAGTTGTTGCAAAAGGGGTTGATTTGAAAGAGTATAAGTCCATGAGCTTTAGGTCAGCAATATTTTCACCAAAGAAGAATGTAGAATGGAGGATGTGCATTTATTCTCATGCTATCAATAAGATTACAATTAAGTATAGATTTCCATTACCAAGGATGGATGATATTATGAACTATTTAAGTGGAGTTGAGTATTTCACAAAGATAGATCTGAAGAGTGGATACCATTAGATTTACATCAAAGAAGGCGATGAGTGGGAAGACTACTTTCAAGACAAGGGAAGGATTTTATGAGTGGTTAGTCATTCCTTTTGGGCTAACCAATGCACTGAGCACTTTCATGTAGCTCATGAATGAGGTACTGAAGGAGTTTTTGGGTAAGTTTGTCACTATTTACTAAATGATATATTGATCTTTAGTAAGACATTGGAGGAGCATTTGATGGATATTCAAAAGGTGTTTGATAAGTTGAGGGAAGAAAAGTTTTTGATAACCTTGAAGAAATGTGGTTTTGTGAAGGAGTTGGTGTACTTGGGATTTGTAGTTTCACTAAAAGGTCTGAAAATGGACCTTAGAGAAAGTGAAGGCTATCCTTGAAGGGCCTGCTCCAAGGAGTGCTATAGAGGTAAGATTGTTTCCTAGATTGACTAGTTTTTATAGAAAGTTCATAAAAGGTTTTAGTAGTATTTGTGGACCCATGACTGAAACAATGAGAGGAGATAGGAAAGAATTTAAGTGGACTATAATAGTAGATAAGAGTTTTAATCTATTGAAACAAAAAGTTATAGGGTAGCCTATTTTAGCACTCTCAGATTTTAACAAGGTGTTTCAAGTAGACCCTGATGCTAGTATATTGTAATACGAGTTGTTTGAGCCAAGAAGGTAAACTTGTTGCTAATTTTTGTGAGAAGTTAAATGATGCCAAAAGAAAATATTTTGTTTATGATCAAGAAACTACTACATTTGGGTCTGAATTATGATGGTAGGCCATCACAATTATGATGACAACCCATTACGTAACTAACATTGAGAGGAATTGGCTACCGTTGGATGAGTGTCAAACTTTTGTTGTCATAAATTGTGATAGCAAGGGTGACTATCGCAATTGCAACAGCCACAGGTGTCATAATTTGAGCTAACATACTGGAAAACTATTCATTTTCATTTTCAAAGACACCATCATAATTATGATGTCTATGTGATAGAAATGTTATGGGCCCCATGGAAAGCCATCTGAAATTTTTGTCGCAATTGAGAAAGGCATGTGGTAGGAATGTTGTGGGATCGACAACTAGTGGTCGCAACTGTAACAACATGTTGTATTAATAAATTAAAAAAATTGCAGCAAGCATTGAATAGCTATGATGCAATCATAGCTTAATATTGAGCTTTACTTGGTTTCAAGAATAATTTAATATTCTC